>CM035172.1:110649317-110996817 GCA_020205615.1 Panax quinquefolius
GGACATCTTTGCATAATCTTCTTGATATTTTTTTTAGCGACTTAACGATCTGAAATAGTAAATGAGACAACGCGAAAAAAGCGTTGTGGTTTCATCGAGAAAACGTCGTGGTTAAGGGTGTCATCTATTCGACACCTTTACACAACGCTTTTTAAACGTTAGAATTAAGTACATTCCACAACGTTTTTAAAAAAAACGCCAGTAGATTTGTTTTTCATAAATAAGCGATTCTTAAAACGCGTGTAGAATGTATGATTCTACAACGTTTTCTGGATAAAAACGTTGTAGTTTGATATATCAGACAACGTTTAGGCACTTTTACACAACGTTTTTAAAATGTTGTAGATTAAAAAAAAGAAAAAAATATTATGATTCACCTATAATACCAACGCACTGCAGAATATCTAATAAAGATGATGATATATATAGCTAAAATTACAAAGAATATTAATATCATACAATACATTTACATCCCAATAATTCTTTGTAATGCCTATTACAAAGAATATTAATATCATACAATACGTTTACATCTCAATAATGCCAAACTATCCATACATCTCAAATTCACTTTTCAATATAATTACTACTATATTGAATTGTGAATTTGAGAAGATCAACAGAAAGATTCACAAATTAGAGTACAAGGTTGAATTAATTGACTTTTCTTGGATGTTGTAAGGCTTCAGAAACTTGAGACCAAATCAAGCAGTTTCAACTTGCACAGCATGTGGCATCATAAAAAGTTGCACCATTTCATTTGAACTAGGTCCTTAAAACTGAGTCAGGTTATCAAACATAGAATTGTCACCCTAGCCACGCATACTTGAGTATTGCTGGAAATGGGACGAAGAAGGGCACCTGCACCAGCAACTCTTTCTCTTGCACTAGCTATTGATGGGAGACGAGACCCCAAAGCAGTTGCAGAGCGATATATGACATTTAGAACTCTTGTGTGCTCAACTTGATCCCGCAGATCATTACACCAAGACGATGCTGTGACCTGATGATAAGCTCTTAAATAAATACTCTTATAAGGGATTTATCTATCCTTATTAGTTGGAAACTGAAGATAGAAATCCAAAATTTAATTGTTGTCTCACGTTCCAAAGTGTAGATTTTTGATCCATGTATTCAGAGAAAAAAGTGAAAACAGGTTTATGATTTCTAACGGTCAAAGGAAGCAAAAAAAAAACTTAAGCATTGGACTCGATCAATACATGCCTGGTGCAAATGTGATGCAAGTGGTTGAGGAAAACTCTTTCGGTTCCCGGAAAATATATGTTAAGAGTGCAGCAGTACCACCACCAAGTGAATGGCCAACAATCTGAAAGTAAAATAGGAAACCTTGGTTACAACACCCATATAGATCAACAGACATTTAACAACAATTTTTATGGAAAATGAAAATTGGAATTGAAGAAATGGCCAATAACAGGAAGGCTTAAAAATTCCCTTCCTCTTACAATCAGAAGATGCAAAGGTATGGTAAGTCTGTGAAATCATATAGCTTACAGAATTGGCCTGTTCTTTAGCAGCCTCAACTAAGGAATCCTGCTTCACATTATGAAAGACAGATTACAATTGTTTCAGTTAGAAAAATTATTGCTTAAACTTGTATTTCAGTAATATAGTTTTCTAATATAAAACAAAGCCAATATAAAACAAATCCAATATAATGAGATATGTTTCACCAAAGCCAATATAAAACAAAAGACGGAGAACAAGAAAGAGCCATTATGTTTATGTATTTTATGACAAATATAGGCATCAATAGTTTTCACAAGCTTCCCTATACAACTACCAATCGACTCTTGTGGCTGAAAGACTACTTGGGAATCTCAGAATAATTACGAGAAATAGGGCAGCAGCGTAATAGGCTGCCTATTTATGGTTCAAGATTATGAGGTTTCTAGGCACTCACAATGCTGCCTGTACCAATGAAGAAATGTTGAGAATGTATGCAGTGACTCATAGTAGTCTTAAAAAAGGTCATCCACAATGTACTTTTTAAGTTTTACTGCTTGCTGATAACTACTCGGACATCCAACATAGATACATTCTTCTCTTGTTCTCTCAAAATCATACAATTAACAAGAGAACTTTACAAACTGTTGTATAAAGCATTGGAGAAATTGAAGAAACTGTCACAGAAATGCTTGATTAACTTAATAAAGTAGAGTGCAGGCAGTTGAGGTGAAACATTGTTGTGTTTGTTGTCCATGTGTACATTGTTGTGCATTTGAGGTAAAACTTAACTTAAGGTGCATCACCAATGCAGGATTAAAACATCAATATATTTTATAAGTTTTATATAGGTTGAAACTAGAAAAGGACCTAAGATACTAACCCTCATTACAATGGGACATGGCTGCTCTATGGATGTGACCTGCAATAAACCACACCAAGGAGAAGAAGCGTCTCTTGATCTGTCCACTTCCCACCACAGGCACCAGCAGCCTCAGCAGGTTCCATGAGAATAAAATCTGATGAGGCCATATTAAAATAAACTTGCCAGTACTGAAGTATTCAGTACATAAATCGAAATATGCCTGCCTAACAGAAATATGATCAGTAAAAATATCAATTTACTGATTTTATAGTCAAATACTCAAAATAACTTGAACTTAATTTTGTGAAAATTAAATAATTAGAGAGTGAGAGAATAAAACATGTACCAGCAGGCGAAGGAGATATGGCATCTAGGGTTTCAGAAATGGAGGGGATGTTGTTAATGTGAGGTGAATCTTTGCTTTGTGAAGAGGAGGAAGAATCTAAAGGGCCTTCAAAAGCTGTTCCATTTCCCTCTTCTTCTGATGTTTTCCTATCTTCTTCTGTGACAATAATCTCCCCCTCACTGCTGTTTTCGCTTACTGATCTATTCATCGTTTTCCCTGTAGATGCATGTAAGGGACAATTATAATGTTTCTTTTTTTTAATAAAAAAACATTCGTGTTTTATGTAAAACAAAATTCAAATTGTACGACATGCATATGACGCATTTCATTTAAACACAATAACTAATAAAGAAATTAAGAAAAATCATAAGGTAAAAAAAACTACAATATATATATATATATATATATATATATATGGGTCTCCATCCACAAGAATAAGTTGGTTTGCAACATATGCTTTGCAACAATCCCATTTTTGAATGATAAATAAAAAAAAAAAAAAAAAAAAAAAATCATGTAAGAGCCTCTCCAGTAAGAGCCTCTTACGACACAAATAAGAGCCTCTTCCGATTACAAAAAAAAAAAAAAAAAAAAAAAAAATCCATAGCAAATGTTTGTTTTATAAAACAAATGTTTTTATTTTTGTTATAAAATATAGAAAATGTTTGTTTATTTTATAAAAAATGTTTTTATAATATATTTTATAACAAAATAAAACATTTTTTATAAAATAAACAAACATTTGCTATATTTTATAACAAAATAAAACATTTGTTTTATAAAACAAACATTTGCTATGGATTTTTTTTTTTTTTTTTTTTTTTTAGTTAGTAAATGTAAGAGGCTCTTACTACTGACATTTTTTTTTTTTTTTTTTTCTTTTTTTTTTTTTTTTCTGTTTCTGCATAAGTACACTGTCATCCAAAAAGGGTTGACAAGCATATAGCAACCCATTCTTTGTGGATGGAGATATATATATATATATATATATAAACGAGATTAGATCAAGAGTAGACCTCTTAAGTAGTAGAGCTCTCTTAAATAATAGAACTTTATCAAAACGACGTAGTTTTGATAAGACACGGTGGCATTTTTGTAAATATCATGCCACCGCGTATTTACAAAAATGTCACCGCGTCTTATCAAAACTACGTCATTTTGATAAACTTCTATTATTTAAGGCATTCTGCTATTTAAGAATTCTACTCTTGATCCTTTCTGTATATATATAATCAAGGCTTGTAATTAACTAATCACCTGCAGCAATGTAATCCATCTCATTTATCTCATTCAGATAACCAAAATTCTCAGGATAAATATCGGTGAAATTCTCCTTCCAGCAACTCTGCATAGAGTTAGATTCAAAATATTCTATATATATCAACCTATGTATAAGTTTGAATATATATATATATATACAGATTAATTAACACACATGCAACTATATAATGTAACATATTATATAGAAACCGGCCAGCTAAAAGTACCTCAATTGGGTAGGTAGAGTAGTTAGTTTGATCATCAGAGAACAAAAGTAACCGCCTTCATTTAGAGCTAAATTCAAACAAAGCGTCTTGCAGATAGCCGGTGGAATAATCCGAAACAAGAGATGAGAGATCATATGGTGGAGTACTGCTACTCATCGCTACAAGTTAATTATAAATTATACACAAATGGTTACAGTTACTATATATAATAATTAAGCTAAAAGAAAGAACACTGAACACACACACACACATTCCAAAAAATAGTTATTGTATTTCCTTCTTTTTATACATTTTCTCTCTGCCTCTCTTTATCTCTAATATGCAGGGGAGAGGATGAAAAGGAAATGCAAGAACTAAAAAAAAAACATCCACATAGATGCAACACATATATGGCCTCTGGATTAACCCATCTTCATATGTTTTTTTTTTTATATTTATATTTTTCATGGGGTCTGCTGCCGGAAAGAGAAGCAGAGGGAATCAAGAACAAATCCTAAAAGCCATTATCATCCATTTCGGAGTTCTTCAATACATCTAAGAGCATTTCTTCACAGTGACATTCACTACTGCAAAATGCCTTTTCACCCCTGCAACACAACTCAACTCATATTAAACCTCAAAAGAATTGTACTACAATTTTTCTCTGGAATTTTGGAAAAAAGAAACTAATATGAATACAAACTGGTAATTAAAAAATTATGATTGCCTTTCTTTAAGTACTTTTCAGGAAATAAGTAACAGAATCCTCCCAAATCCTAGCTAAACATAGTGGACATTTTCAATCTCCATATAATCTTACAACATTTTTTATTTTTCAAACTATTGGGACTTGAAATTTAGTGCATTATTTAGCAGTGATATTTGAATTGAAATAAAAATTTCAATTTCAAGAAACAAGTGAATTTGGACTAACCTGTACATGTAAATATATCACACGCACTCCGGTGTTCCTCATCAGATATGTGTGGATCAGTACTAAATTTCCTCTTATTCCTACTTCCCGTTTCTTGAACAGATATAATAGGTGATGTTTGACTCAAATTAGTACTACATGCCTCAGCAACCATTGGTGCCATTACAATCTGTAAAATATCAACATATCAAACAATATAGCAAATTTAATTTACTGGTTATCTTTAAAATACACATACAAAATCAAATTTTTAAAGTTGAACAAAAAAAACTGTCCAATTAAACAAAACTACAATCATACCATTGATTTTGTTATAAGTATTAGAATCTACAAACTAACATCATTTCTGCAGCAAAACACCATAATTAATCATCAAATAAGAGATTCCCACAACCGAAAATTCAATAATCAATGTGTTAACTTCATTCATACCCATTACTTTTCCAATCAACCCATATACATATCAACAATCAAAAGCAGCCAACAGATGATTAAATCAAAGATAAAAACACCCAGATAAATTGAAGAACATGCATTCTTTAAGTGAAAATCCCCAACAGGAGTGAGAAAAATCAGACATTTATCAAAATCAGAATTTTTCAATCAATACATACCAGATTTAAATAATGGGTTTTAGCAATACATTTATCAATACATTTGCCCTTTTAGCATTATAATGGGTTTTCAATGATATAGAAACAAACAAAAACGGGAAAATAAGTAGTAATAAGAAACCCTAGAATTGATGAGAGAGATACCCCGATGATCTTGACAATGTCGTCGTCACGAGCGAAGCGGAGGTCAGAATTAGGGAAGGAGCGGAGGTCGAAATCGGGGAAGGAGCGGGGAAGCGAAGCGGAGGTCAGAATCGGGGAAGGAGCGGCATTTCGGGAGTTCCAGAGGAGACAACAACCAATTAGCAGATAGAGAGAAGGAAAACTGAAAGAGGAGGAACGAAGAGAGGGAGAGAAGGAAACTGAAGCTCTGGAAAGTAAGTGTCGAGCACGTATGGAGACCAAACTGACGAGCACAGTGGAGAGAAAAAGAGTTTAATTTTAATTTTAAGTGTTCACTTGAGCTCAGTGTTTTATTTGATAGACAACGTTTTAAGAAAAAAAACGTTATCTAGTTAAAATAAAAAAATATGACTTTTTAAATAGATAACGTTTTTGTATATATATCTACAATAATTTTTTTAAAAACGTTATGAAAAAAAATTATTACAATGTTTTTTATAAAAACGTTGTGGTTTAAGTGTTGTCTATTTACTATTTTGTAGTAGTGCGTTCATCTTCGGACGATAGATGACAGAGTTAAGATGTTTGATGTGGAATTTACTGCACAATTCCTCTATCATTTTGTTGTTGAGGTTTTTGGCATTGTCTGACACAATCACCTCTGGTTGTCCATATCGACAAACGACATTGTTTCTGATGAAAACAATGATTACTTCTTTAGTAACCCTAGGGAAGGAGGCTGCTTCTACCCACTTAGTGAAGTAATCGATCATGGTGAAGATAAATCGGTGACCATTACTGGCTTTAGGCTCAATGGGCCCGATAACGTCCATTCCCCACATTGAGAAGGGCAAAGGCGAACTCATATTGTGGAGCTCCCGTGGAGGGGCGTGTATAGCATTCCCATGAATCTGACACTGATAGCATCTTTTGACGTGGTCGTGGCAATCAGCTTTGAGAGATAGCCAATAATGTCCTGTCTTGAGGACCTTCTTAACAAGGAGGGAGCCACTTATGTGGGGGCCACAGACTCCACCATGGATTTCATCCATAAGCCTCTGGGCTTGATCTTTGTCTAAACATCTGAGGAGACCTAATCCAACATCTCTTTTGTAGAGCGCATCTCCACTCAGGTAGAACTTCATAGAAATTCGATGGATCCGCCTTTTCTCAGTCGGGCTCGCCTCAGCGGGCGTAGATCCATCTCGCAGATATTCCTTGATATGCTGATACCAAGGAGGTTGGATGGGAGGTAGCTCATCCGATACTTCTCTAACGTAATTCATATAGGTTGGGGCCTTGTGCTGGGAAATTGTGACGCTTGGCAAGTGTTCCTTGTCTGATATGTTAATCAAGGAGGCCAAAGTTGCTAATGCGTCCGCGAAATCATTCCTATTACGAGGAACATGTAGAAAGGAGATTTCTTCGAACTCCGAAGCCATCCTCAAAACCTACCAATGGTAAGGCAGCAAATGTAGTTCCTTAGTTTGATAGATTCCGGTGGATTGTCTGATTACCAACTCCGAATCTCCAAGGACGCTTAACACCGATGCCTATCGAACGGCAAATTTTAACCCCATGAGATGACCTTTTCATACTCACCAGTATTGTTGGTGCTGACAAACTATAATTTGACGGCAAGATGGGATCTTTGCTCCCCAGACGATATTAGAATTGCTCTAGCTCCAGAACCTTTCATATTAACAGCTCCATCAAAATACATCCTCCATGATTGGCGCGTATCGTACTGAGGGTGTTGTTGTACTGTCATAACTCCTTCATCGGGGAAATATGTCTCCAAGGGTTTGAAATCCCCTGAAGGTGCGGCGGCCAGTTGATCTGCGATTCCTTGACCTTTGATGGACTTTTGAGTCACATATACGATGTCAAATTGTTGTAGGGTTAATCGCCATCCGGACGTATTTTCAATTCAACATGGGTTTGTTGAACACATACT
The DNA here is from genome assembly GCA_020205615.1 of Panax quinquefolius. NCBI lineage: Eukaryota > Viridiplantae > Streptophyta > Magnoliopsida > Apiales > Araliaceae > Panax > Panax quinquefolius. The sequence goes on from CM035172.1 coordinate 110,657,090, forward strand.
TGAGAGGATCCACGCGGGATATGAGATGGGTTGTGTGACCATGTAGGTAATGCTGTAACCACATGGAAGCCCATGCTAAAGCACAACACGTCTTCTCGATTAGAGTGTACTAGTGTTCACTACTGCTGAACCTTTTGCTGAGGTAATAGATAGCTCGTTCTTGGCCCCTATCGTCTTTTCTCGTCCCCAAGATGCACCACGACATTATCACTTACTTGACGACATACGTGAACAGGGGAACATCATCCATGGGTGGTACCAAGACGGGAGCTTTGACTAGCTGTTTCTTGATTGTAAGGAAGGCATTCTGGCACTCATCATTTCATTTCATGGAGGAGTTCTTCCTTAATAACTTGAAGATTGGCTCACAGGTTGATGTGAGTTGGGAGATAAATCTGCTGATGAAGTTGATCCTTCCCAAAAATCCCCGTATTTCCTTCTCTGTCTGAGGAATGGGCATTTTCGTGATGGCTTGGATTTTGGTAGGATCCAGCTTAATCCCTTTGTGGCTGACTAGAAATCCTAGCAACTTGCCTGACTTGACGCCAAAGGCGCACTTAGCTGGATTCAACTTCAAGTTTTACTTACGCAACCTGTTGAACAACTTTCTGAGAGTGTCTAGATGGTCATCTTCCTTCCGGGACTTGACAATGATATCATCCACTTAGATCTCAATCTCTTTATGCATTAAGTCATGGAAAAAGAACCATCATAGCTCGTTAATAGGTAGCTCCGACATTGATGAGGCCGAATGACAACCGTCTATAGCAAAAAGTTCCCCAAGGAGTGATGAAAGCAGTCTTCTCACGATCTTCCTCGGCAACCATGATCTGATGGTACCCCGCAAAGCAATCAGCAAAGGAATACATGTCGTACTGCGCAGTATTGTCAATGAGAATGTGGATAAATGGCATGGGAAAGCTATCTTTTAAGCAAGCTTTATTCAAGTCCCGATAATCCACGTAAACTCGCACCTTCCCTCCGAGTTTAGGCAAGGGTACAATGTTGGATATCCATTCAGGATATGTAGACACCATGATGATGCCAGCCTGAAATTGTTTCACAATTTCTTCTTTCACCTTTAAACTCCACTCAGGTTTCAATCGCTTTGAGTTTACGCTGACCGGCTTAAATCCTCTTTAATGGGAAGGCGATGAAGGACAACGTCAGTGGACAAACCCACCATGTCTTCATGAGACCATGCAAACACATCCTGGAACTGGGTTAGTAACGTAACCATATCATTCCGTTGGTTTGGGGTAAGGTCTGAACCAATCTGGATTAACTTAGGGCTTTCTAAGGTTCCAAGATTAAAAGAAGTGGTTTGATCAAGGTTGGGTTTGGGTTTGTCTTTGACCCATTCCTGAATTTCTGAAGGCACCTCAATGTCATCTTGGATATCCATCAAGGCTGAATTCATCTCTACATCAAAGGTACAATCCTTGTGTGGGAGAGGCATTGCATCAGCGAGTACAGGCACATCTAAATTCAGAGTCCTGAAACAAAATATGCTTTCACTTAGTATATATGAAATGTGTTGATTATACACAGTGTTAGCATATACTGGCAAAATAAACTGCTAATATTGTACAGAAAAGTAAGCAGTTATTGTATCTATAGGGCAGAAAGAGTTTCTGCCCGCTTTACCCTCGTCGACCAAAGCAAGGAATGTTGTCCCAATTGGTAAGGGTAAAGTCCGGGTGGACCGCAGTGATGGAGGGATTGTCATCATCCTCTCTGTCCCGAATGATGGCCATTACATCAGGGCAATCATCGTCTAGGGTGTATCTATTGGTATGTTCATCATGGACGATGATGCGCATGCCCGACATTATTCGGATAACATTTTCCTTGATTTTCCGCTCCTCTTCTTCGATTGCGGGATCTGGAATAACGATTTTCTTTTCCTCCACCGGTTTTGGCTTAGGAAATAACATGGCCATGACATTGGCTGGCACCTTTACTGGAGGTTCTGCGGACTCGGAGTTTGAAGGCGAAGCCAAACGCCACATGGTTGAAGCTGAAGGAATCTGCTGATGCTTATGAGGATTCCTGTGACTAGAGTTGGCAGAATAGCCTAGTCCAGCTGTTCCAAATTTCTTGGTTAATTGAATGGGGTACTGGATACCCTGGCCGTCTTTACCCAACCCTTGTCCTAGCTTATGACCCAAAGACATCATTTCTTGAGTGGCTGACATCACCTCAGCAAAAATGTGGGGTTCGAGCAATGGTGCTCCAATAGCGTGGTATTGGGTGCTGCTTATTCCTAAAGCATGAAAACTGACTGGTTCTACGTCTGCATTGGCATTGATGAACGGAATGTCCCCATGCTGAGGAATCTCTGGTTCAGCGTTGACCGTGACCAGGCTATTGTTGATAATGTACTTCAATTATTGGTGAAGGGTGGAGGGATCGCTTACCCACCGGATCCATGGTCGTCCCAAGAGCAGGTTATATCCTGAATCTATCTTGAGCACATGGAAGGATACGCAGAATGTATGAGGGCCAATTTCGATTGGCAGCTTAATTACTCCAACCGAGTTATGGCGGGCTCCATCAAAAGCTTTGATGATAGTATGGCTACTGCAAATTCGATTGAGATTGATATTCATCTTCACCAAGGTGGCATATGGGCAGATATTCAGAGAGGAACCTCCATCTACTAAGACTCCAGCCACCATATATCCGGAGGATAAGACCGCAATGTGTAACGGTTTGCAATGACCGGTCCCTTCGGATGGTATGTCATCGTCAGTGAAGGATATCACATTGTTGTTGAAAATGTGATCAACCATGTGTTGAAACTTTTCCGTATCCACTGATGTCGGGAGATAGGCTTCTTCTAGAACTTTTAACAAGACCTTCCGGTGATTCTCAGAGGTTAGGACCAAGTCCAAAATTGATATTTGTGGTGGAGCCTCCTTCAAGCTTAAAACCACCGAGGCTTCGTTATGACCCACAACGTGGAGGAATTTTTCAATCTTCTCCATGGGTATTTTTCCCCTTTGATTTGGTGGTGGGGTTCATCACCCGATGGGGAATATACAGTGGATTTTCCTTTGACACTACAGCAATGGTATATGAGGTGGATCCTTCACCTTCTCCATAATTCCATGGAACCTTGCGCAAGCTAACAATAGGATATTGTGCTCTGCATGGCAAGTTGATTGGCTCAGGAGCGGCCACTTTCAAAGGATTGTTTCCTCCTTTGAGCTGAATTATCGATGTTGTGAGCAAAGTATTAATCTCTTCAACTTCAGTGGATATAACTGCTACCACGCTTTTCCACTTAGTAGGGCCTGCATTATCACTTGCACGTAACACAGTGTCGTTATCTACCAAGCGCAATACACCACTGTTGATTAGATTTTGAATAAGGTGGCGGAGTGCCCAGCATTCTTCTATGCTGTGACTGCGAGACTGGGAGTGGTATTGACATACTCCATCAGGGTTGTACCATCCCGAACGGGGGTTGATTGGAGGTAGAAGGGAACTGATCCTTCCTTCATTGATTAACATGTGATGGATTTCCTCCATGGGTTGGCCCAAATAGGTGAATTCCCATTTGTTGGCGAAATCCCGACGGGCTTTGGCATTTGCTCTCTTCGTCACTTTGTCTTCCAGCATTTCATTTTCTGAAAATGACGAGGGAATATTCATGACAATAGGTAGGAGACTGGCATGCTCCTGGATTATTAACTGGCGAGTTACTTGATGCTGATAAGTCACCAGTTCCGCCAATTACTCAATTTGTTTGCCAAGAGCTTTGATCTTTCGTTCCATTGTGAATTGGAACTTGGCATAATTCCATCTGTCATCACCATCTTTGAGGGTCTGGGAGGAATCACAACTAAAGTGGGAATTCTGTCCACTACTCCAATTAATCATGTTGACCTCTTCTTCTTTGTGTTGAGGAAGAGGGTTGTCTTGTACATGAGGTTGATTGGGTTTGGTGACTACGATCTCCCCGTTGTCTATCAGGTCCTGGATCTTGTGTTTCAATGCCCAACAATCCTGAGTATCATGTCCGGGTGCCCCGGCATGATAAGCACATTTCCTAGCAGCATTGAAACCCCGTCCATTAGGGATGGCTAGTGGAAGAAGATGCGTAATTTTCTTCTGTGTTGTCAGAAGATTAAGAATGTTCTCGAGGGTATCCCTAAGGGTGTAAAAACTCGATGGCGTTTGACTTCTCCACCTTTTGGTACTGGAGGGTTTGCAGACTGTGCTGGAAAGGGAGTGTAGTTTCTCCTTTGAATAGGCATATTTTGATTACCTTTTTGCCCCTATAGTATCGGGAAAACATCTTCCTCTTTCTTTTTATGGACCCTTCGGGGGTTGTTCCCATAATTTTCAGATTGGATGTGATCAGTAACAGCTTTGAGTGCGGCTAGGTCTTGAATCTTTCCTGATTTCAACCCCATTTTAGCCATCTCCCGATGTTTAACCATTTCAGAGAACGGTTTGCCGATGACGGCTAAAACTCTCTCATAGAAGGGAGCTTCAGTATGTCTACATGAATGTCATGACCATTTCTGATTCTGACATGGCAGGACTAACTTGGGCAGCCAGGCGTCTCCACCTTTGAGCATACTCTCTGAAAGACTCGTTGGACTATTTTTTGATCTTGGTAATTTGATACCGATCGGGAGCCATTTGAGTTTGAAAACTGTATTGAGTGAGGAAGGCATGTGCTAGCTCTTCCCAGCTGTGGATTTTGGAGTTGTCTAATCTTGTATACCACGAATGGGCTTCTCCAGTTAGACTCTTTTGGAACAATTTCATTCTGAGTTTTTCATCCTCTACATAGAATCCCAGTTCTCCAATAAAGGCTTTTAAATGTGTATAAGGATCCCCTAACCCGTCATATTTTTCAAAGTCAGGAGTTTTAAATTTTTCTGGATAGTGAACACCAGGAAAAATACATATATGAGCATATGAAACACTCCCGTGTGTTCCAATTCCTTTGATAGCGTGAAGGGTCTCTTCCATTTGAAGGACTTTCTTTTTGATGTCACCATTGTCTGGATCTCCAGTGGGATGGGCAGCATCATGAGTTTTGTTGGTCGTATCCAACTGTGGCTCTGTTATGGTAATGACCGGGATTCCTCCTTGTGTGGAGGGCTCAGTATGTACGGGTATTTTCTGACCCTGTGTAGACTGATGTAATTCTTTTAATAGAACAGCCAAATCTATGATCTGTTTGCTTAACCCGTTGAATTCTTTGCGAGAAACTGGATTAAGTTCAGTCTGGTCGGATGACGACAAGATTGACTGTAGGCCTGTTGCCTTTTTGGACCTTGACCGGGTAGTAGGTCCGATTGATTCCCTGCGAAAGACTGGAATAGTTTAGTCCTTAGGGAAGGTGTGTAATGACATGCTATGTGATGTGTCCATTTTAAGAACTTTATCTTACAAAACAGGTGTCAGCTGTTTGGAGTATGTATGTGGACACATTGCTTCATATTTCTCGTTACATGGAGATAGATATGGAATGAAATTATAAGTAACTGTGTTTACAAGTAATTTGAAATGAAAGTATGAAGAGACTTTCCTTCGTTTGGGTTTATCAGAGGCTAACCTATCTTAGGTTACTCTCACGACTTTTTGGCATGAAGGTTCCCAAATCATCGCAATCTACTAGACGGGAAGTTAATCCGGTCTTTCAACTGGAGCGAATTTGGGTGGTGCCTTTCCTGAGCCTCAGAGAATTAGTCTTCTCACGAGTCCAGTAATCAAACACTGACCGGATAGCCTCCTGGTGGAGGGACCACACAACATACATTAACATACATCGCGTCTCACCGTATGAAATGATGACATATCTGAAAACACTAATATCATAAGCGGTTTATAGTCTACGAAGCACTAACATCACACGCAGATATGATCGAAGCACTAAGCTCAAACAAGACATGCATTCGCATACACATTCATCCAATGTAAATGCAACATCCACACACAAGCGTATAACAATTTTGAAAAGATTGTAATAGCGGCTTAAGTCCTCTTCTCAGAAGTCCCCAAAGCAGAGTCGCCACACATGTCGACGCCGGGATTTTTGGATGTCCTTTCCGTTACTTGTTATTTGGTGTTCTCATTTTAGGTGAGATTTGTTTGAAAAAACAAGTGAAAAAGGTCCGACATGTATAATGTCGACGATGGGACTGTTAAGAGTCGCCAGTTGTTTTTTTAAATGGTTGTACCAACACAACCGAGAAAAGGTTTGCACATTGACCCAGTGATGTGACATTGATATATGGATCGGCGAAACCGAGATTCATTTAGGGTCTAGGGACTTGGTTATGCGGGGGGAAGGTGTTAGGCACCCCCCGACATCCGTGTTACCACGGTGACCGCCTCTTTTCAAGAAACTATTATCTGAGTGTGTGTGTGTGGGTCAATGTGCTGTTATATGAAAGTTGTGCGAGGCCTCGTTCGAACCTACATACACAGGGTTTGAATTTATATAAAGATTCAGTTTTTAGCAAGATATGGCAATGATGTTTTATAAAAGAGGTTTTTCAAACCCTTATGCTCAATAGGAATTGAGACCTTTACACTCCCATTTTTATTAAGTGAGCGGCTGAATTGATTTTATTTGACGGATGCGAGGCATCCGTATTAAAAATAATATATACAAAAATAATGCTGACTTCCTCGTGGGTATGGAAACCATCTAAGGAAATTCAACATTGCGTAATAATTTACAAAGTCGCATACAATTTGAACATGTCCATCACGGAACCGAATTTAGATCCAAAGGGATGAATCGTGATCACATGATTCCTAAAGCGCAGAATATTGCAATTTGTATAAAAGCAATAAGCAGGTATATATATAAAAGCGGTAAATATATATATATATATACATGATCACCAACCACGAAGCACCTCCATGGGGGATTAGAAATATAAATAAAGCTATTAAAGCTATCAACCGCCACTTGAGGAAACTCCAAAGTGACAAAACGTAAATAAAGTTGTAAGCGATCAACCGCCACGAAAGGAACTCGAGCGTGATTTAATATATATATATATATATATATATATATATATATATATATATATATATATATATAAAAAGCAATAAATGCACCGGATGTAAAATCACGCTCATCGAATGTAGTTCGACCACACGCTTCATATATATAAGTATATATATATAAAAGCACACTGCATCGAAATCTATGCTCATCGAACAAAGTCCCAACACACGGTTGATATATATAGTATATATATATATATATATATATATATATATATATATATATATATATAATAAACGTATTGCATCAAGTTCAGGCTCATCGAACAAAGTCCGATGCACGCTTAATATATATAAGTATATATATATTAAAGCGATAAACACTCTCAAACAAAAGTGCAGGCTCAATCGAGGTATAACTCGATAATGTTAGTTAATATATATATATATATATATATATATATATATATATATATATATATATATATATATATATATATATAGATGGAATGAAACCACGAATCAAGTCCTGCAAAAGCAAGCAACACGACTCTCAACGTGTAGAAGGGTGTGTGCAAAAGATGAAGAGAAGACTCTAAAGTGTGGGAGAAGGCTTACAAATTTGACTAATAAAAGGGCTTCTATATCTTTAGAGTGGGTAAACACTTTGGGCTTTTGTGGGTACAAAAGAGGCTATATATGAGCTCACGTGTGTTTGAAAGTGGGAAAATACACTGTATGGCGAGTGTAGAGCAAATTGTGCAGGGTTTTCCCGTCTTTTTTCTCTTAAAAATCTGCACCCCAAACCCTCTATTTATAGGCAATATGTGCCGCAGGTGTACCAGAGGCGGGTCGGGTCGGGTCGGGTAGGCCCAATTTGGTCGGGTTGGGTCATCTCGGCAGACGCGTGCTCGAGCAATCAGAATGTCCACTCGGATTTTGAGAAGTGCAATCCGCATCCGCTTGAGGTATTCAGACCTATTTTGACCGCCGCTTATCGTCGAGTTGTGCGATGGCATGAAATTAGAGTTTGTATGAAGTCATCAAGATGGGACGATGCCTCCCGGCCTTCAAGCTTCAACTTTCATCCGCTACTCCGCATAATAGTTACCGGATGGGACATCGCCTAGTGGGACATCGCTATGCAGAGACGAGACGCATCGTCGTTGACGAGATGACGATGAAACGCGCTGCTCGACTTCACCGATTGAATCGCCGCATTTGTTGAAGGTCCTCATTGTCATCTTTGAGGTGTGCCCGCCTTCCGATGTTATTGCCGGTTGGCATGGGTTGTGATTCGTCTAGATTGCTGAGATTGAAGTTGATGCATTTGAAACAAGCATTTCTGAGTTATCTCCAAACTCGCATTCCTTGGGGTTATAACCAAGGTTGGTGGCTATTCCAATGGTTGGGGCCGAGATGGATACCTCGGGTTATGTCCGAGATTAATCGGTCTTCTCGGTGTGTGTTCCAGATTGTTTTGCGTGTCTCGTTAGATTCGTGGTTGAAATCGTTACTCTTATTGCGATCGGGGTTGATGACTTCCTATCCGGATGGATTTGGATTGTCTTTCGTGGTTCTCTCTTAAAAGACTTAATCATCTGATCCTACAATGTTAGTAAATAAAGAAACAGAAATTTTGAGTGTCTACACTCGTATAGAAGTTAAGTCATTATTGAATTAATGCTATAATCCACATATTGAAGACAAAATCTATTCTCTTGAGCCAAGGTTGAATCTCTAATGGTTTCCAATTGCTTCAAATCTCCAATCTAATCAACTCTAGAAAATACCTACACTAATCTACTCTATTCTATTATTGAAATTAAAGAGAGAAGATGACAATAGCTTCAGCCCCCAAGGGTTGGAAGATGCTTTACACGATCATAGTATGTCTAATAAGCCCTAATTGAAATCCCCCTCAATTACGCTTCTATTGCACTATTTAATTAAAAGTCATTTGGTCAAGTCATGACTAAGTCGGTCATGCAAGAAGGCATTAATTGGCTTAATTTAGAAAGCTAAAAAATCGCTTCTTTTTTTTATCAGAAGTCTCATGATCATACAGAATTCAACTTCACAAGACGGGTGATTTTCACAGCTGGTGTGCTATGGTAAAATGGCCATAACTTTTGATTCGGGAAGAGTTACGAGGTCTGCCACCTATAAAATCGAAGATATCGACGAGCTCTACAATTTTCATTCTTTGATGATTGAGAAATTCTGGCCGAAGGAAGGTTGAAATCGATCTGGAAAGGACTGCTTGTTAACCAAAATAAATAAGTTTGACGTCCGTTGGTACAACGATCATAACTCTTGCATCCGAACTCCGATTAGAGCGATTCAAGATGTTATGGAAAGCTATGAAGACACTCTACAATGTAGTCCAAGTTCCAAGCCAAGAACATGAAGTAACATGAAAGCCCAAATGATGTCCGGATTGTCTTTTCTTTGCATTTTCTTTGTTTTTCCTTACCAATAATCGCTCACACCGCTCCCAAACGTATAACCTTCAAAATGAACACAAAATGCATGAAAAGTAACTAAGACACATGAATATAAGCAACTAATTCAAGTAAAAGATACCGGATAAGTGTATATAAAATTCACTTATCACCTCCACCTTCAGCGAGTACTATTTTCTCCATCACTGCTGCAAACGTCTTCAATTAGAACAGGGAAACCCTACTGTACAACCAGGGCTTCAGTCCCTGTTCAAACCTTTTTCGCCTTACGCTTCAAATGCATGTTTGACTTGATATGGCGCAAAACCTCGCCAACTCATTGAATTTCAAGGCGATACTCAGATCCGGCATCGTCTCCTCTTTAATTCCAAAATCGCACTTCTAATCGACTCTTCAACTCTTCGAGAAATAGGTCTCGAAGAAAACTCCTTGAACCTATCCTGTGTCATCACTCCTGCCCTTCACGATTTTATTGGCTGAAGACCCCAGCGATATCGAATACCTTTTCTATCTCTATAATCCAGGTTTGTGCTTCGACTGGATTCATGGACCCACAGAATTCAGGTGTCCAACCGCCTTGAAATCCTTTAACGTTGTGCCATGGTTTTGTGGTTGATTCTGCAACACTTCTGTCAGTAGCATCACTAGTTGTTGAACGGGGTTACAATCCACATTATCGTTATTGGTTCCTTCAGTAGTTCTCTGTCGTGGTGGTTGACATCTGGGAGGCATTTTCTGTTAAAAGTACACTCATTAGATTATTATTCAATTCTTTTATGTAATTTCTACTTAACTTATCTCCAAAAAGAATTAACCACATAACACATAACACTTTGAATAAAGTAACAACTTTTATTTATTCATAACCTTTTTGAAAACATAAAACAATAGCATTACTGCTATCTACATTACTTTCCTGAACTATAAAAGTTTCAGAGCAACATCATAGTCATATCCCATAGGTTGCATAACACTTGGGATTTACAATTTATTTAACCTTTCACTCATCGTACAACAGCTACGATGTTCTATTAAGATACTTCTTAGCCCTATCACTTTCTTCCTCCATGATTCAAAATATTGTTCTGCGATCTAACACGAATGATGGCAGCGTATCGAAATGAATCGGATATCCCATGACCTGATCTTGAGCTCGATTAATTGCGGTGTTAAATACTTTATCCATCTCTTTCATCTTCATCCTCTTCGCCTGTGAGTTCCTTACCGCTCTTCCAGTTCGTTGATAAGCTTCCTCAGATGCATCTTGACTCTACTCGCCTCTTGGTAGCTTCTTCCTTCACTTTGTTCTTGATTCGGCGACCACCTCGATCAATTGTTCTTTTCTCTCCTTGATGCATACTAGTTTCTCCTCGGATTTGTCGATTACGTTCTCACGATCCTCGATCTCGCCGTCTTTTGTGTCATTGCGATACATTGTTCACTACTATCTCCTGCGACTCCTCAATCAGTATCCTCAAAGTTCCACATTACGGTCAGACTTCATCGTCTGCATATGAGCAACCATCGAGGTTAATGGAGTCTCCTCGTCTCGCCATCCTCATCCTCCTCCGTGGCAATTCAACGGATCCTCCTCGTCCGCTCCACATCATCATCCTCATCTTCAATCATCGCGACCAATCTGGCTCCGTGGTAGTAGTTGTTCCCCACTTCGAAGATGACCCCGTTGCTCCTCCTCTATAAGCATTCTAAATCCCCGAGTTTTAAAGTTTTAATTATTAATCATTCTACTCGACACTCACAAATACATAAACTATAAACACATAAGCACATATGTGTTTTATTACTTCTTCCTTAAAACTCGATAAGAGTTATCTCCACTATCTTTTCAAAGGTTAATTCCTAAGGCTTTTCCCCCCACCTAAGGTTCATAACCTAAAGCTTTGATACCAATCTGTGACACCCCCAAATCTTGGAACTTCATTTCCTCAAGATTTGGTGTTCACTTAATCAAAAATTCATTTCTAACTACCTAATCATAATAAAATTGAATAATAAGACCTGCCCATACAGGATTAAACTTAAATAAAAATATCCCAGGTTATCTAACCTTTAATTACAAACATTTAAATGCGGAAAATTAAATCAACTTCATTACAATCTTTAAATCAAAGTCTGATAAATAAAACTATCAAAACTATTACAAGTCTTCATCACTTGTAATCAACTAAGGAGGTTTAGTTGATTACAAGAGTGAGAAACAAAACTAATTGTATGCTTATGGAATAATCATATAGATTCTATTAACATTTTAAAACATGTCGAATTGATAATTGTAAATTAACAACATGCTTTAGGAATAATTTAATAGCATAAGCATTGAATAATCATATCAAAATTTTGCTTTGAACAATATTAATTCAAAGTTATTGATAATTGGATACTAATAGCAAAGCATGCATAATGAATAGTAATTTGAACGATAAAGTTGTTTTGAACACTTCAGAATATTAAAATATAATGATTTGCATTCTAAATAACAAGTTACATATAAAAAAACTTGCTTTCAATACTAAATATATGATTTAGAATACTTGCATCCCTATGAACAATTAGATACAAGAGCTTTCTCAATAATAAACCATCTAGCTCTACGAAAGTGTAGAGTTAGCCACTTGTATAAATGAATTTGAATTAAAAACAATAATGTACTCAACAAAATTGAACTTGCACAATGAAGTATGGAGTTAGAAAACTTTCTCAACAGAGTTTAAATATTCGCACAATTATAAAAGTAGAGTTAGAGAACTTGCCTTTAGCACAAGCTAAACCTTACAACTTGAATCAATACCCTATACATATATCATCATGACATAATTAGTCATTACCAACATTATATATCTATATAAATAAATATATACATCATGTATGTCAAATTACCCATTCACATAATCAAACTATGTTAATACTAGTTAACACTTGATAACATGCTCATTCATAGTTTAATACTACTGAAATCATCATTTAACATTCCTATTGTTAACACATAACATTTATTTTCAAAATTTGTGTAATAAACTAAACCGCTGTCAGACATTTCGCTAACTTCAATTTCGTGGCGCCATACGCTTTACTCGCTGGTTTGTAGTCTTTACTTGTTGTTGGCAGTTATTATACATGAAATCATGAGCCAAAGATTGACATTCTTGGCAGCGAGATTAATCTTATTTGGTTGTGTAATACAAGCGCGCCAAACTCTAGAATCTGGCGACCAAGCTCAGCAACAGTATAAACAAAAGCCAAATTGGCCTACAAGCTCCAATCTAATAGACTAATTAACATGTAATACACATATAGACTTCATATAAACATATTGTGAAGACTTCTAACATGATTCTACCCATAAAATAACATAAACATCAACATTACAACATCCAATTTCACTATTTTTGACAAAAACTCAATTTTTGATATTTTTAATGAAAATCAACACTGTGATTTTGTTTTTCAATCAAAACAGTAAATTCAAAATACCATAGTTATGATAATACATACTCTATCAAATTCAATAGTTAATTTATCAGTTTAACAACTAATTAAACCTTAATTTCTACTTTAAACTAAGCCATATTCATATATATTTTCATGTAAACACTGTAATATGGTTTTCTTCACAAATTGCATACATACATGACTTAATTTCTCTATAATCATATATAAACTCATGAAACAACCTTATAACCAATAATCATACAAAACTTTATATATATATATCAACAATTTATCTTTTACAAATATTTTACAGAGACTTTTTGGAAGAAGAAGAAAACTAAACTTTTAAACAAAAAGATTAAGCTCCTACCTTTGATTAAGAAGATGATACCCTTCTCTTTTGATCAAGAACCTTCTTTTCCCAATTCCTTTATCAAAACCTGTTAGAATTTCTCTCAATTCTCTCTAGAGTTTTCTTCTTCTCTACCTTTTCTTCTTCTGATATTTTCTTTCTCTAGTCTAACATACGTACTAGAATTATAACGTATAAGATATAATATAAATTAAATATATAATATAAATATAGATATAATGATATCAGTTATGTAAGTTTTGAAAATCAAAAGCCATAAGGCTTGTTTGGCTAAGCTAATAAAATAACTCTTTAATCCTTACACCTTGTTTGGTAAACTTAATTAAAACAAATGGATTAATCCTTATACCTTGTTTGATAAAACGCTATTAGATTAAAGACTTAATATGCATTAAGACTTGTTTGGCCAAAACTAAATTAAGCTCTTTTAATTTATTTTAATAACTCCTTTATAGCAAGATTATTTGTCACACTTCTAATAAATTAAATAATCAATTTAATCAATTCAAATACTAATCTATTAAATTACTTTAACACATAAATCATTATCACAAAACTATAATTTCTTTATAATTATAATTTTATTTAATCCAACTAACACCTTATTTTAATTACAAAAATCTAATTAAAATATTATAATTCATTTAATCATTATTAGCTCTCTAACTTAATTATTAAATTAAATTGGTATATAATCTCATAACAATTAATTTTCTTAGTTCCTTAATTATTTATTCGACAATAATTAACTAAACCACATCAACTCAAATTGAACAATTATTTATTCAATAATAATTAACGAAACCACCTCAACTCAAATTGAACAATTATTTATTCAACAATAAACATATCCATTAAATATTTATATAAATCAATAAATATTTAATATTATAATTTAAAATTCTGGAATGTTACATCATTCCCTCCTTACAAGAATTCTGTCCTCAGAATCACAACTCAAACAAATCATTCATTACATTAAGGATCTCATTTCAAATGTATATAGCCCTGTGGTGACACAACAAATTATATATAAATAAATAGGTAGACAACTCTTGTCAATTACATCGTCATGTAACTCCTTTTCTTTTGCCTCTTAGATTATTTTGATCAAGTGGTGACACATCCGAATCAAAATTATTTAAGTTAAGTCTAACCTAGCACTTCTATATATTTGAAAAGAAAAATATTGTCCTTGTGGTGACACAACAAAACCTCATCGTTCAAATTTTTTATAAGCATCAAATATGATAAAAAAACATCTCAAAAAATTAAGATAAGCCTTGTGGTGAAACAATAAACTTATAGTAATTTTTTGATACTATATTATTTTTATCATACTAGAAGGCGAGGTTCAATATTCTAAATATCATTGAACACTTTAGACTTAATATAATTTCTTTTAGGGGTTTGTTATTAATTGTCTCATCTTGTTTAGCACACATGCACATATATATAAAATACGCGTCATATTAATTGACATGCGAAACATGCTGCATAATATATAATATATGTAGTATAAGCATGCATATAGAATACTATATTCTACCCGGATTGATTATGGATTTTATTCTAGTTTGGTTCACTAAAGTCAAGAAGTGAACGAAGAGGTAAAACATAAGGTGCAATAATTAAATTTAAATATAACTATTACATTTAAACCTAGGCTCCATTACAAACGGGTCTTCATACGCTCCTTGCTCCATTATCTCCGGTTCTTCAAGATAATTTTAACTAATCCTATTACAAAAACTATTTATAATAGGTAGAAACCTTGATCAACAATCAAGGGGAAGTACATTGGAGGGAGATAGAATTTACATCAAGAAAAACTAGAGAAGATGACGTACGCATACCCAATTTAATAAAACTCATACATTCATGCATCCAAATAAAATAAAATCAAATGATATTAGTCAATAGTCCATAATCAATCCCATTTATTGTCATACATATCAACATATGCATCAATAAATAACATTCATCTCATGAATAATAAATATTCAATATATATTTTGATATCGATTTAATGGGCATTTATAGTTAGCATAATACTCAATTTTGAATTAAAATAAACTACTTTATTTTAGTCAACATGGATTCTTATTCCAATTCAAAATAAACAACTTTATTTTAATTTAAAATTACCGGAAAAACATAGAATCCAATTTCAATTTAAAATAAACCTTTAATTTTAATTAGAAATCAAATTAATAAATAAAATAAAATTTATTTACTTTTTCTGGGTTTCGGCGTTGCGGCGCCGCGAATGAATTAGCTTCGAGAACTGTGGTGCCGGGTCACCTTTTCAAAACCTTGGTCCGACATTGCGGCACCATGATTACACTGCATTCAGGCACTGTGGCACCAATCTCCATAACCTGTTTTCCCAATTCATGAATTATGCAGTTTTTCTCCAAAAACATTATTCTTTGCCAACAATTATGCCCAATAAAATTGTTTTAAACATATATCAACATACAAATTGAATCAAAACAATTAATAACTCACATAAAGTTTAGCTCTGATGCCACTGTTAGGTTTGTACTATCCATGAATATGTAACAAATTACATACATAGAGCGAAAGCGTGAAAAATTAGAGTTTTAAAATTTTACAAACCATATACTTGGATCATTCTTTATTCACAATTATTAATTAGATTAAAAGAGATGGAGATCAAATTCATAGCCTTGTTAAAACAAGCTTCCTCAGGTACGAGTTCACCTCCAATTCCTTTTCACGTTCAACTTTAATCCATCGGGTTTGATTCCTTCCTTTGTTCAACGTTAGCTATCCAAACGTTTGGCCTCTAGAGGTGATCCAGCAAGGAAAATAGTTATTCAAGAAGATGTGTCTGACACCACCAAATGCAGACACTCATATCTCAAATTCGGTACATCACATGCTAACTCTAGTAATAAATCAAAATCTCACACAACGGAAAATAGAATAATTTACATTGTCATAACATAAATATTCTCGTCCCAAAGTCTAGTAATCGTTACTACAGCATTCCAATAAATAAACTTATACATAACTTAGTACATCATAATACATAAGTCTTATTATAACATGATGATATTAAATTCCAAGCATAAAGGATCAAAGCTACTCCGTAGCTTTGCCCTTACCTTTGTCCTTCGATGAGGGTTCACCACGTTCTGCCTTAATTGAATGTTTTAAGGAAAGCAAAAATGAGCAACAAATTTGCCCAGCAAGTAATATAGCAAAAAGGGTGAACAATTATAAAGTTCAAATCTCAAGAGTATAACCGTGAATAAGAGTTCAGAAAGTATCAATAATTCTCAATAAGTGTCGCTATAGACTGAAAGATATCAACAAGATTCAAAGAGTTAATCATTTCAAGATTTATGAATAATGAACACTGAACAGTCACTAGGGACTACGAATTACGACTAGAATTAACAGTATTATACTAAAAATCCAATAATAATGAGTACAATATATGATCATCCTAAGTACCCTACGTTATGCATAATATTTAAACATGTTAGTATGTGCGCATGTCGGTTCACCGATAGTTATATAATTTTCCTTTAATGAAGGTTGTTCATCTCAACATATTTATAAGAGTCCGCACCAAGTCAATTGGTTTGGATAGCTTTTCTAACACATGATAATAGTATAGCCAATCAATAGTTTAGACAACTTTTATAATACATTTAGGAACGATAAGTTCAATGCTTGCAACAATATCAAGATATAAAATCAATTTCCTAATAGTAATAGATATTTGCTCGGTGTAAATATGGTCGATATGGCAATAATTCAGAATTATACAATATATAAAGTGTAAAGAGTTTAGGGAACTTACATTCAATATAAAATCAAATGAAGTTAGAGAACTTGCAATAAATGAGAATATTCATTAATAATCAGTGAATGTGGAATAATCAACAATAATTATCCACTAACGTACTTTGAAAAATAATAACTTGAGTTGAGTTAGGAAAACTTGCCTTAAGCGTAGTTTACCAACTCTATAGCTTATCAACCTTTTGAAATCCTATTGTAACATAGTTATGTATATAACATATTTATTAGTTACTCCACTCTATAAGTTAATAATCTCATACATGTTCGATCACATAAGTCAATGACATACATTTATTCCTATCTTAGTAATGTAAATGGAATGTCACATTAGTATGCTATCACACCGCGTAGCTCTATAATCACCATTTACTTAGCTTGTAGAAAAGTATAAATAAAGTTTGTAAAAATATTTAGATTCTTGGTTTCTCATAGCCATTATGCGCTAGAACTCTTTAAACATCATGGTAATCATGTGTTAAAGCTGAAAGAAGTATAACATACATGTTACAAGTATACAGATTACAAATAAACCATCAGACCAAACTGCAGGGGGGCTAAGCTGCTCCCTAGTTAAGCTTACGGACGGCGCAACTGCGCTGTCCCCTGTGTGACACCCCCAAAATAGGTATACATCACCCATTATAAGTCACCAAATACATGGTACAGAAACAAATACAACATCAGTAATACAATTGTCGTGCAAAATACAACAACACATATACTATGAGTTTGAATACAAATATTGTCTAATAGACATTATACAAACTCAAAAGGAGTCCTCATTAAAATTATTGATATACTATTTTACAAAATAGTGAGGACTACTAAAACAACTATCTTGAATCATCACTCCATACCCCGGCTAGTTCCTACTAAATTCTCTCCTCCTGAGAAAAACAATGGAACAAAAAGGAAAAGGATGAGCTCAACTAGCCCAGTAAAGAATATTATGACTAAGATAATATACAACAAATTATCATTAGTCTTCAACAAGGAAAATCTGATAAAATATAATAGACAACAAGTTTTAGATCAACAGCTGCAGGGGAAACAACAATCCATTAGAAGAGTCAAGTAGAGAAAAAATTCTACTATCTTCTAAGATTTAAAAATTCATCATCAATATTTTATCCCTGTAACATCAATCAATATACATCTTGAATCAAATATTCATCTTTGCACTACAGGCCAAAGATATTCATTTGTATCACCAGTTGGTCATGTTCATCTCAACACCTGTTCATCTTTGCACTACAAGTCAAAGATATTCATTAGGTAATCATTCATCTTTGCACTACATGCCAAAGATATTCATTAGGTAATCATTCATCTTTGCACTACATGCCAAAGATATTCAGTAATATCATTATTTAGGACTGAGGATGATGAAAAATATCTTAAAGAAAACGAATCCAATGAGATAAAAGATCAAAGATTAGGGATTCATACTTTAGTTTATCCAAGTTCAAAAATAATCCATAATAACCAATTGTGAATCAGAATTCAAAAATAAAGATCAAAACATGGATACAATCAAAGATAGTAACCATAATAGACATCTTGGACAAAAAGGAGAAAATTTCATTTTTCGGTGAATAATGCCGTATACGTGAATAGTAATCTAGACACAAAAAGGTAGAAATTCCATAATAAAATCCATACCAATATTTCGGTATAATGATATTGAAAGAATAACATCATTAGAAAGAAAATAACATCCCTTACCTCAAAATATTAGTACTTCTGATCGGAATATCGGTATAAGGCTGAAGAAAACTTGCACTGATGAATAGCAACTCACAAAGTATCTAAATACTCACAAAATACGCTCGATAATATAGAGAAGAAAGAGAGAAAACTTGTTTCTGGTGTGATTTTCAATTCTAACTAAGCACCCTATTTATAGGAAAATACTTAGAATGCCATAGCAGACTAACCTACTACCTGATGGCTTTACCTGCTACTATTTATGTGACGCCCCAAAATCTGGGTATCATCCAACCCGACAGATGGTGCTACACGGTGCTATAGTTCACACAATTATTCAATTGAAATACCTCAAAAGAATAAATATGTCTTATATATATTCAAAATAATATTAACATTCTCCCAGGTTCTTTATAATCGTTACATCTGTTCTCATCATAATATAAAATATTAACATTACAAAACCTATAATATTACATAGGTAATCTACGGGTTCGCCTTTTCCTTCCCTTTATCCTTGCTTTGATCCGCTTTCCCGTTTTGGTCTTAGTTTGCATTCATATGGTTCAAGCAAGAGTGAGCCTAACTAGCTCAACAAGTACAACAATTCTAGGAAAATAGCATGCTTGAGACATAGGAATCATATATCTTCAAAAAACTGAACAATAGTTACGAAGTACTATTGATAATTCAAAATAACACTTCTTTTCTTTCAAAATGTTTTACAACAACAATATTTAGTAAAACATCAATTCCGGTCTAAGACCATGAGCATTTCATAAGTACTTTGAAAAGGACATCCCGGAACGAAGTCCGTAAGTCCGGCATAGCTTACGAGCACGTCTAGGTGATCAACCTATAGTACTCTATGTTGATCAACACTACATTCCTTAAAAGTGTATACGTTTAAGTTGTGGCAACCTCACGTGCCTGTCGTTTGACAACAAAACAATTTAGCATACCCAGTCTCCTTTTGAAAACCACAACAATATTAGTTTGGTAAATCATTGCACATACTTGAAAGATTAAAAGAATCCAACATATCGTAAGTTTACCCGAAGGAATTTGCTTTGACTTCATCAAATATTAACTTATGCAAAGAATACATGAATCACAAATACTTGTCCAGATCGAACTGGAACAAGGGTTAGAGTACTTGCCTTTAGCGTCACCTTTCGATTATAACACGTGCAATCGTAAGTCTTAAGGTCTCTATTGGATAACATCACATAACACATTAGGTCATGGATAAACATATATGATTCCTAAAGAATCTTACCCTACTTCTCAATCTAATTACGTATTATGTGACGCCCCAAAATTAGGTATACATCACCCATCTTAGGTCGACATATGGTACACACGCAATATGACATAAACTAAATATCGTCTCACTAGATATTATACAAACTCAAACAAAAAGTCCTCTTATTATCACACTATTTTACGTAGAATAGTGAGGACTACTAATAATGCTATCTTCAGACCATCACATATATTATCATTTCTCAGAGAACACATGAAAGAAAGGGTGAGCAACTAGCCCAATATGAAATATTATGACTAAGATAAGAATAAATTATCAATAGTCTTCAATAATGTTAAACCGATAAAATACAATAGATAAACTGATTTAATCATGAATATTAAAAGAGTCAAGTAGAAAATAAAAGTCTACTATCTTTTAGGTTTTAAAAGGTTTTCATCATCGCTTATAGTCGAGACTCACTTTAATAAATATTTCACATCATCGAATCACCCACCGCACTACTGACAGGATATTCTTTAGTATCATGACCACAATTATTCATGCACTACGGGCGAGAATATTTGTGTATTCATTAATGGTCATGATCATGCCAACAACTCATCCCATCAATGATACCACTACTGACGAGGATTTTATCACATCATTTGTAACATTACGGTATGATTACAAGAATAGTCTCTGGTCATAATCATACCAAGTCCATCTATGCACTACAAAAATATGATGACTTTCAAAAAAAATATAAACATGAGGATGATGACAATGATATAAGAATTCAATAAAACAAGTTCAAGAATTATTTTATCCGTGAATTATTAACGTCCAAATTGTCAACATGATCTTTGTTTTTGTAGAGTAAAATTCAAGAATGATCGTAAGAATATTTCCATGAAAAGATCTTGGATGAAACGCAAATATCAAGGATATTCTACTAATTTCATGGAGTATAGAAGTCAAAGTTTTAACCAACCGGGTATAATAAAGAATGGAATAACAAAAGAAATCACCATGCATGCGATAAACCGCATGCATAAAAGTTATTCCAATGTAGAATAATAAATAACGGAACGGTCGTGTGAAATTCACAATAAGCAGGATGTTCCAACAGTAATAATAAAGATGGAACGGATCCGGTGTAAAACACCATGATAGGATATTCCAACGAGAATAATAAAAAGATTTTAACGGTGTCCGTAAAACACACGCATGTGGATGTTCCAACGAGAATAATAAAGAGCGGAACCAGTCCGGTGTAAAACACATGACAGGATGTTCCAATGTAATAATAATAAAGATTAACGGAACCAGTCCTGTAAAACACATGCATGTGATGTTCCAACGAGAATAATAGAAGAATATCACCAAGTATAGGGTAAACCACTTATACAAGTTATTCCAATGAATAATAAGCAATGGAATAACAACAGATTCTCTTCATGAATAAGAAAGAATAACACCCCTTACATTTGGTAGGAGATTGAATACCTTTAGCGTAGTAAGAACAAAATACTCTTCTTTCTTTCTCTCTTATTCTCTCTATACTTTCTCTCTCTATAGCTTGAATGAATTAAGTGAAAATAATGAAGCCCTAGGCCTCTATTTATAGAAGATTTCTAGCTTAGCACCGTCAGGTGAAAAGGCAAGTGGCTCAATCGGGTTTGACGCCTATAATGTGAAACGACAAGTGGTTCGGCGCTTTGTAATGTGAAACGACAAGTGGTTGACGTCGGTAAAGGTAAATACTATTGATTTAATGTAAATACTATTCACAAGGGTAATTACTATTGACGAAGGTAATTACTATTGACGAAGGTAAATACTATCGACGAAGAGACTCTTAGATGATGACATATAGAGCCCCCATAAAATAATCAAACTTACCACAAATCATTTTTTTCATCAACACATATTTAATCTTTCAACAATTATTAATCATTTATAACTTGTCGCCTCAATTATTGATTTAATACTATAACATATTATATAGGATGATATGTGACAATAATTGAATCAATAATATAAGAGATATGATGCAAAGAATTCTCAGAGCAATAATTGAGCATAGGTGAGTGACTTCTCACGTAAGCATCAATAATCAATACTGTGTCTTCTATGCAACTACGCTGGCAGACATCGCATTTTTTACCACCGGTAGTTCAACGCTTTTAATCAAGAACACCTCCGTAGTTATTTTATAAAAATTTTTTAAAATTTACTCGATCCGGCAATGATAATTACATTGTAGGGGTCCACCAATGATTGAGCCATTATGAATATTCCTAACAAAAGAATATTCCCACCAAACGAATATTTTATAACAACTTCAGTGCATACTTTTCGCAAAATTTATAAATATTACCCACAACTATAACATTATATCAAATTTATTCCATAATATTCAAAATAATATTTATAGAAAAATTCATCTTTATTTATAAAAGCCGGGGTCTTACATATTAGATTTGTTATTATTGGTTCCGCTTTTCCGTTACGTCGTTCTTACTTTCATATTGACTTATCTTAACCCTAAGTGTTCATACTTAAGGCTTAATTATGTCTTAACAATGTTACATTAAGACCTTTAGTTAATCGGTAATCGTATATCTATCCATGCTCAACATGTAAAAATTATTCATGATCTAGACCACTAGACCCTAAAAATTTGCTTATTACACTGTATTATACCGTCAAATTACACCTCTTATTGTTTAGAAACCGACTCGGTACTTGCCTAGAAACCGGACTGTTGCTTTGCCGGAGTCCCTTTATTCTGGTCATTTAGCGGCGTTTTACGAAATTTGAATTGAGAGATTTTGCGTATTTTTGGCCACTAGTAACTTCTTCGTTATAAGTTTGAATTGGCTTGATTCAAGAGCCTAATTGAGAGATCACAAATCAACTACTTATAAGTCCTCATTGCAAGAATTTTATTTATTCACCTACTTTGTTTGCTAAAAATTTACCTATTAGTCCATTTTTAACAAAAACGGTAAATGTTCGTGAATGTTCAACGCTCGTTTCTTCGTTCTAAGTCGGAATCCGGCCATTTTTGAGTCCGCAACTCTATAATGCCAAATGTGACTTGTATCCATTGAAAACCAACATTTCCGAGTTCAAATACAAAATACGACTTCCATTCCGAGAATTTCACGAATTCGACGATTATCGTCCAATCGTGTGAATTCCGGCAAACTTCGTTACTAATGATTTATTCAACCTCTCTTAAGGATTCATTTCATTATATAGACATCTCAATTTACATGATACAATAACTTACATTCAAATTAGGTTATGGCTTATTTCTTATGAGTTCATGACTTAACCAATTATACAACTCAAGACTTTCATTTCTTTATGACTTATTCTTAATTAAGTCATTTAAGCTACATGCTTACATCTTATTATCCATACAAACTTCTTAAGTTAATCATATAACATGTTCATATATGTATTCCATGAGTTCAGAAGTTATTTAAGTTTAAGTCATTTATTCATAACTTATTCGGCTCAAGTTCATTGTTTATCCACTAATCATATGTTCTTAGCATATAAGTTCATTAAGTTACACTTCTCTTATCACCGTACTATGATAGAGATAGAAGAGACAAGATCAATAACCTTTGAAGACTAACTTCTCTTTCTTTGGAAATCTAACAATGGAAGGTTAAGCTTGAAAGTGCTTATTAGCTCTAACAAATAAGTTGTTTGCAAAGAGAGTTTGTTGGATGAAATTTGAACAAGTAAATGACAAATCCAAGCTTGCTATTTATAGAGGGGCCAAGGTTAGGGTATTAAGGTCATTAAGACATCCCACCTCCTTAGTTAACCTCCTTACTATTCATGTCTTAAGGCCTAAGTAATCTTGCTCATCACTCTTAATTCTTGCCCATCACACAAAGTGCTTGCCCACTACTTCACCCATGGGTTGGCCCATGGATCCTATTTAGTTAATGGATCATTACTTTGGGCTTGGTTTAGTTAATTACTCTATTTCTTGTGGGCTTGCATTCATTTGGTTTGGGCTTCCCATTAATCCACACTTGGGCTAAACATTGCTACAACTTGGGCTTGTCCCTTAATGCTTAATGAACTTACACATCCTACAAGATTACACAAGTTCATTCCTTAGACATTAATTTGTCAACGCTCTCAATTTAAGTCCGCATGCGAAATATTACATTTTCTATACTTTGATTATTATTACATAATTCATCTCGCCTTGATATTATAACGTTACGTATTTCTCAGAAGTTCAAAAATAATTCTCGAACGGTAAACGATGAATAGTGTTTTTCAAAAAATTTCTCGGAAAGCTTTTATTTTCGTGTTGGAAATTCAAACACTTTAATTCCTTCACGTAGTTCAAATACTACGATGTTCTGACGTTTCTAGGTTATAGAACGACATTCATTTTATTAACACATAATAATAACAATTAATATTATTTTATTCATTATTTAATTCTTTCAAGTATTTTACAAAGGATCCGAATTTCTCGGTCGTTACATTCTTTCCCACTTATAAAGATTCTGTCCCCAGAATCTCGCCTTACATTATGTACACAAATGAGGGAAATCATTCTTTATATTTTCTTCCAATTCCCACGTTGCTTCATCGGCATCGTGGTTCTTTTATAACACCTTTACTGATGATATGACCTTGTTTCGCAGAACTTGCTCTTTTCTATCGATGATTTGAATCGGCATTTCTTCGTAGGTTAAATCTTTCTCAATTTGAATAGGCTCAAACACTATTACGTGTTTATAATCCAGTTTGTAAGGACGTAACACCGATACGTGAAATACATTATGTATTCATTCTAGGTCTGGAGGTAACGCTACCATATACGCTACCTCACCTACCCGTTTGAATACCTCAAAAGGTCCTATAAACCTTGGGCTTAGTTTCCCCTTCTTTCCAAAGCGTATCTTTCTTTTCTAGGGAGATACCTTTAGAAATACATATGAGCCTACCTCAAACTCCCTATTCTCTCGATGTAAATCTGCGTACTTCTTCTGTCTGTCTTGAGCTGCTACGAGATGTATTCGTATCAACTTCACAACTTCTGCTGTTTGCTGCACCAATTCCGGTCCTAGCATTCAGCGTTCTCCCACTTCATCCCAACATAACGACGTTCGGCACTTTCTCCCATATAAAGCTTCGTAAGGCGGCATACCTATGCTTGCATGATAACTGTTGTTATATGAAAACGCTACTAATGGTAGATGATCATCCCAACTACCCTTAAAATCCATGACGTAAGATCTTAGCATATCTTCTAATGTCTGAATTGTCCTCTGGTTCTATCCATCAGTTTGTGGATGATATGCCGTACTTAACTTCAACTGCGTCCCCAACTGCTCTTGCAGACTTCTCCAAAAGTTCGACGTGAATCATGGGTCACGATCTGACACAATCGAAACTGGTACTCCATGTCTGGAAATAATTTCCTTAACATAAAGTTTAGCTAACTGATCTAAGTTATACTTAACCCGATTGGCAAAAAGTGAGCCGACTTCGTCAACCGTTCCACTATTACCCAAATCGCATCATACCCCTTCTGAGTAGTCAGAAGTCCCACCACAAAGTCCATCGTGATATGCTCCCACTTCCACTCGGGAATCTCCAATGACTGTAACAAGCCACTTGGTCGTTGATGTTCGGCCTTAACTTTCTGACAAGTCAAGCACCTACTTACATACTCGAATATTTCTCTCTTCATGTTCGGCCACCAAAAACTCTGTCGAAGGTCTTGATACATCTTAGTGCTACCAGGATGAATCGAGTACCTCAAACTATGAGCCTCTTGCAAAACCTGCTCCTTTAATTTCGTCTCATCCGGAACCCAAATTCTTCCTTCTAATCTTAATAATCCCTAATTATCAAGACTATATTTTAAATCTTTTTCATTGGTTAACCGCTTCTTCATTTGGTCACAATCGTCAAATTTGAGCTGCACCTCTTTGACTCTCTCTACGATGGAAGATTGGATCTCTGTCGCAAATAGTCTCTGATTCGCTTCACTCGTCAACTTCACCTCTATCTCCATCCTAGCCATCTCTGTTATTAACTCAATTTGAGCAGTTAATATAGACAACTTCTCCCGACCCTTTCTACTTAAGGCATCAGCCACTACATTGGCTTTTCTAGGGTGATACAGGATTTCACAGTTGTAATCCTTTATCAACTCCAGCCATCTTCTCTGTCCAATATTCAACTCCTTCTGTGTTAAGATATATTTTAGACTCTTGTGGCCCGTGTATATCTCACACTTTTCCCCGTAAAGATAATGTCGCCATATCTTTAAGGCAAACACTACCGCGGCCAGATCCAGATAATGAGTAGGGTAAACTTTCTTATAATCCTTCAACTGCCTAGATGCATACACAATAACTTTGCAATGCTGCATGAGCACGCAACCAAGTCCTTTATGCGAAGCATCGCTATAAACTATGAAATTTCCTGTGTCATCGGGTAATGATAAAACAAGCGCTTCACTTAATCTCTTCTTCAGTTCCTGAAAACTATCCTCGTATTTCTTTGTCCATGCGTACTTCATAGTCTTTCTTGTCAAATTAGTCAACAGAGTAGCTATCTTTGAAAAATCCTGAATGAATCTTTGATAGTATCTCGTTAACCCTATGAAACTCCACACCTCGATTAGGCATTTTTGGTTGCTCCCCAATTCATCACATCGGCTTCCACCTTCATTTGGATCTATTGAAATCCTCCTCACAATCGATGACATGTCTTAAAATTGTACCTCTCTCTAGCCAAAATTCACACTTAGTGAACTTCGCATTTAACTTCTCCTTCATTAGTGTCTCCAACACTATTCTTAGGTGTTCAGCATGATCTTCTGGCGTCTTAGAATAAACTAGAATATAATCGATAAACACCATGATGAACTTGTCCAAATATTATTTGAACACTATGTTCATCATATCCATAAATGCAGCAGGTGCATTAGTTAACCCAAATGACATCACTAGAAACTCGTAATGACCATAACGAGTTCGGAATGCCGTCTTTGGTATGTCTTCATTTTTAACCTTCAGCTGATGGTACCCCGTCCGCAAATCTATTTTAGAAAAATACTTTGCCCCTTTCAACTGATCAAAAAGATCACCGATTCTGGGCAATGGGTATTTATCGTCAACTTGTTCAACTCTCGGTAGTCGATACAAAGTCTTAACGATCCGTCCTTCTTCTTGACAAACAATACCGGCGCTCCCCACGGGGAAACACTCGGTTGTATGTACTTCCTGTCTAACAGTTCTTGCAACTGCGCCATCAACTCCTTCATCTCCACTGGCGGCATACGATACGGTGCCCTGGAAACTGGTGCCGCTCCTGGCACAATGTTTATCATGAACTCGGTCTCCCTATCCAGTGGAAGACCCGACAATTCACTTGGAAATACATCCATGAATTCACTCACTACTGGTATTTGTTCCATGGTTGCTCCCATCCTCTGGGTATCAACCACATGACACAAATAGCCTACACCCCTTTCTCAATAATTTCCTAGTTTGTGTCATGGTAAGACAACACGAACGTCCCGGCGATTTACTACCGTAAAATATTACATGAGGTTGTCTTAATGTTTTAATGTTCACGCTTTTCTTTTGACAATCTATTATTGCCCCATGGTTAACTAACCAATCCATTCCGAGGATTACGTCAAATTCTCCTAACTTTATCTGTATCAGGTCTACCGATAATTTACAACCCCGTATATCTACGCAACAACTCCTATGAATATCTTCAACCAGAATTATCTCTTCATTTGTTAGCTTAATATTTAAATTAAGGTGTATGCAACTTTTCAGGAAGTAATCTTCATCGTCTAGCAAAATTACATGCGATAAATGAACAAGTAGCACCCGAGTCAAACATCACGTATGCATTTAGATCGTTGATCGGAATAATACATGTGACTACGTCCCCTGAGGCCATCGCATCTTGGACGGGCATGTTAAAGGTACGGGCCATCGGCTTACCCGGCTGCGCTGGACCCCCAATAGTTAACTTACCACTATTGGCGCCCTTATTCCCATCCGTCCCCCTCTTTGGGTAGTTCTTTCCCATGTGGTCAGTTGACCCACACATAAAGCATCCGTGGTTCTTCTTCGGACTTGGACAGTTAGGCGCAATTTACCCCTCTTATCCACAGTTGTAACACACGGCCTTACCTTTGAGATAGACTCCTAAATGAGTCTTCCCGCAGGTCTTGCAGGCCTCCATCCTCCTCTTCAGATCACCTTGTTTCACTCCGATATTCCCAGAGCTAATCACCTTCCACTTGTACCCTTCGCCACTCCCACTGGCTCCCTCGATCTTTACTCCCCCATCCACTTTCCCCTTATTCTTCTTATCTTTGTGGTACTGGCTCAACGCCTCGCTACCACCTTTGGCAATTATTGCCTTCTCTAATATAATTCTAAAGGAAGTACTTTGGAACACGGATATGCGGTTATAGAGCCAGGGTTTCAAGCCCTGGTCAAACCGGCGTGCCTTCTTAACCTTGGTGTCCACTTAATGTGGAGCGAACCTCGCCAGTTCATTAAACTTGGCGGCATATTGGGGAACCGTGATGTCCCCTTTCTTCAACTCTAGAAACCGCATCTCCATCCTTCCCTACATGCTCCTGGGAAAGTTGTTCTCGAAAAATATCTCTTTGAACCTCACCCACGTTAAAACCTCTATCCCGACCCTAGCTTGATTGGCCTCCCACCAAAAGTT
This sequence comes from Panax quinquefolius, assembly GCA_020205615.1. Lineage (NCBI taxonomy): Eukaryota > Viridiplantae > Streptophyta > Magnoliopsida > Apiales > Araliaceae > Panax > Panax quinquefolius. Next base: position 110,685,927 of record CM035172.1, read on the forward strand.
GGCCTCTCCCTTCATCATGTAGGTTGCGAAGGCAAATTTTTGGGCCTCGTCGACATTTGCTATCACAAATGCCTTCTCAATTTCCTTCACCCACGTTTGGGCTTCAATAGGGTCCGTAGTTCCTTTGAACTCCGGCGGACCCACGCTTTTAAAATCCTTAAAAGTGGTAGCTCGTGCTACACCAGGATTTACGGGGATGTTAGCCCCAGTTCTATTAAACGCGGTTGTTAACAGATTTAAAAACTCTTGCATGGGGTTAACCGGACCTCCCTCCGGTTGATTTGTGTTAGTGCCTTGATTACGTGATACTCTTCTTGGCGGCATTTTGTTGTTACAATAAACAACGCATTTTGTTATTATTCATTTCCTGTTAGTTAATTATTATTTAATTTTAAACAATAACTCAAACATTCATTACTCAAAATGTTCCGAAAATGAAACTTATATTAATTCATCGTAGTATAACACTACATCGGTTTCATTACTCAGCCTAAGCCGATTACAATACTTTCCCGCAATTGCTTTCCAAAAATAGGGATTTACAAAAGACTACCATTTGTTATACAAAATAGGGTTTTACGTCACTACTAATAAAAAAAAATATTTACATATCTAAACTACTCTAGCCACTACCAGATCACATTTGCCTTAAGGCATTCTCAAAATCTGCCTTGGCAAGACCGGCAATAATATCACGGCTGATAGTATGTCACGTATGCCCTGTTTCTACGGGATAACCAACTACCTGCAGCTGGAAGTCCGCATAAGAACTCCTATGAATATAGGACATTCTCCCTATTTTCTGTTTCTTGGTCTTTAGCTCCCCCCTGAGCTCAAAGACCTCCTGTTTCAGCTCATGGACCTTGTCCTTAGCCAAAACCCTCTCATCATGCTCCTGCTCCCACATGGACTCCACGTCCGTCTTATCCTCTATAACTGCCCGGAGCTCGGATTTCAGCTCCTTAACCTCCTGACAGTAGTGCATGTTTCTATCTAGAACTGACATGAAAAGTGACATCATTGACTCCCCCGGAGCCATCTCTGTTGCTATCACTACAGGGTTGAAGGACACCACCTCCACCTCTTCTTCTAACATGCCGTCGAACACGGACATGAGATCTAGACTCTCCGAGTCTCCAGACTCAACCACTACCACTTCGGGATTTGCTGCTATGGGGTTCGATATAATTTCTATCTGATTAATCGGCCCTTCGCTGACTACCTGTACGTCTCTATTTTCTCTTGACATCTACAACAACACAAAAAGTTTGATTTGTACACGTCAGTAGAATAATAAAAATACATAACATATATAATGCATTTTTATAAGGTTAATTTCCATCTTTTATTCTTTAACTTTTCTTAAGGTTATGACTTAAGGTTTAAATCCCCCCCTTAAGTTTTATAACCTAAGGCTTTGATACCAACCTGTGACACCCCCAAATTCGGGAATCTTCCAACCCGACAGATGGTGCTACACGGTGCTACAGTTCACACAATCATTCAATTGAAATACCTCAAAAGAATAAATATGTCTTATATATATTCAAAATAATATTAACATTCTCCCAGGTTCTTTATAACCGTTACATCTGTTCTCGTCATAATATAAAATATTATCTTACAAAACTTATACTATTACATATGTAATCTACGGGTTCACCTTAGCCTTCCCTTTATCCTCGCTGCCGGATCCGCTTACCGCTTCGGCCTTAGCTTGCATTCATATGGTTCAAGCAAGAATGAGCTTAACTAGCTCAGCAAGTACAACAATTCTAGGAAAATAGCATGCTTGAGACATAGGAATCATATATCTTCAATAACTGAACAATAGTTACGAAAGTACTATCGATAATTCAAAATAGCACTTCTTTTTTTTCAAAACGCTTTTACAACAATAATATTTAGTAAAAAATCAATTCCGGTCTAAGACTATGAGCATTTCATAAGTACTTTGAAAAGGACATCCTGGAACGAAGTCCGTAAGTTCGGCATAGCTTACGAGCACGTCTAGGTGATCAACCTATAGTACTCTATGTTGATCAACACTACATTCCTTAAAAGTGTATACATTTAAGTTGTGGCAACCTCACGTGCCTGTCGTTTGACGACAAAACAATTTAGCATACTCAGTCTCCTTTTGAAAACCACAACAATATTAGTTTGGTAAATCATTGCACATACTTGAAAGATTAAAAGAATCCAACATATCGTATAAGTCTAGCCGCGAATTGGCTTTGACTTCATCAGATATTAACTTATGCAAAGAATACATGAATCACAAAGACTTGTCCAGATCGAACTGGACAAGGGTTAGAGTACTTGCCTTTAGCGTCTGCTATATTTTATAACACGTGCACTTTAAGTCTTTAAGGTCTCTATAGTAAATGATAACATCACATAGCACATTAGGTCAGGGATAAACATACATGATTCCTATAGAATCTTACCCTACTTCTCAATCTAATTACGTATTAGATTTGTTTTTATTACTTCTCAACATGTAAAATTATTCATATCATCTAAGATTCACTTAAGGCTTAATTATGTCTTCAAAACTTTAACATATGAAAACTGCAAATTAAGTCCATTTCCACTATTTCACCATGCGTGTGGAACCATCATGATTAATAAAGAATAGAATAATGAAGGCTAATCACTCAATTCACAATAATAAATGATATCATTCATTATGATGGAATAAAACCAAGTATCAGGTACTTGGACATAATCAATGAAGGATCACGCATTTTCCACTGAGTCCTGTTATCCGTCTCAACAATTGGAATAACGAATGTTTTTAAGAAGAAAGAATAACACCCTTACCGTAAAAGAATGAATATAGAAGTAGTGAGTAGCGTATCACTTCTTCTTTCTCTCTATAATTTTCTCTAGCTTCTCTCTATAATTTCTCTCTAGAGTTTTTGATGTGAGCATGGGTCTTTTAAAAAACATTTTACCCATATAAAAGATTTTACATTTTATTAGGTATCAGATTGATTGAATAGTATTACACAAAAAGTCCCAAAATATTTTTGTCAAGAGTGGCTTGAGTGTGGACTTTATGTACACGTGTCCCAAATACTAAAAATTTTGAATGAGAACTTTTTGAATTGTGAGATTCCCGAACTTGTAACATCTTCGTTATAAGTCTGAATCGGCTCGTTCAAGAGCCTACAGCTCATAAATCACCTACTCTATGTGTTCATGCAAGTATTTTATCTATTCGATTTCGGTTACTAAAAAATTAACTAATTAGTCCATTTTAACAAAAATGATAAACGTTTCGTCGAACGCTCAACGCTTTCGCTTTCTTCTTCTTTTAAGTCGAAATCCTCTACGTGTTCATGCCATTTTCTAATCTACAACTCTATAATGCCAAATGTGACTTGTCTCCATCAAAACCAACATTTCCGAGTTCAAATACAAAATACGACTTCCATTTCGAGAATTTCACGAATTCGACGATTATTGTCCAATCGTGTGAATTCCGTTCCTAAAAACTTCATTACTAATGATTTGTTCAACCTCTCTTAAGGATTCATTTCATTATATAGACATCTCAACTTACATGATACAACAACTTACATTCAAATTAGGTTATGGCTTATTTCTTATGAGTTCATGACTTAACCAATTATCTGACTCAAGACGTTCATTTCCTTATGACTTACTCTTAATTAAGTCATTTAAGCTACATGCTTACATCTTATTATCCATACAAACTTCTTAAGTTAATCATATAACAAGTTCATATGTGTATTCTATGAGTTCATAAGTTATTTAAGTTTAAGTCATTTATTCATAACTTATTCGGCTCAAGTTCATTGCTTATCCACTTATCATATGTTCTTAGCATATAAGTTCATTAAGTTACACTTCTCTTATCACCCTACTATGATAGAGATAGAAGAGACAAGATCAATTACCTTTGAAGACTAACTTCTCTTTCATTAGAAATCTAACAATGGAAGGTTAAGCTTCAAAGTGCTTATTAGCTCTAACAAATAAGTTGTTTGCAAAGAGAGTTTGTTGGATGAAATTTGAACAAGTAAATGACAATTCCAAGCTTTCTATTTATAAAGGGACCAAGGTTAGGGTATTAAGGTCATTAAGACATCCCACCTCCTTAGTTAACCTCCTTACTATTCATGTCTTAAGGCCTAAGTAATCTTGCCCATCACTCTTAATTCTTGCCCATCACACAAAGTGCTTGCCCACTACTTCACCCATGGGTTGGCCCATGGATCCTATTTAGTTAATGGATCATTACTTTGGGCATGGTTTAGTTAATTACTCTATTTCTTGTGGGCTTGCATTCATTTGGTTTGGGCTTCCCATTAATCCACACTTGGGCTAAACATTGCTACAACTTGGGCTTTTCCCTTAATGCTTAATGAACTTGCACATCCTACAAGATTACACAAGTTCATTCCTTAGACGTTAATTTCCCAACGCTCTCAATTTAAGTCAGCATGCAAAATATTGCGTTTTCCATACTTAGATTATTATTACATAATTTATCTCGCCTTGATATTATAACGTTATGTATTTCTCGGAAGTTCAAAAATAATTCCCGAGCGGTAAACAATGAATAGTATTTTTCGGAAAATTTCTCGGAAAGCTTTTATTTTCATCTTGGAAATTCAAACACTTTAATTCCTTCACGTAGTTCAAATACTACGATGTTCCGACGTTTCTAGGTTATAGAACGACATTCATTTTATTAACACATAATAATAACAATTAATATTATTTTATTCATTATTTAATTCTTTCAAGTATTTTACAAAGAATCCGAATTTCCCGATCGTTACAATTCAAGCCCACCACTTTTGAAAATAAATTCCACCACATTTCATTACTCACCAACCAAAAGTGGGGCCCACCATATTTTTAATAAAAATATTTTATTTTCCGAAACTTCAATAATTCATAATAAATAGCCCTTTTATCAGAAAAATTTTAATCTCGTGTGCTTTCCATAGGAAATATAATTCTCTACAACTTTGTAAGTTTAAGTTTTTTCAAATTCCAAACGAAAATGACCGAAATCCACATACGAACGATTTTTAAAACCTCCATTCCGACAAAATACTTATAAAACACCTCAGCATTAATTCCTTCATTTATAACCACATAAAATAAATATATCCATCATTTATATCCACATAAAATAAATATTTCCTTATCATATAAATCAATAACTAATTATTCACAAATAATATTATAGAATCACAATTATGACAACCGTGTCGCTCTCGAGAAAGTAGGGCTTTCAGATAAGGATTTCTCCTTATTATGCCGCAATTAGGTTAGGTGACCAAACCCTTTCTTAGATAGAACTTTCTTAGACATTGTCAATAATGCTATCTAATAATATTATTCAAATAATATGAATTATTGATCTGATAATAGAGATATTGTGCAGTGATAATTATTGAAACAACAATAATATAAAATATCAACGTAGCAATTATTGAACCAATAAAATAAAATATTGAACATTAATTACTGTAACAATTATTGAGTGGTGACGTCTTACGTAAAAATCAATAATTTCAAAAATACTGTGCAATATCGTGCTACTTTGTGCGACCCACGCCAGACATCAGATTTTAACCATCGGGTATTCCAACAGTGTTAACGGTAACCATTACGTCGTTATTTATAAAAACTCAAACTTGTCGTTTTCTTCATCCGACAGTTATCCGTTATGGGGCCCATAAATTCTTTGCTTGGTCGTATGAATATTTCCCGACAGAAAGAATATTCCACGACCAAACGAATACTTTACAACCACTTGCTTATTTTGCAAAATTTGCACATTTCACCCATAACCAAAGTATTATATCAAATTAACACTTTAATATTCAAAATAATAAATAGAGGAAATTTGATTTTATTCATTAAAAAGTTGGGGTCTTACAACCTTCCCTTCTTATGATATTTCATCCTCAAAATTGATGTACGTACCTGGTGTTTCGAAAAGGTGAGGATAACTCGCTTTCATTTCTGATTCTAACTCCCAGGTCATTTCTGCAATAGCATGATTTCTCCAAAAAACCTTAACTTGTGGTATAACCTTGGTGCGTATGACTTGCTCTTTCCTATCCAAGGTCTTAACAGGTACCTCCTCGTACGTTAAATCTTCGGCTATCTCGTCCGGTTCTAACTCAATAATGTGGTTCGGGTCTTTCACATATTTACGAAGCATAGATATGTGAAAAACATTATGAACACGAGACATGCTTGGATGTAATGTGAGTCTATAGGCCACATTTCCTATTCGGTCAAGAATCTCAAATGGACCAACAAATCTTGGATTGAGCTTTCCTCTCTTCCCAAATCTTGTAACTCCCTTTCATGGAGCAATACATAACAATACATGATCCCCAATATTAAATTGTACGTCATTTCGATGAAGATCCGCATAACTCTTTTGTCGATCCTGTGCCATTTGTATACGTTATCGAATCATTTGGATCTTTTCTGTAGTTATGCGTACTAATTCTGGTCCCAATAATGTTGATTCTCCCACCTCATCCTAGCATACTAGAGAGCGACACTTTCATCCATACAATGCTTCAAATGGAGCCATGCCTATACTTGCCTGATAACTGTTGTTGTAGGAGAATTCCACCAATGGTAGGTACTTATCCCAACTCCCTTTGAAATCTAAGACACAGAGTCTGAATAGATCTTCAAGAGTTTGAATAGTCCTCTCTGTTTGCCCGTTCGTTTGAGGATGGTATGCCGAACTAAATCGTAAATCTGTGCCCATAGCTTTCTGCAAGCTAACCTAAAATTGTGAAGTGAATCTTGGGTCACGATCCAAAACTATGGATACTGGTATACCATGCAATCTCACAATCTCATATACGTACATACTGGCAAGACGTTCAAGGGTATAAGTCTCCCGTATAGGCAAGAAATGGGCAGACTTGGTTAATCTATCAACAATAACCCAAATCGCATATATGCCTTGAGAAACCTTGGGAAGACCCGTAATGAAATCCATAGTATTGTGTTCCCACTTCCATTTCAGAATCTCAAGTGGTTGCAATGGACCCTTTGGCACTTGATGCTCTGCCTTTACACGTTGACAAGTTAAACACCTCGAGTTAAACTCCGCGATCTCTCTCTTCATATTGCTCCACCAAAATGTATGTCGAAGATCATGACACATTTTGGTACTCACAGGATGGATTGCAAACGGTGTATTGTGTGCCTCCATCATGATTCTATGCTTCAAGTCAGAATCGTTAGGAACACAAAGTCTGGAGTTGACTCAAAGTATTCCTTCTTCATCAATTTTTGCTTTTGAAATAGCACCTTCTTGCACTTTCTTCTTCATACGCATTAGTTCCATATCCAGTAGATTGAGCAGCTTTAACTTTATCAATTTAAGTCGGTTCTACTCGTATATTTGATATCATCACATGGGTACTTGGAGCCTTTACCTCTATCTCTATCCTTTGCTAGTCATACAAAATGGACCTTTGTGTTAACAACATTGCACTCGTACCCGCATATGATCTTCTACTCAATGCGTCAGCTACCACGTTTGCGTTTCCAGGATGATATTGGATGGTGTGATCATAATCTTTCAACAGCTCGAGCCAACGTCGTTGCCGCATGTTGAGTTCCTTTTGGGTGAAGAAATATTTGAGGCTTTTCTGATCTGTATAGATCTCCACTTTCTCCCCATACAGGTAGTGTCTCCAGATCTTTAATGCGAAAACAACTGCTGCCAACTCCAAATCATGAGTAGGATAATTCCTCTCACATTCTTTGAGTTATTAAGAGGCATAGTCTATGGCTTTCCCATGTTTCATAAGAACACATCCTAACCCTTTGCCCAAGCATCATTTGAGATAAGAAATCCATCCGAACCGATGGTATTGTCGAAAAGTCTTTGAAATGAGTCTCCTCTTGAGCTCTTGAAAACTCTTCTCACAATCCTCGCTCCAACTGAATTTTATATCTTTACGAGTCAGCTGAGTTAACGGAGTAGCGATTGGAGAAAATCCTTCCATGAATCTCCGATAATAACCAGCTAAGTCCAGAAAGCTACGTACTTTGGTCACCGACTTCGGTTGCTCCCAACTTTGTATTGCTTTAATTTTCGCCGGGTCGACAGATACTCCATGTTTTGACACCACGTGCCCAAGGAATGCTACTTCTTCAAGCCAGAACTCGCATTTATTCAGCTTGTCATATAGCTTGTTATCACGAAGCCTTTGTAGTACAATCTTCAAATGGTGCTCATGATCTTCACGGCTTTTGGAATAGATGAGGATGTCATCAATAAAGACAACAACAAACTGATCCAAATATTCTTTGAACACACGAATCATCGTATCCATGAAAGCAACAGGAGCATTAGTCAATCCAAAAGACATGACTAAGAATTCATAATGCCCGTACCGAGTTCTAAAGGCAGTCTTTGGAATATCCTCAGTTTTAATCTTGATGATGATATCCAAAACGAAGATCGATCTTTGAAAAGAATTGCTGCTCTTGCAACCGGTCGAACAAGTCATCAATGCGAGGTAGCGATATACCTATTCTTAATGGTGATATGGTTCATTTCTCGGTAGTCAATACAAAAGTCGTATACTCCCCGCTTTTCTTCTTTCTGAATAACACAGAGCACCCCAAGGAGATGTACTAAGACGAATGAAACCGATGTCCAACAACTCTTGTAGTTGGACCTTTAACTCTGAAGTTCAATAGAGCCATTAGATATGGGGTTTTAGAAATGGGCTTTTTACCAGGTTCAAGATCAATAAAGAATTCAACTTCACGTTCTGGGGGTAGACCGGGAAGTTCTTCAAGAAATACGTCAGGAAATTCACTAACAACATAAATATTATTCAAATCTGACGTATTTTTGTTCAAGTCCTTGACATGGGCTAAGAAAGCTTGACATCCATTTTTTAATAAATGAATAGCTTTATGGCTTGATATGACAGTGATTGACTTTAATGGTTTGGTTGTTTGCATTCGCAGAATAGGTTGGTTAGGAATATGAGAATTAACAACCTTACAAAAATAATTAATTTTAGCATGATGCGTGGTTAACCAATCAATCCCTAAAATAACATCAAATGCAAGAATTTTCAACAAAATAAGATCGGTAGGTAATGTTATGGTTCTAACTTGAATCAAGAAAGATTTATAAACAGTAGATGTAATGAAAGTTTCTCCTAACGGAGTCTCAACAGATAAGTCAAGGTCTAATTTCTCCGGAGTCAAGTTTAAACGTTGAGCACAATCAGGAGAGATAAAAGAATGGGTAGAACCGGTATCTAATAAGGTATAAACTTCGCAAGAGTTTATGATTAGCTTACCCGTGATCACCTCGTTCGGGTTTCTCGTATTTTGGCCAGTCACGACAAACGTCCTCCCTTGAACCACTAACTTTGTTTTGTCCGTAGTCGCCTTTGGTGTCGCTATCCCAGCTGGACTTGACTTCGCTACCGGACAAAATCGGGCTATATGACCGTATTTTCCACAACTGAATCACACCTTGGAAGGCTGTGAACAGTTTGGACATATGTGTCCCTCCTCTCCGCATCTATAACATCTAACTGGCGGTCGTTCTCCTCCCCTAGAATTTGTTGTTGGTGCTGGTGCTGGTTCTAATGTCTTCCCGTCATTGTTGAATCTCCTCTTTCTGAAGTTTCCACTTGACTCACCTCTCCTATTATCATGGCCACGATTACCACCTGAGTGGTTCCCGCTTTTGTCTGTATTCTTTCCTCCCCGCTGGTTATCATCGCTCCGATGACTGCTATCATTGGTGTGACACCTCCAAATCTGGGTTACTTGACCCCCGAGTTTGGTGTTCATGATCCACAATATAAATAACATTTAACTACCCATTTGTTTACAAATAGGAACATACACTTCATTAACTAATATAGTTAATACATTACCCCAGGTTCTCTAACCTTAACATTACAAACATACCCTTTAGTTTTACAAAAACGGTTCATAAATACAACATAATAATAATGTTATTCATAACTAATTAATCACTATGTCTTCGCCTTTGTTCTTCACAGCACCTCCTGCCACTTCGTCCCTAACTGAAAAGTTTTATTTAGCAAGGGTGAGCAACAAATTTGCCCCGCAAGTTAAGATATACAATGAATGTATAAGTATCAGAATAATAGACTATCTATTTTGATAGAATGACACCAAAGTTCGGGGAACTTTGAAATAGCTGAACAAATCGTTAATCAATAACAAGTCTTCTCATATTCTAGGCAACGCAATAATCTGATAATGAAAGAGTACAACGCTTTCAAAGTTTCTACGTTATTCTATTGAATAAACAAGAATCAATTCTATGCAATAACAAAGTGGAATGTTTTTCAGATTTATGATGAGCGATCCATTGGATCTAGAACTTCTACTTTCTCGGGTATCTATCAAAGATTTACTTTGATACATACGCAGGAGTATCAGATAACCATAAAGATTAAATCATACCCCTCTGTAAGTATAACAAGTGATCAGCTTTATTATACCTATATTATGCATAATACTTAACGATAAATGATAATAGCAATATACGACTTAAAATATTCCCTTTATATAAAAGGTTGTTTTTCTCAGTCTTTGAATCAAAATTTGATTTAACAACGAAACACAATGATTTCAATTTCTATTTACTTATCGATCTAGCCGAAATAATTGGCATCGATCTACCAATAACAATTGAATTCTTTTCTCGAATTTATCAAGTTCTAACAAATGTTCGTCTAGCCAGAATAATTAGCTAAGACATTTCTCAACATAATTTGACAATAAATAGGAATTATCTGTACTGTCAATTCTATCTTCTACGAATATGAATATCCAACAATAGTTATTCTACAAATGTATATTCTTCGAATCAGTAATTCAATTTGAATTATTAAACATGCATTAACTGTGAATAATCAACAATAAATTCCCTGGACATGGTATAATTAGCAATAATTAACCATTATAATAATTGAATGAATATAACTCAAGGTTAAGTTAGGAAACTTGCCTTCCGCGTTGATTACAGCTACATAATAAACTTATCTGCGTTCGTAAGACCTATAACCAATAATATCGGTCTCACAATTAGCACAATAATTCACAACACACAATACTGTAATTTACAGTCGAACTTCTCCTAGGCACATTACCATATAGCCACATTAGTGTTTATAACCTATATAAACACTTATCAAGTCTAACTATTTCGGTCTGGTAGGACTTCAGTCCATTCTTGGTGTCCTGGTCACCCTATTCGACAATTAACACATTGATTGTCAATTAAACTTGGTCTCTAAGCTTCAATATTATTTTAGATAAGTCAAATATCATTTATAATATTTTTTGAAAGCTTTTAATAATTTATAAACAATTATTATAATTTATAATAATTTTTCAAACACTTAAATCATTTTTTAAATGATTTAATTATCAAATAATCTTATTATTATTAATATTTAATAATATAAAATATTAATAACATATTTGTCAAAATATTAAAGTTATTTTTAATTACTTAAAATATTTTTAAATCATCAATATTCTACTTAAATGATTTTTAAAGTAATTAAAATCATTTTTAAATCATCACCATTAATATTTAAATATTAATGAAATTATTATCCAAATATTAAAAGTCATTAATTATAACTTAAAATATTTTTAAAATATTTTTCTCATTTTTAAATGATTTTTAAATCAATAAAATCATTTTTAATTCATTTATTTAATATATAAATAAATAAATCTAATATCATTAATATTAATTTATTAATAAAATTCTCCAAAATATTGAAATATATATTTTATTATTCAAAATATTCTCTAACACTTTATTCTTATTTAAAATGATTTTTAAATCAATAAAATCATTTTATCTTATTTATTTAATTTAATAATTAAATAAATCTAATATTATTAATATTAAATTATTAATGAAAATTCTCCAAAATATTAAAAATTATATTTTATTATTCAGAATATTTTTAAATACATTATTATTATTTATAAAATGATTTTTCATAATATTAAATCATTTTTCTCTAATTTATTTAACACACTAATTAAATAAATTAAATATCATTTTTTTCAAATTATTATAATTATTTAATAAAAATGTCCCAAATAATTAAAAGTTATTTTTCAGAATTTAAAACGATTTTTAAAACCATTTTTAGTAATTTTTATAATTTATTTCTAATTTTAAATAATTTTCGAAATATTAAGAAATTAGAAATGTAATTAATCCGTCGCTGTAGGCCTTTAGCGACGCTTGTCTGTTGTCTTAGGTGTTCTTGGCTCAAGAACACTTACAAAGTCGATGTTCAGAGGGCCGTGTTTGTCCAATTTTTAATTCTCTTCTCAAATACATTTCAGTCAATGTAAGACTTCGATATTGTAGCATGTATGTAATACTTAAATATTTAGTTATCAATTTGGTCATAAACACTTCTCAGCAAGGAGATCAGAACCTCCAAAATCACTGACAACGTGTTCCTCGATTTTCTGGGCTACCCAGAAACCTAGGCAGTCTCGAGTACCTACTTTGATGCTCGATAATATCTAGGTTCTGGTCATCAAACAAGTGAGTTCTTGGTTCATACTTCTAACACACATGACAAGGAAAAACTTCATAACATTTATTCAGTCCAAACATAACACATTTAGCTGATAGGATCCGATCAAATTCTGTCAGAGGACTTGCTCAAGCGATTTCTGGAATTTCCAGAAAATAGCCTCGTGAACGGGTGAATCCGTTTGACCATCCATAAAATCCTACATGTTGGTTATTTAAGATATCTAAAGGCCAGAATCTCTAGTACACATTACAGGCTACATATGGATCACAACAAAAACATCAAAATTTAATAATCTGAAAGATAGTGGCGTCCAAACTTCTTGTCAGACACTGATTTTCACTTTCTGGGTTACCCAGAAAGTTCATGGTCAACGTCGGTCAACTCATTTTGACCATGAATATCGTGCAATCTGGACATAGAATGGCTTTGATTCTACTTTCAGATCCAAGACCTCATGTCAGACTATGGATTCAAAACATAAAACACGAAAAATCAAAAATACACAAAGATCTACAACCACTGACATTAGCTTGTCAGACGACTTTGATTGTCCTTGAGCAGTTTTTGAAAACTTCGTTTTTAAAGCGATTTGATGCTATGGATTTATGGTATATCACCATAGGTCATCATAAAACACCTTCTAGCAAACATCTAAACACAAAAATACAAAATTTTTCTTACTAAATAAGATCAAATAGGGACTTGGGATTTATACCTTCTCTTGAATATGCTTGATCTTAGATCTCTTTATATGTTAATGGTGTTTTAGAAAGGTAATATGTGACTGAAATACTTCACAAATTTGGAGTTTAGAGAGAGAATGAGTGGTGGAGAGCTTGAGAGCAAATTGTCAATTATTTGTGATTTTCTTTCTCTCCAATCTAATATATAATATGGTAAGATGCAAGATCTGATGTTGTTGTCACTTAGAGGCTGGTTTGGCTGGATTTTTGTGTCCCGAAGTCAAGATAGTTGGTCAACAACTAAAGGTTTTGCAATTTTTACAAGTTAGCTTATTTAAAAATCCAAAAAGGGCAATTTTGTCATTTGGAAAATAATTTAAATGGCATTCTTGACAATTGAACAAACCCTTAGGGTTTAACCCTAAGGTTCTAACCCTTAGATTTTAAAATACTCTAATTCTAAAATTTTCTAATTAGGGTTTAAAAATAGAAAATTAAGAATTTCAAAAATAAAATTAGGGTTTTAAATAGAAATTAATATTTCTAAAGTATAATTAAGGTTTACTAATTATATTAACACATACAACCAATTTTTAGGCTTGCTAATTAGAATTAGAGTTTCCTAATTAGGGTTTAGAAATCCTCGAATATGAAATTAGGGTTTTAATTAGAAAAATTAAAATTTCTAAATTATAATTAGGGTTTGTAAAATAGAAATTAAGATAACTAAAATATAATTAAGGTTTTCTAATCATATTTAAGTTTAATAAACACATTAAGCTTACTAATTAGGTTTAGGGTTTCCTAATTAGGGTTTTTGGATTCCCGAATATAAAATTAGGGTTTTCCGACTTTTGATTAGGGTTTCTAACCGTACGTTAGGGTTTCTAATCCTGAGATTAGGGTTTTTAATCTCTTATTAGAGTTTATTAATTTTAAACCTTATCCGATCAATCATTGTTCAATATCTCTATACAGTACATACACATACATATCAATATAATTATTTTAATTATATTTTCTATCGAATCCCTTTCCAAAAATTAGGGTTAGGGTTTCTAAAGCTGTTAAGCACAACTCTACTCTAAATTTATTAGTCAATAGACAAACTGACCTTCTCGAGACTCGTATCACAGATACTTGTCACAAAATTGATAATCAATATTAATATTAATAAAAAAAATATTATTCGTAAAATTTTAATTATTCGAAATCCCGGGTTATCACAACCGGTATGACCCTGATTGTGGTCCCTCAATTAGGCATACTCATTATCTCGCTCTAATAATTGAGCCCTGTTGACAACATCTGAATATAAAGAAAATTTATGTTAGATAAGATATTGTCGAATCTCGGGTTTTAGACCTCTCAGAAACATCCTCGTCATTCGTTCCTCATTCTCGACCAAATGAGGTGCAAACCTGGATAACTCTGCAAACTTCGCCTCGTACTGGGACACCGTCATGTTGTTTTGTTCCAATCTGATAAACTCCACCTCCTTTATATGACAAATACTTTCAAGAAAGTACTTGCCATTAAACATTATCTGAAATGTTTCCCAAGAAATGTTGAGTGCGGCAGGCTGGGTACGCTTCACAGATTCCCACCAATAATCTGCCTCACCGCGGAACATAAAGAGGGCGAATGGAACCTTCCGTTCCTCTTTATATCCTAAGACATCGAATATCTTGGTAATTTGTTTGACCCATGTTTCCGCCTTAATCGGATCCGGCTTTCCCGCAAATTCTGGTGGTCCCAACTCCTTGAATCGCTTGGGTCAGTGACAAGTCAGCGCATTATATTATTTTCACCCGTATTTTGTCCACAAGTCTCCCTCGTCTGATTTTGTATGAACTGCAAAAAGCTTCTAAACATCCCATCATTCATCATTTGTTCGGTAGTGTTGTTTACAGGAGTAATATTGCCTTCCTGTTGCACGTTCCCCTAGGTGGTGATTAAAGGTGTCTCCACGGTATGATTCACTTCATTGTTAATATTTGCAGCTGCCATTCTCAAATACTGCCACAAAACAAGGGTTAATTAACATGTCACATATTATCCCTACACTCTGATCGACCAAATAAATACCAAATAAACTTAGTCAATTAAATACTAGAGAAGGAATTCCCGCTCTCCCCTCATAGTTCTTGTCTCACATCTCACCGGGGATCATATCCTAAGCTTTGATACTAACTATGACGCCCCCAAAATAGGTATACATCACCCATTCTGAGTCGCCAAATACATGGTACAGAAACAAATACAACTTCAGTAATACAATTGTCGTGCAAAATATGACAACACATATACTGTGAGTTTAAATACAAATATTATCTAATAGACAATATACAAACTCAAAAGGAGTCCTCCTCATTACAATTATTGATACACTATTTTACAAAATAGTGAGGACTACTAAAACAACTATCTTGAATCATCACTCTATACCCCGGCTAGCTCCTGCTAAATTCTCTCCTCCTGAGAAGAACAATGGAACAAAAAGGAAAAGGAAAAGGGTGAGCTCAACTAGCCCAGTAAAGAATATTATGACTAAGATAATATATAACAAATTATCATTAGTCTTCAACAGGGGAAAATCTGATAAAATATAATAAATAACAAGTTTTAGATCAACAACTGCAGCGGAAACAACAATCCATTAGAAGAGTCAAATAGAGAAAGAATTCTACTATCTTCTAAGATTTAAAAATTCATCATCAATATTTTATTCCTGTAACATCAATCAATATACATCTTGAATCAAATATTCATATTTGCACTACAGGACAAAGATATTCATTTGTATCACCAGTTGGTCATGTTCATCTCAACACCTGTTCATCTTTACACTACGGGCCAAAGATATTCAGTAATATCATTATTTAGGACTGAGGATGATGAAAAATATCTTAAAGAAAACGAATCCGGTGAGATAAAAGATCAAAGATTAGGGATTCATACTTTAGTTTATCCAAATTCAAAAACACTCCATAATAATCAATTGTGAAGCAGAATTCAAAAATAAAGATCAAAACATGGATACAATCAAAGATAGTAACCATAATAGACATCTTGGACAAAAGGAGAAAATTTCATTTTTGGTGAATAGTACCAAGTATATCGTGAATAGTCTCAGATACGTGAATAGTAAATCGCGACGCCTCCCAAAATTAGGTATACGTCACCCATCTTGGGTCGCCACTTACATGGTACAAAATTCAAATACAACTTAATAATACAACTGTCGTGTACAATTCGACAAAACATAAACTGTGAGTTTGAATACAAATATTGTATACTAGAGATTATACAAACTCAAAAGGAGTCCTTATTATAATTATTATTACACTATTTCATAGAATAGTGAGGACTACTAATGCTATCATCTGGTCCGTCACTCCGTTCCCCGACTAGTCCCTGCTACGTTCTCATTTCGTGAAGAGAACAATAAAAGTAAAAGGGTGAGCTCAACTAGCCCAGTAGGAAATATTATGACTAAGATAATGCAGAATATATTATCGTTAGCCTTCAACAGTGTTAAACTGATACAATATAACAACCATCAAGTTTAATTGCAGCGGAACAAGTAATCCATTAAAAGAGTTAAGTAGAGAATAAAATCTACTATCTTTTATGATTTAAAAGGTTTTTCATCACTTTTATCACTGGGACTCAGCTTAATAAATAATCCACATCATCGAATCACCCCTGCACTACGGCCAAGGATATTCTTTAGTATCACGACCACAATTATCTATGCACTACGGGCCAAGAATATTTGTGTATTCATTAATGGTCATGATCATGCCGACAACTGTCCATCAATGCACTACGGGCCAATGAGGACTATTTCCACATCATTTGTAACATTACGGTCATGATTACGCCGAATAATCCCTGGTCATAATCATACCAAGTCCATCTATGCACTATAGGCCACATATGACTTTCAACAAAATATAAACATGAGGATGATGACAATGATATAAGAATTCAATAAAACAAGTTCAAGAATTATTTTATCCAGAAACTAATAATGTCCAAATTGTCAACATGATACTGCTTTGTAGAGTAAAATTCAAGAATGCTCAGAAGAATATTTCCACAAAAAGATATTGGATGAAGCGCAAATATCAAGGATATTCCACTAATTTCATGGAGTATAGAAGTCAAAACTTTAACCAACTAAGTATAACAAGGAATGGAATAACAAAAGAAATCACCAGGCATGCGATAGACCGCACATGCAGGTTATTCCAATAGAATAATAAATAACGGAATCAGTCCCACAGAAAATGCATGCAGACGGTGATATTCCAAATAATAATAATAAAGACGGAATCAGTCCCATGAGAACGCATGTATGTGATATTCCAATGAATAATAAAGATGGAACCAGTCCGGTGTAGAACGCATGCATGTGATGTTCCAACAGAATGATAAAGATTTTAACCAGTCCCAGTGCGTAACACATGCAGGCAGGATGTTCCAACAGAATGATAAATATTGGAACAACAGAAGAATTTCACCAAGTATAAGGTAGCACGCGTATACAGGTTATTCCAATAGAATAATAAGAATGGAATAACAGAAGTTCTCTTCATAGATAAGAAAGAAATAATACTCCCTACGAGTACAACAAATAATATTCCCTACCTTGGAAAAACTGGATACTAGAATAGTGAGTAGCAGATTTCTCTTCTTCTTTCTCTCTATAATTTCTCTATATAATAATCGCTCTAAACCTTTTGTGAATTGGTGAGAAATGAAGGAAGAATGAGCTTCTATTTATAGAAAAATATAGTTTCGATAATTGCACGTTTTGGGGCTAGAAAATTACATCTGATACCTCCTCCAACTTTTCTTTCATTTTTAATTTAGTCCTGCAAGTATTATCAATCTTGCACCAACTCCCCTAATAGTAAATAATGTGAATCAATAGTTCAATCATGTGAATCAATAGTATAATCATGTGAAAAATACGAATTACAAAGATAAGACCTCCATCTATACCTCAATTTTAACTTAGTCATGTAAGTATTATCAATCTTGCAACAACTCCCCTAATAGTAAATAATGTGATTCAATAGTACACATATGTGAAAAAATAGTTATATAAACATGTGAATTAGTAGCAATTAATTGCTCATTTATCCGATAAATTACCCGATTTATCAATATAACCCCTAAACATCAATTATCATCGGAATAAATGTCGATTTTCACTAACACAAACAATTCCAACATAATGAATCTATTTTTTTTTATCAAAAATATAAATTTTGAAATTTCAAAGTTTGACTTTTCCCGAATAAGTCAACTGTTGACTTTTTGACCAAATAGTGAATCCCAGAAAATTTTGTGTTTATAGACTATTGTTACTAATTTCGTAGTTTCAGGACTCAAATATCACGTCCGCGTCTCCAAATTCAACTCCTAAACAACATTCATCATTAATATTATAACTCACAATATTTATCAACCAGGTCGCTCCTGTGAAAGAGGAGCTTTCCAATAAGAATTTCTCCTATCATGCGCAATTAGGTGACCAAACCTCTCCTCGATGTAACTTCTAGACATTGTAAATATTGCGCTTTATAATATGAATAACTTTTTCGCCTCAAGTATTAATTTAATAAAAACATTTTATGCAGATGATACCGACCATAATTGAATCCATAATATGATAGATATGATGCAAGAATTATCGTGCAGTAATAATTGAGTATAACCGAGTGACTTCTCACGTAACCATCAATAATCAATACCGTGTGCTACTATGCAACCACGCCAGATTCAGCACTTTTAACACCGGGTGTTTCAACAGCTTAACAGTAAAACTTCCACCGTTATTTTCATAAAAAGTATTTTTGTCGTTTTTCAAACCGACATAATAATTCCGTTATGGGGTCCACCAATGATTGTGCTGGTTATTTAATATTCCTCGTTAAAACGAATATTCCCCACCAATCGAATATTATATAATAACTTGAGTACTTTGCAAAATTTGTAAATATTACCCACAATTATAACATTATATCAAATCCACACCATAATATTCAAAAATATATTTCGAGAAAATTTAATCTTTATTCAAAAAAAAAATCTGGGTTCTCACAGTAACCCCAACACAAAAAGGTAGAAATTCCACAATAAAATCCATACCAATATTTCGGTATAATGACATTGAAAGAATAACATCATTAGAAAGAAAATAACATCTCTTACCTCAAAATATCAATACTTCTGATCGGAATATCGATATAAGGCTGAAGGAAACTTGCACTGATGAATAGCAACTCACAAAGTATCTAAATACTCACAAAATATGCTCGATAATATAGAGAGAGAAATAGAGAAAACTTGTTTCTGGTGTGATTTTCAATTCTAACTAAGCACCCTATTTATAGAAAATGCTTGTAACGCCATAATGATTAACTTACTACACCGATGGCTTTATCTCGCTACTATTCAAGCCCACCACTTTTAAAAAAAATAAATTTCAAAGACATTTCATTACTCACCAACCAAAAGTGGGGCCCACCATATTTTTAATAAAAACATTTTATTTTCTGAAACTTCAATAATTCATAATAAATAGCCATTTTATCAGAAAAATTCAAATCTCATATGCTTTTCATAGAAAATATAATTCTCTACAACTTTGTAAGTTTAAGTTTTTTCAAATTCCAAACGAAAAATGACCGAAATCCAAATACGGACGATTTTCAAAACCTCCATTCCGACAAAATACTTATAAAACACCTCAGTATTAATTCCTTTATTTATAACCACATAAAATAAATATATTCATCATTTATATCCACATAAAATAAATATTTCCTTATCATATAAATCAATAACTAATTATTCACAAATAATATTACATAATCACAATTATGACAACCAGGTCGTTCCCAGGAAAGTGAGGGCTTTCCGATAAGAATTTCTCCTTATTGGCACGCAATTAGGTGACCAAACCCTTTCTGTATATAACTTCCTTAGACATTGCCAATAATGATATCTAATAATATTATTCAAATAATATGAATTATTGATCTGATAATGGAGATATTGTGCAGTGATAATTATTGAAAGAATAATAATATAAAATATCAACGCATAAATTATTGAACCAATAAAATAAAATATTGAACAGTAATTACTGTAACAATTATTGAGTAGTAACTTCTTACGTAAGAATTAATAATTTCAAAAATACTTTGCAATACCGTGTGATGTTGTTCAACCACGCGTATTATTGTATTTTAACCACCGGGTATTCCAACGGTGTTAAAGGTAACCATTACGCTGTTATTTATAAAAACTCAAACTTTTCGTTTTCTTCATCCGACAGTTATCCGTTATGGGGCCCACAAATGGTCACTACTGTCAGCATTTAATATTCCCAAGCGACGTAAAAATATTCCACGACCAAACGAATATTCCCTGACAAAATGAATACTTTACAACCACTAGCTTATTTTGCAAAATTTGCACATTTCACCCATAACCAAAGTATTATATCAAATTAACACTTTATTATTCAAAATAATAAATATAGGAAATTTGATTTTATTCATTAAAAAGTTGGGGTCTTACACCCTGGCCAAACCAGAAGTTGAGCTTTACTCTTCCTGGATCTGTCTCATTCTAAGCATACATAGATATCAACACATAACATATACACATATTAAAGAATATTGCATGCTTTTAAGGTCCATCCAAGTTCAACTTTGTATGTTATGATTTTAGTTTGGGATCTTTAATGAGTTAAGGCCAATTAAGGTCAGAAAATCACAAAGGCTACTATGTTCACCATATACACCATATATCCACATGAGGTAGTCATGAAATCAGTTAGTATGCATGCTCACAAAGGTTTTCATCATATACGCATAACTAGCATCATTATTACTTTAAAAGATGTCTAATTCATGCTTGACAAACTTTCATTGTGTCTAACCAAGTTGGACGTACATATGTGTTAGGTTTGTAATATTTATGAACGCAATCAAATTGCATAAAAGTGCGGAAGCGTGTAAAATCAGAGTTTAAAAATTTTACAAACCATATACCCGGATCACCCTTTATGCATAATTATTAATTAAATGAAAAGATAAAGAATAAAATCATACCCTTGAAGATCGAGCTTCCTCGTGTACAAGTTCACCTCCAAATCTTTTCGCTCAACTTGAATCCACCGGGGTTTTGTTCCTTCCTTTGATCAACGTTAGCCACCCATATGTTTGGCCTCTAGAGGTGATCCACCAAGGAAAAATAAAGAATTCAAGAAGATGGTGTATTTGGCTCAAACCCTAGTTTTCTATCTCTATAGAAAAGGGTACTCTCCAACAAATTGGAATTATGTCGTTGTAAAAAGTCAACAACCACCCCACCCATAATAAGACTCCTCTTATTTATAGATGTGGGCAACCCACCTTAAACAATTAAGAAATTTGAATTTATTTAATTAATTAAATTCTTTTAATTAATTAAGCTCCCTAATCTAATTAGGGATAATTAATTAATCTCCTTTAACTAATTTTCCTTCCTAATCCAATTAGGAATAAATGAGAGTACTTATATTAAATTAATTCCTAAACTCTTTTAGAAATTAAAATAATAATAATAATTGTAATAATATTAATAAGACTCCTCTTTAATTTTATATTTAATATTTCTAAAATATTAAATAATAAATATTAAGCTATTTAATTTATTCTATCACCATAGATTAAATTAAATATACATAACATATATTATTACGATTATGCCATTAACTTCTTAAATAATTATTCTTCCTTTTATGGTGTGACCCTTTAGGTTCTCCATATTAAACCTATTGTGAATAAATCAATTAGAATAATTCTAATCTTATTTAAATAAATAAATTAAACAATTAATTTATTTAAATAAATAATATTTATTCTATAATAGGGATAAGCCTCCCTAATGATCAACAACTTTCCGTAGATAATATAGATTTCAACATTAATCATTAAAGAACCTTTAAGTAAATAGTTACCGTATAATTCAATCTTTCCACCATACAATGTCCCAATTAAATATAAGACATGGAATTATCACAAGTCTTATTTTATTTAATTATATGTATTTCGATCCTTAAATGCACAACTCCAAATAATGCAAATTAGAAACTCCTTTCTAATTTCATTCTCGCCTTAACCAAGGACTACTTGGTTGTCATTTATCGAATCACATAGACATTTCTCTTCTTTTATTAGAAGTGGTAGATTTTTATTGATCATACATTATCTCCATGTATAACTTATTATACCCAAGCATACCCTTTGATATACCCTAAGGGTCTTAAGGAATAAGTCAAAGTATAACTCATCATACACAAGATACTATGATGATCTCAAGTCCAAGGATTACTTGTACTACTATCACTACAGAATTCCTATCGACAGCAAATAAAACTCCATTAAGTATTCCTTAGCGAGCCAATGCTCAAAGAACTTATTCTCTAATAAGCACCTACATACTTGCTTTAATGTCTCCACACAAAATGATCATGAGATCAATCATCCTCATCCAATGAGCAAACAACGATGTACCAATCTATCCGGATTCACTAATCCCCAATTTAGTAATCCAACGATTGGGAACTATTTTAGTTTTAAGCTTTCAAAGAATTTAGATCTCATTAGAATGATCATCATCATTATTCTAAAAGCATTGCTTAAAACTATGGGTTTATCACATATTATAAAACAAAGATCATGTAGATAATTAAAAGCCTTTAATAAATTAATACTTTTATTAATAAATGAATAAGATTATTACAAAGTATATGCTTTATCATCAAACATGATCGGCTTGTGTGCATACTACTTTCAATCTCCCATTTGCACTAAAGCCAATCGTCATGGTATCTTATACTCTTCTTCTCTAAGTGACGATTATCCTGCTGTTGGATAAGCTTTAGTTAATGGATATGTAATGTTGTTCTTGAGAGTCCACTATCTCTATAGTGATTTCCCATCTTCAATGATTCTAATAATCAAATGAAAGTGCCACAACACATGTTTAGATCCAAGATGAGACTTAGAACTTATTCCTAGTTCAGAATGAACTTTTAATCCAAACAATCAACTTGCAGCTTCATTTATAGCTATATACTTTGTCTTTATCACTAAACCAAAGAACTCTTTGTCGTTTGGAACCTTTCCAATTCACTGCACCACTGCTCAAGATAACGCTTTACCTTTAAGTGGATTTTCGTCATCTTGTCTGCGTCTCGAAAAACTTGAGTCTCATAAGCCCTCTAGTTTTAATTTAGACCCACCATGAATATGATCACATCCTTAGTGTCGGTAAGCACTTTAAGATATTTTTCACCGACTCATAGTGAACTTCTCCGAATATGACCGATCAACATCGTCTCTCTTACATTTCATTGCATACATGATTGTCACTCATGCGACCTCTCTTTCTTTTCGTGAGTCCGTGGGGACTATTAAGAGATATACACTCCATAGCTCATCGACATGAGACATCTCTTGAGTTTGCCATGCTAAACAACTTTAGCATCAAATGAATATACGCTCTTCGGGTTAAGTCGAGCATCCTCTTGATATCTATCTATATAGATTTTATCCCCAATTAAGATACTCGTCCCCAAACCATTCATGGAGGAATGTTTAGACAACTTTATCATTACTGATTGTAGCATTAGTATGTCATTCCTTATCCGTAGTATATCAACATATAATATTAGGAATGTCACGACGCTCCCACTGACCCTTTTGTACACACTAGAAGTCTTACCTCATCGAATGTAACTCGATCATCATCTTCTATGATGCGTACCTCATCATCATCATCCGTGATGAATCCATACCTCCTAGGTATCTTCTTGATTTTATTCCGCACTTCTGACGATTCTAGTTGGGTACAATAGGTCTATCTATAGGTTCCTCTTATTTGACTTATAGTGTTTTGTGGTTCTTGAACTCTTCAAGATCTATTATCCTCCCACTAGCCCCTTCAATGATAAACACCTTTATCTTAGAAGGCAGCGTGTTTCGTAACAAACACCTTTAGCTAAGTAGGATTATAGAACATATACCCTAAACTTACTTTAGGATGTCCCACAAATTGTACTTGTCAAATCTTGTCCCAAGCTTATCCTTTGAAACCTTTTCACATAAGTTGGACAACCCCTTATCTTAACATACTTAAGATTAGGAATCCTCCCTGTCCATAACTTTTATGGAGTCTTGGGGCCTGATTTTGAGGTTACCTTTTCATAGATATGCAGCCATTTCTAGGACATGATCCTAGAAGGATACTGGAATGTCGGTAAAATCATTATGGACCGCACCATGTCCAACAAGGTATGATTTTTCCTTTCAGATACATCAATCAATTATTACAGATCGTGATGGGATGTGTCCATTATGAGAAAACCATTTGAGATGATCCGAAACTTATTGCACAAGTATTTATTCCTTGATCTAATCAAAGAATCTTAATACATTTCCAATTTGTTTCACTTCTGAATTCTTTGAACCTTTCAAATAATTCACACTTGTATTTCAAAAATACATATATTCAACTCTTTGAATGATCATCTCCTTTTCTTATATTATTTTGTTCAATTTATAAAATAATTTTCCACGTAAGTCAAGTATACAAAATCTATTAAGTAATATTTCAGTTCTATACAAAACATTATCATTATAAATAGAACAACAATTGTTCTTAAATATAATACCAAAGATTTCATTGTCCAACAATAAAATGGAAATAATGATTTCAACGAGAACTAGAATACAATAACAACTTATCGACTTAATAGATTTGCCTCAGTAAGCAATACTAAACTATAAGTTTCTATGGCTAATGTTGCAACCTTTGCTTCATTTCCCACACATAGGATTACTTATATTTGTTTAGCTTTCTACTGCTTTGGTCCTTTCATAAATCTATATTTATGATAACCAAAGTTGATATCCAATATCCAAGTAAACCTCGACTTAAAGAAAAATTTATTTTAAATCTTGAACAAAATTGTATTATAAACCAAACTTCACTAAGCTTCTTTGGTTAGCCTCTCCAAGATGCTTCTCGCAGCTTTTTTCCAAAGTCCAGGCTTATTGCGGTGGAAGCAAACTTCTTTGCTATCCGTGACGCTTTTGTTCTTATTATCCTTTGTTTATGCCTTTCTATTTACCTTCTTTGAATCGTTCTTCTTTTCAGAAGATCCTTTGGCCCCTACCAGTAAGACTTGATCTTTCTTGGTTGGAAAGTGACTCTCAACATTTTTCAATATGTTAAGCAAATCAGCAAAGCTGATATCTAGCTTGTTCATATGAAAAATTCACAACAATTGTGAAAAGGAGTCCGGGAGTGAGTGCAAGATCAAATCTTGGCTCAACTATCCATCCATGACAAAACTTGTTGTCCTATTTGATCAATCAAATTGATAATGTTAAGGACATTTATCTGTACTGTAGTGTCATCGGTCATTCTAGATCTAAGAGCTCCTTAGATATCTCGATATCTATCGCCCCACTTTCCTCACCATCAACTACTTGATGTGCGTGAATATATAGTAGGAGCATCCATAGTTTCATCTTGTCGCCAAGCTCAAGTTACTCATGGATGCGAGCATGATGCATTGAGCCAATCAGCATCATCATCTTGCCACTTTCTAAAAGTAGCAATGTCTTCCTCGAGGCATTGTTCGCAACCATTGCGTGGATAGGCGATTATGAGGACATAAGATAGCTTTTTAGCTATGAGAACTATTCTCAAATTCCTTAACCAATCCGCTTAATTCTGGCCCGTTTAATTTAGCATCTAATATGCTTCAGTGATAGTGATTTTAGACATTGTAAAATTTCAGAAATGAATTTGTAATTAACAACATTTTAACATACATTCTTTTATTAATTACCAAAATAAATTAGGTCTTGTTTTAAATTGGTATCTCCCACTATTTTCTTCAAACTATATTACCCTCACTTATATAGTTCTAAAAAATCTAATTAAAGATTTGCTAGTGAGAATAAGGATCACATTTCAAATGTATATAGCCTTGTGGTGACACAACAAACTATATATAAATAAATAGGTAGACAACTTTTGTCAATTACATCAACTATGCAACTCCTTTTCTTTTGCCTCTTAGATTATTTTGATCAAGTGGTGGCACATCCGAATCAAAATTATCCAAGTTAAGTCCGACCTAGCACTCCATATATTCAAAAAGAAAATATCATCCTTGTGGTGACACAACAAAACAATATTGTTCAATTTTCTTTATAAGCATCAAATGTGATAAATTAACATCATAAATACTTAATACTTGCCTTGTGGTGACACAACAAACTCATATTAAATATTTAATACTCTATTAATTTTATCATGCTAGAAGGCTTACGCTCGATATTCCAAATATCTTTGAACGCTTAGGACTTAATATAAAAAAAAATGAGGGTTTGTTATTAATTTGTCTCATCTTGTTTAGCTGCATGCACATATATATATAAAATACGCTACGTTATATTAATGAACATGCTAAACATGTTTGCATAATATATAATATATATAGTATAAGCATGCACATATAGAATACTATATTCTACTCGGATTGATTATGGACTTTTATTCTAGTTTGGTTCACTAGAGCCACCAAGTGAACCAAAAGGTCAAACCCTAGGGGTGCAAGAAATAATATTTAAATATAACTATTACATTTAAACTCGGGCTCCATTACAAACGGGTCTTCAAGCGCTCCTTATCCCTTTGATCTCTAATTCTTCAAAATTAATTCTAACTATTCCTATTACAAAACTATTTAAAATAAATAGAAACCTTGATCAGCTAAATAAGGGAAGTACATAGGAGAGAGATAGAATTTACATTAAGAAAAATTAGAGAAGACGAGGTACGCAGACCCCATTTAATAAAACCCATACATTCATGCATCCAACTAAAATAAAATCCAATCATATTGGTCAATAGTCCATAATCAATCCCATTTATTATCATACACATCACCATATGCATCAATAAATAACATTCATCTCATGAATAATAAACATTTAATATATATATTGATATCATTTAATGGGCAACTTTAGTTAGTATAAAATCTATTTTGAATCA
Organism: Panax quinquefolius; assembly: GCA_020205615.1. Taxonomy (NCBI): domain Eukaryota; kingdom Viridiplantae; phylum Streptophyta; class Magnoliopsida; order Apiales; family Araliaceae; genus Panax; species Panax quinquefolius. The sequence goes on from CM035172.1 coordinate 110,713,375, forward strand.
AAATAAACTCCTTTATTTTAATCCAAATTTAAATCAAAATAAAACTATTTTATTTTAATTTATCTAATTTTGAATAAAATAAACTATTTTATTTTAATCAAAATTTTAATCAAAATAAACTCCTTTATTTTAATTAATTATGGAATCCAATTCCATATATATATATATAAAAATTAAAGGAAACACGGATTATCTTTCCTATTCACAAATAAACTCATTTATTTTGAATAATATGAAATCTTATTTCATATTTAAATAAACTCTTTTATTTAAGGAAACACGGATTTTCTTTCCTATTCACAAATAAACTCCTTTATTTTGAATAATATGAAATCTTATTTCATATTTAAATAAACTCCTTTATTTAAGGAAATTAGGATTCTCTTTCCTATTCACAAATAAACTCTTTTATTTTAAATAATATGAAATCTTATTTCATATCTAAACAAACTCCTTTATTTAAGGAAAGATGGATTTACTTCCTATTCACAAATAAACTCCTTTATTTTAGGAAAAATAAAATCCAATTTCAACTCCAATTAGTTATCATGGAATCCAATTCCAACTCTAATTAGTTAGCATGAAATTCTAATTTTAAAATTAAAATAAACCTTTTTATTTTAAGATTAAAATAAACCTTTTATTTTAAAATTAAAATAAACTTTTATTTTAAGATTAAAATAATTATATATATATATAATATTCAATTTTAAAATTAAAATAAACTCTTTTATTTCAATATTAAAATAAACCTTTTATTTTAAGATTAAAATAAACTTTTTATTTTAATTATAAAATAATTAAAATATATTATATATATATATATATATATATATATATATTTATATAATATATATATTTTATATATATAATATAAATTACGTTATATATATATATATATATATATATATATATATATAAATTACGTTATATATATATATATATATATATATATATATATATGAGACTTTTTTTTAACAAACTTTTAGTTAACAAAACAAAAAAAATGCATGCTTGAGTAATCCTGTTAACAAAAAACGTGTACAGCAAATAACTTGAGTAATCCTGTTAACAAGATAAGAGCCACGTGCATGCTTCAAAAAAATGAACTTGTTAACATGCTTCAATTTCTGTGCGCATCCTGTTCCCTTAAAAAAAAAAAATTCGGTCCCCTTTTTTTTTTTATTTATTTATTAAATTTTATACAATAAAATTATGCCCAATTAAATTATTCTAAACACATATCAATATAATATCAAATTAAAACAATTAATAATTCGCATAAAGGTTTGGCTCTGATGCCACTGTTAGGTTTGTAATATTTATGAACGCAATCAAATTGCATAAAAGTGCGGAAGCGTGTAAAATCAGAGTTTAAAAATTTTACAAACCATATACCCGGATCACCCTTTATGCATAATTATTAATTAAACGAAAAGATAAAGAATAAAATCATACCCTTGAAGATCGAGCTTCCTCAGGTACAAGTTCACCTCCAAATCCTTTCGCGTTCAACTTGAATCCACCGGTTTTGTTCCTTCCTTTGATCAACGTTAGCCACCCATATGTTTGGCCTCTAGAGGTGATCCACCAAGGAAAAATAAAGAATTCAAGAAGATGGTGTATTTGGCTCAAACCCTAGTTTTCTATCTCTATAGAAAAGGGTACTCTCCAACAAATTGGAATTATGTCGTTGTAAAAGTCAACAACCACCCCACCCATAATAAGACTCCTCTTATTTATAGATGTGGGCAACCCACCTTAACAATTAAGGAATTTGGATTTATTTAATTAATTAAATTCTTTTAATTAATTAAGCTCCCTAATCTAATTAGGGATAATTAATTAATCTCCTTTAACTAATTTTCCTTCCTAATCCAATTAGGAATAAATGAGAGTACTTATATTAAATTAATTCCTAAACTCTTTTAGAAATTAAAATAATAATAATAATTGTAATAATATTAATAAGACTCCTCTTATTAATTTATATTTAATATTTCTAAAATATTAAATAATAATATTAAGCTATTTAATTTATTCTATCACCATAGATTAAATTAAATATACATAACATATTATTACGATTATGCCATTAACTTCTTAAATAATTATTCTTCCTTTTATGGTGTGACCTTTAGGTTCTCCATATTAAACCTACAGAATAAATCAATTAGAATAATTCTAATCTTATTTAAATAAATAAATTAAATAATTAATTTATTTAAATAAATAATATTTATTCTACAATAGGGATAAGCCTCCCTAACGATCAACGACTTTCCGTATAATATAGATTTCAACATTAATCATTAAAGAACCTTTAAGTAAATAGTTACCGCATAATTCAATCCTTCCACCATACAATGTCCCAATTAAATATAAGACATGGAATTACCACAAGTCTTATTTTATTTAATTATATGTATTTCGATCCTTAAATGCACAACTCAAATAATGCAAATTAGAAACTCCTTTCTAATTTCATTCTCGCCTTAACCAAGGACTACTGGGTTGTCATTTATCGAATCACATAGACATTTCTCTTCTTTATTAGAAGTGGTAGATTTTTTATCGATCATACATTATCTCCATGTACAACTTATTATACCCAAGCATACCCTTTGATATACCCTAAGGGTCTTAAGGAATAAGTCAAAGTATAACTCATCATACACAAGATACTATGATGATCTCAAGTCCAAGGATTACTTGTACTACTATCACTACAGAATTCCTATCGACAGCAAATAAAACTCCATTAAGTATTCCTTAGCGAGCCACGCTCAAAGTGAACTTATTCTCTAATAAGCACCTACATACTTGCTTTAGTGTCCACACAAAATGATCACGAGATCAATCATCCTCATCCAATGAGCAAGAACGATATGTACCAATCTATCCGGATTCACTAATCCCCAATTTAGTAATCCAACGATTGGGAACTATTTTAGTTTTAAGCTTTCAAAGAATTTAGATCTCATTAGAATGATCATCATCATTATTCTAAAAGCATTGCTTAAAACTATGGGTTTATCACATATTATAAAACAGCATCATGTAGATAATTAAAAGCCTTTAATAAATTAATACTTTTTATTAATAAATGAATAAGATTGTTACAAAGTATATGCTTTATCATCAAACATGATTGGCTTGTGTGCATACTACTTTCAATATGTGTTATGTGTGTTCACATAGGGAGTACTAATCATACATGCTCCAAGTTCAGAATGTACACAACATCATGCTCATAGTATTAATTTTCAACACATCCAAATATTTTTAACACATACATATCCCTTTGAATCACATTTCATGCATAGCTAGACCATATACACACGCTCACAAATATCAGAACTGAGACATTATTAATTTCATCAAAGTTTATTTTTTTAAAACTCCAAGTCTCCTTTAGAAAACGCATATTAAAGCAAGTTAAGGTACATATGGTATGCAAAGGAACTTAAGTTTACAAATCAGGTCTATTTGCGTACATGTGTAAGTTGTATTTTCATGTTAGAACTACCATATCACTTCAGAAATCAAGAATCAAGACTGGTACACGACGCAACTGTGTTCTGAACTACAGGGAGCGCACATCTGCGCCTTACCCTCGATAGTCTAGAAGAGCCTCTACTTCGACAGAAATCAAACCATACACCTAATTTATTTATACAACAAGTTTAAACTTCTGCCACATTGTTTCCTAACGTGTATATAAACTTCATAAACACATTGATAACAATTCCCAATCAAGTTCACAAGATTTCATGGGAATTTCTTCAATCTACCAAATTTGAAACTAAAAGCATAAAACAAAAAATTTTCCTTCTAAGAAGTTTAATTCCCACTCTCTGCAATTCCAGACTCTTTCTTACTCAATAAAGCAACTCACACTCTCAACTTTGAATTTATCAGACAATCACAACAACAAGAAAAATGAAGAAGAGTGATGTTATTTATAAAGGATTAAGTGACCAGTTATTGGTTTTACATTAGGGTTCGAATCCATGAGGTAGAAAAAGAAGCCAATGGTTAAGGAAGAGTTGGCCAACCACTCTCCCTCAGTTATTTCCACAGCCATGATAACCCCCTAGCTAGCCACTATTAACAACAATGCATTTTACGTAAAGGATAGTGTAGCACTGTTTGGGCCAATTGATTTTGGACAAGTCTTTTAAATCTCAACATTTAGTTCCAATGTGCTTAGTTTAGTTCCTCTTTGGTTCCCTCATGCGATTTTAATGTACTAATGTGACTACATAATAAAAAGTTAGGGATTATATATGTACTCAATCTTATAATCCATGCACATTAGGTTTTTTATAAAATAATATTTAAATTGGGTTAGAATATAATTTGGTTGGGTATTAACAACCCATTATTTTCCATACAACTTATTATTCCCAATATGCCCAAACACTATAATGATATTCAATATTAAATGTTTATTTAGGTTCCTCCCAAATTTCTGAGATGCACAGTTAATTAACTCTTTCTATATTAGAATACCTCACACGATTCTATTTTGCTACTTAGTACTTCATACCATTCAATTTACTTTTACCACATGATTTCAATTATGTCACACATTATAATAATGTCTCATATTGTATCCAAAGTAATAACAAACTTTCCAAATCTGGCCACTAGCAGCAATACTGCCACCAAATAGATTATAGAGTGGCGCAATTTAATATTCCCACAGCATTGCCAAACTGGTTTAGCTACTTGCCATTTCTAGTTTCTATATCCAATCCAGTTTCACATAGCATATAATAAATCCCAAATGGATAATACTACTAGTTAAACGCCTTATTTTATATTTCATGCATGAAATTATTTTATTACTAAATTATATGCAACTACTCATTATAACAATTAATTAAATAATATAATATTAATTAATTTTTCTTATATTAAATCATTCCTCTATTAAGTCACTTAATGAATCTCTTAGTCTTTCCTGATGCAACACTAGGCAATCCTCATAAGCTTTTAAATTAAGCTTTTCATCAATTCCACCATAAAATATAAATGTCACATACTTAATTTAATTTAATTTTAATTACTATATCCCATGACACAACAATATTTATTTGTATAAATATTCAACTTTCATCATTATTAATATTATTCAGAAAATTCTCCAGTATTACATCCTCCCCCCCCTATTAAAATTTCGTCCTCGGAATTGGTACAAGGTTACACAAATAGATGGGGATAGTCCCTCCTCATTTTATCCTGTAACTCCCACGTAGCCTCTTCGGCGTTGTAGTTTTGCCAAATTACTTTTACAGAAGATATAATTTTATTTCTCAAAGTTTGCTCTTTCCTATCTATTACTTGGACACGAATTTCCTTGTAAGTTAAATTCTTCTCTACTTGAATAGGCTCATAAGATATCACGTACTTATAGTCAGGCTTTTATGAGCGCAACACAGAATGTGAAACACATTATGGATGTGTTCCCACTCGGCTGGTAAAGCTACATTATACGCCACTTCGCCTACTCGCTTCAATACCTCAAATGGTCCTATGAACCTCAGGCTCAATTTTCCTTTCTTACCGAATCTTATTTTTCCCTTCCATGGAGATACTTTCAAAAATACAAAACATTTGACTTCAAAGTCTCGTTCTTGACGATGCAAATCTGTGTATTTCTTTTGGCGATCTTGTTCAACTACCAATCTGGCTCTTATCGTTGTCACTACATGAACTGTTTGTTGAACTAATTATGGTCCTAACATTTTTTGCTCTCCAACTTCATCCTAACACAATGGTGTTATGCACTTTCTCCCATAAAGAGCTTCACACGGTGGCATACTGATACTCGCATGATAACTATTGTTGTAAACAAATTCTACTAAGGGTAAGTGGTCGTCCTAGTTTCCCTTGATGTCCATCACGCAAGCTCTAAGCATGTCTTCTAACGTTTGTATGGTTCGTTCACTCTGTCCATTGGTTTATGGATGATAAAAGGTACTCAATCTTAACTGTGTTCCCATCCTCTCGTGTAAGCCCTTCCAGAAATTTGACGTGAATAGCAGATCTCGATCGGAGACAATCGATGTCGGCACTCCATGTCGCGAAACAATTTTTTTTACATACAACTTTGCCAATTAATTCTAATCAAAATGAATCTTTATTAGTAGAAAATGAACTGTCTTCGTTAGTCGATACATGATAACCCAAATGGCATCATAACCTTTTTGCGTGACTGAAAGTCCAACCATGAAATCCATCGTAATGTGCTCCCATTTCCACTTCGGTATTTATAATGGTTGAAGTAGACCACTTGGCCGTTGGTGTTGTGCTTTGACTTATTGACAAGTAAGACATCTATTGATTCACTCTGTACCATCTCGTTTTAGATTAGGCCACCAAAAGTGTTGTCGAAGATCACGGTACATCTTCGCGTGCCTCTGGATGAACATAATACGTCAGATTGTTGTGCTTCGTGTAAGATTTCCTCTTCGCGATTCACGATCGCCACCCATATTCGACCTTCAAATCTCAATATACCATCCTTATCCACCTTGAACTTTTCTTCCTCATTTCCTACTATTATCTTCCTTATCTTCTCACATTCTTCATCTTTCTCTTGTGATTCCTTTACTCTATCCAATAATGTTGGATGAGCTACCATCACAAATAATCTTCCCTCAGACTTTCCTGGTCCCTTCACTTCTATTTCTAATTTCTTCATTTCTCTTACTAACTCCTCCTGAGTTGTTAACTTGAACAATTTTACCATTCCCTTTCTACTTAAAGTGTCGACAACTACGTTAGCCTTTCCCGGCTAATAAAGAATCTCACAGTCATAGTCCTTGATTAATTTCAACCACCTTCTTTGTCGCATGTTCAACTCCTTCTGTGTAAAGATATATTTTAGACTCTTGTGGTCTGTGTATATCTCACATTTCTCTCCGTACAAATAGTGTCTCTAGATTTTTAAGGCAAGAACCACCGCCGCTAACTCCAAGTCATGGGTAGGGTATCGTTTTTTCATAATCTTTCAACTGTCGTGACGCATACGCAATGACCTTGCCATGTTGCATTAGCACACAGCCAAGTTACTTGTACGATACATCACTATACACCACAAAGCCTCCCGTATCATCCGGCAATGATAATACAAGCGCCTTGATAAATCTCTTCTTCAACTCTTGGAAACTTTCTTCGCATTTTTTCGTCCAAAAAACTTCACTGTCTTCCTCGTTAGATTGGTCAACGGGGTTGCTATCTTGGAAAAATCTTGGAAAAAACTTCGATAGTACACAGCTAAACCTAAGTAACTTCTTACTTCTGTTAGCGTCTTCGGTTGTTCCCAGTTGCTTACCACCTCCACTTTTACAGGATCCACTGAAATTCAATTTTGGTCTATCACGTGTCCTAAAAATTGGAACTTTTCCATCCAAAATTCACATTTCGAAAATTTGTGTACATCTTTTCCATTCTCAAAGCTTCCAATACCATCTTAAGATATTTTGTGACACCCCCAAATTGCTGTACGTCATTACCTCAAGATTTTGTGCTCACGTAATCAAAACATTCATAATTAACTACCCAATTATAATAAATTGAATAATAAAAACCAACCCATACAGGATTACTTAAATAAAACATTATCTCCCAGGTTCTCTAACCTTTAATACAATCATTCAAGTGCGGAAATAAAATTATTACATCACATCATTATTAAAAGTCTATCATTAATGATAAAATAAAATTACAAGTCTTCACCACTTGTACATTTTTCCATTTCCTTTGCTAGTTGTAGGTTTATCTACTTTCTCATTCATAGCTGCAATAAATGTATAAATATGCAAGAGTGAGCAAACAAAGCTGACTTGAGATAAGAATAATTATCTTTACAACATTTGCCAAATAATAGGCTCAATAGAACTGAATGATATGTTCTATTAACTTTACAACATTTGCCAAATAATAGGCTCAATAGAACTGAATGATATGTTCTATTAACTTTTCAACATTTGCCAACTCATAGGCTCAATAGAACTGAATAATTTGTTCTATTAACATTCTTAAATAAACTACCGAGGGTCAAGTGACTATGAACCATGTCCACATTTATAAGTAATCTTTCAACTTTAACTTTAACAGTCATATGACTATAAGGACTCCGCGTACTCTAGGGGATCAATCCTTCGTACAATGTATTGTGCACAACCATTTCAACACTAAGAGTAAACCCCTAAACATAGGGTTGTTCATCTCAGTATTTAGAATACAAGTCCGCCCCAAAGAAAGTTTGGTTTGGATAAGCTTTCAAGGGTATTTGAAGTTTAATGATCATCAACTAGGGAACTAGTTGAATCCACAATGTTTGATAATACAACAGTTGTTTAATAACAACATAACTTAGAACATTTGAGAATCATAAATGAATTGATTCTATACATCTAAATCATGCTTGAAATAACTATAAAGCATAAGTATTCAATAGAATGAATAAAATGGTTAACCTTTGCTTGAACAGTAAAATGAGCTAGGTTCAAGTTTTATAATATTTTGAAATGAATTTCTGAACTTTAAGAAACTTGCTTAACTGTAAACAAGTTAGAATGAATCAATAAAATTGAGAATTTCCAATAATACTAGAGTTAGAGTTTGCTCAAATGAATTTTGGAAACAATAACATTTGATATAAAAAGGTTGCTCAATCAACAGCATGTATTTATAATAATAGGACTAACTCAACGAAAATGTAGAGTAAAAAGAATTACATAAACGTAACAAACTAACTCAATGAAAGTATGGAGTTAGAAAACTTGCCTCGAGCGTAAGCTAAAATATTAAACTCACGTTCACCTAAACACGGTATTAAAACCATAACATCCATTAGACATACTAATATTCACGTTTCAATATATAATGCATTACTAGCAAAACTTGTTGTTTTAACACAAGTCTTGTGTTATGCTTTACATTTCAGAATTCCCAAGTGTTAATCATCATAACACTTCACTATCGTTCATTGTATAATCTATGTTATCACATAACGCATTTTAGATTTAATAAACATTTTTGCAACTTTGATCATACTAACCACAACTCACTATGTTATGTTAACCTTAACATCTCATATTTAACATGTTAACAGAATATCAGATCATGCTATGACACTTCCCCAATTCTCGCAGAAATTAGCGTAAGTCAAGATCTCAAACTGTAGGTATGGCGTGAGTGTGCTGCTACAAAGGCTTGGGGCCTGCAGGTCAGATGCTTATTTTTTGTTTTTACTTCTAAGAAAAGCTGGCTTGTGTGTTCAGACAGACGCAGAGCAGGCTATGAACAGTAGCCGACTTTGAGCCCAACAAACACAAATTTCACCCAATAGACAGTAATATTAACACGTAGAATAAATACAACAATATCATAAACATGATTACTCACATTTACAACTAAATAGCACAATTTAACACTAACTACAACTATTGTAATTTCTCAAAACTCATGTTTTTCAGAAAAACTCAACTTTTCTTGACATTGTTCTAGAAATCATCACTGTGAACTCACTAGTTGGCCAAATCATCTCATTCAAATTACATAATGCTCATTTCTCACTAAACTAACATATGAAATCTTCAATTTATAATTTAACATACAAATTGGCCACTAGAATTGATACTTTTCATGAACATATAAAAAATATATATATACAACCAAATACAGTCAAAATTCCTATTGTCAAACCGAAATTTAGCATACAACTGTTGTTTAAACATAATCTCTATCATCATGAACATGTATAACCATAAGTAATCCATTGTAAAGCAACAATTCAAAATATGGACTTCACAGAACATGAAATTTTGCGGTAAAACCCGTATATGCATATAAATATATATCTAATATTAATGTTGTGCAAAATACCTTGAAGTTGCTTGCAATCCTTGTTAAACACACTGAAATTGTTGCTTAAGTTTGCTCACAATTCTCTCAACCCTCTGTAATCTCTAAGCTAGCAAATAGAATGCGTAAAAGAAAACTAAATTGATATGCGTACTAATATAATAACAAAGAAAACTGACATAGACTTAATACGTATAATAAGTAACATCAGTTATTAGGATAAACGTATATAACATAAATATATATATTATATTTATTATTTGATTTTATCTTATTTAATTATTTATTTTAATTAGCTAGAAATCTCAAAAGCCATAAGGCTTATTTGGCAAATTATTTAAAATATTAAAGGATTAATATATTAAGCCTTGTTTGGTAAACACTAAAATAAATTACTTTAATTTATTTTAATAACTCCTTATAATATAGTTATTTGTCACACTATATTTAATCAAGCTTTTATATTTATCTTAGTTAATTCAAATCACAATTAATTAAATAAATACTTTAATCACATAACACAATACAAATAATATATCATTTAATTGAAATATCACTATAATAATCATTTCCTTAATTCATCAATTATTTATTAAACAAATAATTCTCCAAATAATATTAAATCAATAAAACAAATATTCATTTACCGATAATGACATCCTTTAAATATTTATATAACTTAATAAATATTTAAAATTACATTTAAAATTATGGAATGTTACATCATTCCCTCCTTAAAAGAATTCTGTCCTCAGAATCACAATTCAAACAATCAAACCATCACCTTGTTCCCTATTTACAAAGATTCTGTCCCCAGAATTGAAGACATAGATTAAACAAATAACTCAGGGTAACTTTTCATCATTTCAGTTTTGAGTTCCCACGTTCCCTCTTCGACATTGTGGTTTCTCCATATCACCTTCACAGAAGGTATCACTTTATTTCTGAGCACTTGTTCATTCCTGTAGACTATCTGGATAGGAACTTCTTCATAAGACAAATCTTTATCGAATTGCAATGGTTCGTACTCGATCACATGTTTGTAATCAGGTTTATATGGTCGTAACACCAAAATATAAAAAACATTATGAATGTTTTCCAATTCTTGAGGTAGAGCTACCTCATAAGCCACTTCCCCCACTCTTCGTAATATCTCAAATGGTCCAATAAATCTTGGGCTGAGCTTTCTTTTCTTGCCAAAATGAATTTTCCCCTTCTAAGGAGAAACTTTTAGGAAAATAAAATTTCCTACTTCAAATTCGCGATTCTGTCTGTGTTGATCGGCATACTTTTTCTATTGGTCTTGGGCTGCTACCAATCTCGTCCTGATGAGTTTGACAACTTCAACAGTTTGTTGTACCAGCTCGTCCTAACAATTATGCTTCAATTTACTTCATCCCAAAGACAAGGAGTTCTGCACTTTCTACCGTACAATGCCTCGTAAGGTGGCATACCGATGCTCGCGTGGTAACTGTTGTTGTAGGCAAATTCTACCAACGACAAATGTTCATCCCAGCTTCCTTTGTAATCCATGATGCATGCTCTCAGCATATCTTCCAACGTTTGGATTGTTCGTTCACTCTGCTCATCGGTTTGCGAGTGATAAGTTGTACTCATTCGCAACTATGTTCCCATACATTCTTGTAGTCTCTTCCAGAAGTTTGATGTGAACCTTGGATCTCTATCTGACACTGGAACTCCATGTCTTGATACGATCTCTTTAACGTATAGTTTCGCTAGCTGATCAAGATTAAATCTAATCTTTATTGGCAAAAAGTGTGCAGATTTTGTCAATCTGTCCACTATCACCCATATCACATCGTATCCTTTCTGAGTCGTTGGAAGTCCTACCACAAAATCCATTGTGATATGCTTCCATTTCCATTCCAGTATTTCCAATGGTTGAAGTAACCCGCTTGGTCGTTGATGTTCAGCTTTCACTTTTTGACACGTCAAACATTTTACAACGCATTCTGCAACGTCTCTTTTCATATTCGGCCACCAAAAATGTCACTGCAAATCTTGATGCATCTTTGTACTTCCTGGATGAATTGAATATCTTGTGTTGTGTGCTTCAGTCAAGATTTCTTCTTTAAGCTCTGGTACTGCTGGAACCCAAATTCTTTCCTCGAATCGTAATAGTCCTTCGGTGTCGATCTTGTATTTTACATCGCTACCTTCAACAACTTTCTCTTTGATCGTTTCATATTCTTTATCTTGTAGTTGAGCACTCTTCACTTTGTCCACCAAAGTTGGACTAGCATCTATCTAGAATAGTCGTTCACCGGATTCCTTTGGAAATTTGATTTCCAATTCTAGCTTTGCCATTGCTGAAATAAGCTCCACCTGAGTAGTTATCAGCATCAACTTCTCCCGACCTTTCCTGCTCAAAGCATTTGCAGCCACATTTCCTTTGCCTAGGTGATAAAAGATCTCACAATTGTAATCCTTTATCAATTCCATCAATCTCATTTGTCGCATATTCAGGTCCTTCTATGTGAAAATATACTTCAGACTTTTATGGTCTATGTCGATTTCACATTTCTCTCCATAGAGATAGTGTCTCCATATCTTGAGAGCAAACACTACTGCAGCCAATTCCAAATCATGAGTCGGATAACCTTTCTCATAATCCTTCAGTTGTCTTGATGCATACGCAATAACTTTGTTGTTCTGCATAAGAACACATCCCAACCCTTTATGTGAGGCATCACTATACACTACAAAGTTACCTATACTATCTAGTAATGACAACACAGGTGCCATGCTTAATTTCTTCTTCAAATCCTGGAAACTTTCTTCACATTTCTCCGTCCAAACAAATTTCACAGCTTTCCTGGTCAAATTTGTTAATGGAGTAGCTATCTTAGAAAAATCTTGAATAAATCTTCTGTAATACCCGACCAGTCCCAAGAAACTCCTCACTTCCGACGGTGTTCTTGGTTGTTCCCAATTTATTACAGCTTCCACTTTTGATGGATCCACGGAAATCCCATCTTTGTCAATCACGTGTCCAAGAAATTGCATGCGATCTAGCCAAAATTCGCACTTAGAGAATTTCGCGTATAACTTTTCTTTTCTTAGTGTTTCCAACGTCAAACGTAAGTGGTCTACGTGTTCTTCTTTAGTTTTGGAATACACTAAAATGTCGTCAATGAATACCACTACAAACTTGTCTAAGAATGGTTTAAACACCCTATTCATCAAATCCATGAATGCAGCAGGTGCATTAGTTAAACCAAAAGACATCACCAAAAACTCGTAATGTCCATACCGAGTTCTGAATGCCGTTTATGGTATATCCTCCTTCCTCACTTTCAATTGGTGATACCCACTTCTCAAATCAATTTTTGAAAAGTATTTAGCACCCTTCAACTGGTCAAACAAGTCATCTATTCTTGGTAATGGATATTTGTTTTTAATAGTGACTTTGTTTAATTCTCTATAATCAATGCAAAGATGCATTGACCCATCCTTTTCTTCACGAATAACACTTTGGCGCCCCCACTACTGGATACGCTTGGTTGAATATACTTTTGTTTAACAATTCTTGCAATCGTACCATCGGTTCCTTCATTTCTCTTGGAGCCACTCAGACGGGGGCCTTCGATATCGGTCGTTGTCCCGCACTAAGTCGATCACGAACTCAATTTCTCTATCAGGCGAAAGTCCTAGCAAATCCTCTGGAAACACATCCTCAAATTACCTCACCACTGGTATCTCTTCCAGTTTCACATTCTTTTTCTGAGTATCAACTATGTAAGCTAAATAGCCCACACAGCTTTGACTCAACAATTTCTTGCTTTGCGATAATCGCTTTTACATTTCATTTGTCTCAGGCGATTTACTACCATAGAATACTACCTTTAACGGAGTCATAAGGTTTATACATTTCTTTTGGAAATTAATTACCGCTCCATATTAGAACAGCCAATGTGACGCCCCCAAAATAGGTATACATCACCCATTCTGAGTTGTCAATACATGGTACGTAAACAACTACAACTTTATTATTACAACAAGAAACTATGAGTTTAAATACAAATATTATCTTCTGAGGCAATATCTATACTCAAATAAATCCTCATCACATTTATTGATACATAATTTTACAAAATGGTGAGGACTACTAAACAATCCTTTCTAAAACCTTCATTCCATACCCCACTGTACTCGCTATATTCTCGCCTCCCGAGAAAAATGGAACAAAAAGGAAAAGGGTGAGCTCAACTAGCTCAAGAAAGAATATTATGACTAAGATAATATACAACAAATTATCGTTAGTCTTCAACAGGAAAAAATATAATAGAATACAATAGACAACAAATTTTAAATCAATATTCGCATAGCGAAATAATAATTCATTAGAAGAGTTAAGTAGAGAATGCAAACTACTATCTTCTATGTATGAATTTAAAAGTTCATCGCTCATCTTTTATCCCCGTAACATCAATCAATATACATCCGAATCAAATATTCATCTTTGCACTACAGCCAAAGATATTCATCACTTAATCATGTTCATTTAAACACTGCTCATCTTTGCACTACGGGCCAAAGATCTTCTTCAAAATCATTCATCTTTGCACTACAGTGCCAAAGATATTCTTAAGAAATCATTCATCTTTTGCACTACAGGCCAAAGATATTCCATAATATCATCATTTAAGACTGAGGATGATGAAAAATATTTTTTTAAAGAAACGAATCCAAAGAAACAAAATGAAAAGGATTAAGGATTAAAGATTCGTACTTGGTTTTATCCACGTCCAAAAATACCTCAAAATAATCATAGTGGTGTAAAATTCAAGAATGATCAAAACATGGATACAATCAGAGTTAGTATCCAGAATAGATGTTTTGGACGAAAAGAAGAAATTTTATTTTTCGGTGAATAGTACCGTATACGTGAATAGTGTCGTATACGTGAATAGTGCCGTATACGTGAATAGTAACTCCGACACCAAAAGATAGAAATTCCACAAAAACATCTTCACGCTTCATGAATAGTACTCGTGAATAGTAACTCGTGAATAGTAACTCGTGAATAGTAACTCATGAATAGTAACTCATGAATAGTAACTCCGACATGAAAAAGTTCCAAATTTGATAAAAACTTCAGATCAACATTTCAGCATAATGATATTGAAGAAATAATATCATTACGAAAAAAATAATATCCCTTACCTCGAAAGATCAATCTTTCTAAATCAAAACACCTGGATATAAAGGCTATGACTTGAATTTGCACCGTATAGCAATACTCAAACTATACTCAAAATACTCACAAGAATACGCCGATAATATAGAGAGAAAAACTTCAGCTTCGGTGTGATTTTCAATTCTAACCTAAGCACCCTATTTATAGAAAATGCTTAGAACACCAAAGCGTAAAATTTAATAAATTAATATTATAATTTTTCTACATCCTCCTATGCATCAAACATTTGAATTCATCAACATGACATGTGTTAAAGATGCCCACCAAACACAAAAAAACGTTTTTGTGAATATAAATATTTAAAACTTCCAAAAATCAATTATTTTGAGCTTCTAACTTCAATAATTCATAATAAATAGCCCTTTAATCAGAAAATTCGAATCTCATGAGTTTTATAGGAAATTCAATTCTCTACAACTTTGCAGAAGAAAACTTTTCCAAATTCCAAATAGAAATTGACCGAAATCCACAAACGGTCGATTTTACAGGCTATAATCAAATTTCAAATAATAAATGGGGTCCACCGACATGTTTAACATGTTTTAAACATTTATTACAACAAAAATACTCTTCCTCCTCAGATACTCATATATCCCACATTCGTTGTAAAATATCACCATTATTATATTATTAAAATATAATAATATATTTAAATGAATTATTTTATCGTAAAGAGATAAAATTTTAATTTTTAACAATTGTCATTTTAAAATTTTCTCCATCTATATCCACATAAAATCAATATTTTCCTCATCATATAAATCAATAATTAATTATTTACAAATAATATTACGAATCACAATATTGACAACCGTGCGCCCTCAGAAAGAGGGGCTTTCCAATAAGAATTTCTTCTTCTTGGCGCCGCAATTAGATGACCAAACCTCTCCTTAGATGTAACTTTCTAGACATTTCCAATAATGTTATCTAATAATATTATTCAGATAATATGAATTATTGCTTCGATAATGAAAAATACTGTAGTAATGACAATTATCAAAACAACAACAATATAAAATATCAACGCAAAGAATTATTAACTCAATAAAATATCGAATAAATTCACATCCGTAACCATTATTGAGTAGTGCCTTCTTACGTAAGAATCAATAATTGGTGCAATACCGCAGTGCTACTCGCTCAACAACGCGCAGACATTAGTGTTTTTAACCACCGGGTATTCCAACAAGATAATCTGTGAATAACTACGCCGCTATTTAAAAACAACTTATATTTGTCGCTTTCTTCATCCAATCGCTTTCACATGGGGCCCACACATGGTCGCTACCATTGCATTTAATATTCCCTACAAAGATTTAATATTCCACGACCAAACGAATATTCCGCCGACAATAATAATGAATATTTTATAACCACTTGCTTATTTTAAAATATTTGCGATTTAACCCTTAACTATCCACATTAATCAAATCAACCTTACTATTTCAAAATAATAAATAAAGAAATTCCTTTTATTTAAAAATTTCGGGTCTTACAACCTCACCTCCTTATGAAATTTCGTCCTCGAAATTGACGTGACGACTGTGTTTTCAAAAGGTGAGGATACCTCGCTTTCATTTCCGCTTTCCAATTCCCAAAGTCATTTCCTCTATAGCATGATTCCTCCACAAAACTTTAACTTGTGGTATGACCTTTCATGCGTAGGATATGCTCCTTCCTATCCAAGATCTTGACAGTACCTCCTCATACGTTAAGTCTTCTGGCTATCTCGTCCTGGTTCTAACTCAATAACGTGGTTCGGGTCTTTCACATATTTACGAAAGTACGAGATATGTGAAACACATTATGAACACGAGACATACTTTTGAGGTAACGCAAGTCTATAGGCTACATTTCCTACTCGGTCAAGAATTTGAAATGGACCAATAAATCGTGGATTGAGCTTTCCTCTCTTCCCAAATCTTGTAACTCCCTTCCATGGAGCAACTCGCAACAATACATGATCCCCTACATTAAATTCCACGTCCTTTCGATGAAGATCCACATAACTCTTTTGTCGATCTTGTGCCGCTTTTATATCGTTGTCGAATCATTTGGATCTTTTCGGTGTCATACGTACTAACTCGGGTCCCAACAATGTTTCTTCACCCACCTCATCCCAACATATTGAGAATGACATTTTCGTCCATATAATGCTTCAATGGAGCCACACCTATACTTGCTCGATAATCTGTTGTTGTAGGAGAATTCCACCAATGGTAAATACTTATCCCAACTACCCTTGAAGTCTAGGACACGTAGTCTTAATAGATCTTCAAGAGTTTGAATAGTCCTCTCTCGATTGTCCGTCTGCTTTGGGGATGGTATGCCAACTAAATCGCAAATCCGCGCTCCATAGCTTTTTGCAAGCTAACCCAAAATCTTGAAGTGAATCTTGGGTCACGATCCAAACTATGGATACAGCATGCCATGCAACCTCACAATCTCATTCACGCATATACTAGCAAGACGCTCAAGGAATAAGTCTCCGTGATCGGCAAGAAATGAAAGCGCACTTGGTTAATCTATCAACAATAACCCAAATAGCATTGATGCCTTGAGAAACCGTAGGAAGACCCGTAATTGAAATCCATAGTAATGTGTTCCCACTTCCATTCCTAATCTCAAGTGGTTGCAACGGACCCTTAGGTACAAGATGCTCCGCCTTTACACGTTAAGCAAGTTAAACACATCGAGATAAACTTTGCAATCTCTCTCCTCATATTGCTCCACCAAAATGTATGTTGAAGATCACGATAGATTTTAGTACTTCCGGATGGATTGCAAACAATGTGTTGTGTGCCTCCATCATGATTCTATGTTTCAAATCAAAATCATTAGGAATGCAAAGTCCGGAGTTGACTCAAGTATTCCTTCTTCATCAATTCTCGCCTGCATATCTCCTTCTTGTACTTTCTTCTTCATACGCATCATTCTCCGGTCTGGCTCTTGAGCAACCTTAACTTTTTCTATTAAAGTTGGCTCTATGCGATATACTTGACATCATCGCACTCGCTCCTCGTGATATGATCTTCTACTCAACGCGCGTTACTACCACGCTCGCTTTTCGGATGGCATGATCGTAACATGTCTTGAAATGAGTCTCCTCTTGAGTTCTTCAAGCTCTTCCCACATTCCTTGCTCCATTCGAATTTTGTATCTCTACGAGTCACCAGTGTTAATGGAATAGCGATTCGAGAATATCCTTCAACGAATCTCCGATAATAACCAACTAAGCTTCTAGAAAGTTACGTATTTCGATTCATCGACTTAGGTTGCTCTCAACCGTGACTCATATCCCAATCTTGGATAAGACGTCACAATGACACCTATCAGTTTACTATCACACGAATATGACGTCCCCTACAGAGAGTCTAGCTTAGGTGAATTCCACAAAGGAAGTCACAAGATAAAGGCTCGGTACCAAATTCTATAGTTGAATTTTTAACTCTGAAGTTCAATAGAGCCATTCGATATGAGATTTTAGAAATGAGTTTTGTACCGGTTCAAAGTCGATACAAAATTTAATATCGAAGCTTTGGGAGTAAGCCAAGAAATTCTTCAGAAATACGTCGGAAAATCAATAACAACAGAAATATTATTCAAATCGACGTGTCTTTATTCAAATCCATAACATGGACTAAGAAAATTTGACATCCGTAATAAACGAATGACTTCATGGCTTGATATGAAAATGTTTGACTACAATGGTTTGATTGCTTGAATTCAATAACAGTTGCTTAGGAATATGAAAACTAACAACCTTACGAAAACAATCAATTTTGGCATGATGAGTAGTTAACCAATCAATCCCTAAAATCACATCAAAAGCAAGTATCTTTAAAGAGATAAGGTCAACGTGTAAGGTAATGGTGCCAACTTGAATCAAACAAGATTTATAAATAGTGGATGTGATGAAAGTTTCTCCTAACGGAGTTTCCACAGATAGTTCAAAGTCTAATTTCTCCTGAGTCAAGTTTAAACGTTGAGCACAAGGTGAGAGATAAATGAATGGGTAGCACCCTAGATCAAGTAAGGTATAAACTTCGCAAGAATTTATAAATAGCTTACCCGTGATCACCTCGTTTGGGTTCCTCGCATTATGACCATCCACAACAAACGCCTTCCCGTAATCGCTGACTTTGACTTTTCGGGGATACGATTTTTGAGTCACCGTCCCTCACTGAACTAGGTTTTTGCTATCTTGTATAATCTGGAGCGATATGTCCTTCCTTTCCACAATTATAGCATACCTTGAACTGTTGTGTGGCGCTTTGGACCGATATGTCCTCTTTTCGCATTTGTAGCATATGATCGATGGTCGTTCTCCTCCCTTAGAACCAGCTTCTTCGCCAAGACTGCTGCCTCTTCATATAAGTCGTTGTTAAATCTCCTCTTTTAAAATCTCCTCCCGACTCGCTTCTTCTTGCTTTTCATGGCCATGATTACCACCAAAGTGGTTACCATTTTTGTCCGTCTGCTTTTCTTTCTCCGCCGGTTATCATTATTCATTGATCGCTATCTCTGTACGATCCTCGGTTATGGTCCTCAATTGACCGTACTCGTTATCTCGCTTAATAATTGAGCCCTGCTTTAACATCCAATAAAGAGAAAATTTATGAGAAATGAGATACCGACGTATCGCCGGTTTCAAACCTCTAAGAAACATCCGCGTCATACGCTTCCTCATTCTCCACCAAATGAGGTGCAAACTCGATAACTCGCAAACTTTGCCTCGTCGATCGAGACACCGCCATGTTGTTCTCGCTCCACCTAATAAACTCCACTTCCTTCATATGACGAACACTTTCGTGAAAGTATTTGTCATTAAATAATTTCAAACGCTCCCAAGACATGCCGAAAAGTACCGGATGGGTACGCTTCACGCATTTCCACCAAGAATCCCTTCGCCACGGAACATAAAGGTGGCGAATGGAACCTTCTCGTTCCTCCGTGCATCCCAAGACATCGAATATCTTGGTAATTTGCTTGACCCATGTTTCCGCCATGATCGGATCCGCTTTCCTTAAATTCGTGGTCCCAACTCTTTGAATCGCTTGGGCAATGTGACAACCCGTGAATTGCTATCATTTCCTCCTCAGATTTTGAACACGAAGTTTCCTCGTCGATTTTGCATGAACTGCAAAAAAACTTCTAAACATCCCCTCGCTCATCATCTCGCTTCAATGGTGTTGTTCACAGGAGGAACATTGCCACTGTTGCACGCTTCTCCTCGTTGGTGAGTACAGCATCTCCACGGTCTCATTTCCATTGTTAATATTCTTAGTCGATATTCTCAAATCACCGCCATAAAACAAGGGTTAATTAAGGAAATCAATATATCACATAATATCCCTATATATCGACCAACTAACAAATAAGCTTAGGTAGGACACACTAACGAAGGATTTACTCGCCTCCCCTCCTAGTTCTATTCCCCGATCTCCGCCAGAGATCATATCCCTAAGCTCGATACCAACCGCGACGCCCCAAAATAGGTATACATCACCCATTCCGAGTTGTCAATACACGGTACGTAAACAACTACAACTTTATTATTACAACAAGAAAACTGTGAGTTTAAATACAAATATTATCTTCTGACAATATCTATACTCAAATAAATCCTCATCACATTTATTGATACATAATTTTACAAAAATGGTGAGGACTACTAAACAATCCTTTCTAAAACCTTCATTCCATACCCCACTGCACTCGCTATATTCTCGCCTCCCGAGAAAAATGGAACAAAAAGAAAAAGGGTGAGCTCAACTAGCTCAAGAAAGAATATTATGACTAAGATAATATACAACAAATTATCGTTAGTCTTCAACAGGAAAAAAATATAATAGAATACAATAGACAACAAATTTTAAATCAATATTCGCAAGCTGAAATAATAATTCATTAGAAGAGTTAAGTAGAGAATGCAAACTACTATCTTCTATGTATGAATTTAAAAGTTCATCGCTCATCTTTTATCCCCGTAACATCAATCAATATACATCCGAATCAAATATTCATCTTTGCACTACAGCCAAAGATATTCATCACCGGGTCATGTTCATTTAAACACTGCTCATCTTTGCACTACGGGCCAAAGATATTCTTCAAAATCATTCATCTTTGCACTACAGCCAAAAAGATATTCTTAAGAAATCATTCATCTTTGCACTACTACAGCCAAAGATATTCCATAATATCATCATTTAAGACCGAGGATGATGAAAATATTTTTTAAAGAAACGAATCCAAAGAAACAAAATGACAAGGATTAAGGATTAAGGATTCAGATTTGGTTTTATCCACGTCCAAAAATACCTCAAAAATAATCATAGTGGTGTAAAATTCAAGAATGATCAAAACATGGATACAATCGAGTTAGTATCCGAATAGATGTTTTGGACGAAAAGAAGAAATTTTATTTTTCTATGAATAGTACCAGATAACGTGAATAGTGTCGATATCGTGAATAGTGCCAGATATCGTGAATAGTAACTCAGACACCAAAAGATAGAAATTCCACAAAAACATCTTCACGCTTCATGAATAAGACTGTGAATAAGAATCGTGAATAGTAACTCGTGAATAGTAACTCATGAATAGTAACTCATGAATAGTAACCCCGACATGAAAAAGTTCCAAATTTGATAAAACTTCAGATCAACATTTCAAAGATAATGATATTGAAGAAATAATATCATTACGAAAAAAAAAATATCCCTTACCTCGAAAGATCAAGATTTTAAATTAAACACCTGATATAAAGCTATGACTTGAATTTGCACCAGTATAGCAATACTCAAACTATACTCAAAATACTCACAAGAATACGTTCGATAATATAGAGAGAGAAAACTTCAGTTTCTGGTGTGATTTTCAATTCTAACCTAAGCACCCTATTTATAGGAAATTGCTTAGAACACCAAAGTAGAAAATTTAATAAATTAATATTATAATTTTTCTACATCCTCCTACGCATCAAACATCTGAATTCAGCAACATGACATGTGTTAAAGATGCCCACCAAACACAAAAAACGTTTTTGTGAATATAAATATTTAAAACTTCCAAAAATCAATTATTTCGGAGCTTCGGAACTTCAATAATTCATAATAAATAGCCCTTTCATCAGAAAATTCGAATCTCGCGAGTTTTTATAGGAAATTCAATTCTCTACAAATTTGCAGAAGAAAATTTTTCCAAATTCCAAATAGAAATTGACCGAAATCCACAAACGGTCGATTTTACAGGCTATAATCAAATTTCAGTCAATAAATGGGGTCCACCGACATGTTTAACATGTTTTAAACATTTATTGCAACAAAAATACTCTTCATCCTCGTATACTCATATATCCCACATTCGTTGTAAAAATATCACCATTATTATATTATTAAAATATAATAATATATTTAAATGAATTATTTTATCAGAAAGAGATAAAATTTTAATTTTCAACAATTGTCATTTTAAAAATTTTCTCCATCTATATCCACATAAAATCAATATTTTCCTCATCATATAAATCAATAATTAATTATTCACAAATAATATTACGTAATCACAATATCGACAACCGTGCGGCTCCTGTGAAGAGGGGGCTTTCCAATAAGAATTTCTTCTTCTTGGCAAATTGATTAGATGACCAAACCTCTCCTTAGATGTAACTTTCTAGACATTGCCAATAATGTTATCTAATAATATTATTCAGATAATATGAATTATTGCTTCGATAATGAAAAATACCGTAAAATGACAATTATCAAAACAATGTTATATATAAAATATCAACGCAAAGAATTATTAACTCAATAAAATATCGAATAAGAATTACTCAGTAACCATTATTGAGTAGTGCCTTCTTCACGTAAGAATCAATAATTGGTGCAATACCGTGTGCTACTGTTCAACAACGCGTATTAGTGTTTTTTAACCACCGGGTATTCCAACAAGATAATCTTAAATAACTACGCCAAGTATTTAAAAACAACTTATATTTGTCGCTTTCTTCATCCAATCGCTTTTCCGTTATGGGGACCACACATGGTCATACCGTCACATTTAATATTCCCGACAAAGCATTTAATATTCCACGACCAAACGAATATTCCCCGACAATAATGAATATTTTATAACCACTTGCTTATTTTAAAATATTTGCGTATTTAACCCTTAACTATCCACATTAATCAAATCAACCCTTACTATTTCAAAATAATAAATAAAGGAAATTCCTTTTTATTTAAAAATTTCGGGGTCTTACAGCCAATCCATTCCCAAAAATACATCAAACTCTCCCAATCTAATCGGAATCAAATCTACCATTAGGATATTCTCCTTAATATTCACCCTACAGTTCTTGTATACAAATCTAACAGGGGTTATCTCTTTATTCACAATCTTTATGTTCAAAGGGAAATTCAGTTCTTCTATAGGAAATTCTAACCTCTTAGCAAATTCATCAAAGATAAACGAGCAAGTAGCACCCGAATCAAATAATATATAAGCATCAATATCATTGATTGGGATAATACCTGACACGACATGTTTTGATTGCACATCATCTTGCACAGTCATGTTGAAGGTTCTAGCTATGGGTTTGTTTGATGGTGTACCTCCATTGTTACCTCCATTGCTTCTGGTTATCACTCCATCCTTCTTTTTAGGGCATTCACGAGCAAAGTGATCCTTGGATCCACACGTGAAGCACACGTTCTTCTTAAGTTGTGTGCAATTTGGGGCGATGTGACCCTCTTGGCCACAATTGAAGCATACTCGTTTCCCCATCAAGCACGCACCCTTGTGAAACTTACCGCATATAACACATGCTTCAAACTTCTTGCTTTACTGGTTACCCTACTGGTTTCCAGCACCCATGTTTCCATTCCACTTCCTCTTCAAGTTGTTGTTGTTATTGTTGTTATTTCCACCACTACCACCTCCATTCTTGATTTCCACCTCATTCTTCTTCTTCTTCTGATCCTGATTGAACTTTGTCACTGCCTCGCCTCCACCTTCAGCGAGTATTTCTTTTTCAATCTTTGTTGCGAAAGTCTTCAATTGAAATAGGGAAACCCTACTATACAACCAGGGCTTCAGTCCCTGTTCAAACCTCTTTTCCCTACATTCGTCCATGCTGACTTGATAAGGCGCAAACCTCGCCAACTCGTTGAACTTAGCGGCATACTCAGATACCGTCATCGTTCCCTGCCTCAGTTCCAGAAATTGTACTTCCAGCTAACCCTTCGAACTCTCGGGAAAATAGGTCTCAAAGAATATCTCCTTAAACCTATCCCAGGTCATCATCCCTGGTCCTTCTCGAGTTTTATTGGCCTGCCACCATAACTAGCTTCTGCTTTCAACATGAATGTTGCAAGCGATCTTACGATCATCTCCTACCCTAGCAACATCGAACACCTTCTCTATTTCCATAATCCAAGTCTCAGTGCCTCATTCGATTCACTAACGCCAAAATTCGTGGTTCATCCGCCAATTCCTTAAACATTGTTCCTTGGTTCTGTATTGATTCTCGCAACGCCTCACAAGAACGCTACTAATTGTTGAACTGGGTTAGCATCAACATTGTCGTTATTATTGGTTCCTTCGTTGGCTCTCTGTCGTGGTGGTAGACGTCTGGGAGGCATTTTCTGTTTAAAAATACACCCATTAGATTATTACTCAACTCGTTTAAGTAATTTCTATTTAACTTGCTTCTACAAAAGAAATAACCACAAATCATATAACACTTTGAATAAGATAACAACTTTTATTTATTCATAACCTCTTTAAAAACATAAAATAATAGCATTACTGCTATTTACATTACTTTTTTGAACTACAAAAGTTTCAGGACAACATCATCCTCATATCCCATAGGTTTCATAATACTTGGGTTTACAATTATTTAACATTTTATTCATCGTACAACAACTACGATGTTCTACTAAGATACTGCTTAGCCTTACTACATTCTTCCTCCATGACTCGAAACATTATTCTGCGATCTAATACGTACGATGGCAGCGTCTCAAACTGAATAGGATATTCCATGACTCGATCCTGAGCCCGATTAACCATGGTGTTGAATACTTTATTCATCTCTTCCATCATCATTCTTTTTGCCTGTGCATCTTTCACTGGTATCCCGGCTCGTTGAAACATTACTTCATATGCGTCCTCGGCTCTTGCCCTCTTCGTTGCTTCTTCCCTTAGCATATTCTTCAGTTCAGCGACCTCCTCGATCAGTTGGTCTTTCTCTCCTTCAGTCTGTCCAAGTTTTTCCTTGACATTTGTCAGTCGTTCCTCACGATCTAGGATCTCATCATCTTTCTGTGTCATTGCAGTATGTTGTTCAGCTACTATCTCTTGCAATTCCTCGACTGTATCCTGAAGTTCCACGTTATAGTCGTAGACTTCATCGTACATTCGAGCAGCTATCGAGGTTAGTGGAGTCTCCTCCTCCTCGTCCTCGTCATCCTCCTCCTCCTGTGGCAACTCAACGGGATCCTCCTCATCCGTCTCCATATCATCATCCTCGTCTTCAACCACTGTGACCAACGGGGCTGACTCCCGTGGCAGTAGTTGTTCCCAACTAACATGAATGTATCGAGGCTCCTCCTCTATAGGCATCTGAGGTTTATCCTCCCTAGCCTGACTGGATTCTCCGACATTAGTCATCCTAACATCAAAATTTTAAGTTTTAATTATTAATCATTACTACTCGACACCCACGAGCACATAAGTATAAACACATAATCACATAAGTGTTTTATTATTTCTTCCTTAAAACTCGATAAGAGTTAATCACCACTATCTTTTCAAAGGTTACTTCCTAAGGCTTTTCCCCACCTAAGGTTCATAACCTATAGCTTTGATACCAACTTGTGACACCCCCAAATCCCTGTACTTCATTACCTCAAGATTTGGTGCTCACGTAATCAAAACATTCATAATTAACTACCCAATTATAATAAATTGAATAATAAAAACCTGCCCATACAGGATTACTTAAATAAAACATTATCTCCCAGGTTCTCTAACCTTTAATACAATTATTCAAATGCGAAAATAAAATTATA
The DNA here is from genome assembly GCA_020205615.1 of Panax quinquefolius. Classification (NCBI taxonomy): domain Eukaryota; kingdom Viridiplantae; phylum Streptophyta; class Magnoliopsida; order Apiales; family Araliaceae; genus Panax; species Panax quinquefolius. The sequence continues at coordinate 110,739,562 of CM035172.1, forward strand.
ACATCACATCATTATAAAAAGTCTATCATTAATGATAAAATAAAATTACAAGTCTTCATCACTTGTATATTTTTCCCTTTCCTTTGCTAGTTGTAGGTTTATCTACCTTCTCATTCATAGCTGCAATAAATGTATAAATGTGCAAGAGTGAGCAAACAAAGCTCACTTGAGATAAGAATAATTATCTTTACAATATTTGCTAAATAATAGGCTCAATAGAACTAAATGATATGTTCTATTAACTTTACAACATTTGCAAAATAATAGGCTCAATAGAACTGAATGATATGTTCTATTAACTTTTCAACATTTGCCAACTCATAGGCTCAATAGAACTGAATAATTTGGTCTATTAACATTCTTAAATAAACTACTGAGGGTCAAGTGACCATGAACCATGTCCACATTTATAAGTAATCTTTCAACTTTAACTTTAACAGTTATATGACTATAAGGACTCCACGTACTCAGGGGAATCAATCCTTCGTACAATGTATTGTGCACAACCATTTCAACGCTAAGCGTAAACCCCTAAACATAGGGTTGTTCATCTCAGTATTTAGAATACAAGTCCGCCCCAAAGAAAGTTTGGTTTGGATAAGCTTTTAAGGGTAATTGAAGTTTAATGATCATCAACTAGGGAACTAGTTGAATCCACAATGTTTGATAATACAACAGTTGTTTAATAACAACATAACTTAGAACATTTGAGAATAATAAATGAATTGATTCTATACATCTAACTCATGCTTGAAATAACTATAAAGCATAAGTATTCAATAGAATGAATAAAATGGTTAACCTTTGCTTGAACAGTAAAATGAGCTAGGTTCAAGTTTTATAATATTTAGAAATGAATTCCTGAACTTTAAGAAACTTGCTTAACTGTAAACAAGTTAGAATGAATCAATAAACTTGAGAATTTCCAATAATACTAGAGTTAGAGTTTGCTTAAATGAATTTTGGAAACAATAACATTTGATATAAAAAGCTTGCTCAATCAACAACATGTATTTATAATAATAGGACTAACTCAACGAAAATGTAGAGTTAAAAGAATTACATAAACGTAACAAACTAACTCAATGAAAGTATGGAGTTAGAAAACTTGCCTCGAGCGTAAGCTAAAATATTAAACTCACGTTCACCTAAACACAATATTAAAACCATAACATCCATTAGACATACTAATATTCACGTTTCAATATAAAACGCATTACTAGCTAAACTTGTTATTTTAACACAAGTCTTGTGTTATGCTTTACATTTCAGAATTCCCAAGTGTTAATCATCATAACACTTCACTATCGTTCATTGTATAATCTATGTTATCACATAACGCATTTTCGATTTAATAAACATTTTTGCAACTTTGATCATACTAACCACAACTCACTATGTTATGTTAACCTTAACATCACATATTTAACATATTAACAAAATCAGATCATGCTATGACACTTCCCCAATTCTGCAGAATTAGCGTAAGTCGATCTCAAATCATGATATAAAGCAAGAAATGACGCCATACAAAGGCTTGGACCCAAGACAATTTACCTGTTTTTCGCTTTGCACACCGTGCAATTGCTACTGGTGTTCAAATGACGCAGAAGGCAGTCATGTGAAAATGAGTGACTTTTAGCCCAACAAACACATTTCACCCAATAGACAGTGATATTAACACGTAGAATAAATACAACAATATCATAAATATGATTGCTCACATTTACAACCAACTAGCACAATTTAACACTAACTACAACTATTTTAATTTCTCAAAACTCATGTTTTTCACAAAAACTTAACTTTTCTTGGCATTATTCTAGAAATTATCACTGTGAACTCACTAGTTGACCAAATCATCTCATTCAAATTACATAATGCTCATATCTAACTAAACTAACATATGAAATCTTCAATTTATAATTTAACATACAAATTGGCCACTAGAATTGATACTTTTCATGAACATATGAAAACTATATATATACAACCAAATACTGTCAAAATTCCTACTGTCAAACCAAAATTAAGCATACAACTGTTGTTTAAACATAATCTCTATCATCATGAACATGTATAACCACAAGTAATCCATTGTAAAGCAACAATTCAAAATATGGAATTCACAGAACATGAAATTTTACTGTAAAACCCGTATATGCATATAAATATATATCTAATACTAATGTTGTGTAAAATACCTTGAAGTTGCTTGCAATCCTTGTTAAACACACTGAAATTGTTGCTTAAGTTTGCTCACAATTCTCTCAACCCTCTGTAATCTCTAAGCTAGCAAATAGAATGCGTAAAAGAAAACTAAACTGATATGCGTACTAATATAATAACAAAGAAAACTGACATAGAGTTAATACGTATAATAAACAACATCAGTTATTAGGATAAACGTATATAACATAAATATATATGTTATATTTATTATTTGATTTTATCTTATTTAATTATTTATTTTATTTAGCTAGAAATCTCAAAAGCCATAAGGCTTGTTTGGCAAATCAATTAAAATATTAAAGGATTAATATAATAAGCCTTGTTTGGTAAACACTAAAATAAATTACTTTAATTTATTTTAATAACTCCTTATAATATAGTTATTTGTCACACTATATTTAATCAAGCTTTCATATTTATCTTAATTAATTCAAATCACAATTAATTAAATAAATACTTTAATCACATAACACAATACAAATAATATATCATTTAATCGAAATATAACTATAATAATCATTTCCTTAATTCATCAATTATTTATTAAACAAATAATTCTCCAAATAATATTAAATCAATAAAATAAATATTCATTTACCGATAATGACATCCATTAAATATTTATATAACTCAATAAATATTTAAAATTACATTTAAAATTCTGAAATGTTACATGTTTGGCGTGCTCTTCCTTGGTCTTCAAATAAATAAAAATGTCGTCGATAAATTCCACTACGAACTTATCTAATTATGGCTTGAAGACTCAGTTCATCAAGTCTATAAAGGTTGCCGGAGCATTCATCAACCCGAATGACATCACTAGAAATTTGTAATGTTCATAGCGAGTTCGGAACGCCGTCTTAGGTATGTCTTCCTTTCGCACTTTCAACTGATGATATCCCGTTTGTAAATATATCTTGGAAAAACACTTCGATCCTTTCAGTTGATTGAAAAGGTCGTCTATTCTTTGCAACATATATCTATTCTTAATCGTCACTCAGTTCAACTCTCGATAGTCAATACTGAGCCTCATCGATCCATCCTTCTTCTTTACAACAATCACTGGTGCTCCCTAAGGAGACACACTCGGTCGAATATAACCCTTATCTAGCAACTCTTGCAATTATATCATCAATTCCTTTATTTTTACTAGCGCCATACGATATAGGGCTTTCGAAATTGGTGCATTTCTCGATGCTAAGTCTATTATGAATTCGATTTCTCTTTTGGTGGAAGAACAAGCAGATCATCTAGAAATACGTCTTGAAAATCTCTGACTACCGATATATTTTTCATTTCTACTCTCTTCTTCTGAGTATACACCATATAGGCTAAATAATTTACACATCCTTTCTTTAACAATTTCTTGGCCTGCATCATCGTAAGGCAACACATTTGCTTAAGCGATGAGCTACCATAAAACACTACCTTAGACCGATTTGGAGTCTGAAGGTTCACACTTTTCTTTTGATAATTGATTATCACAGCATGGCTGGATAACCAATCCATTTCTAGTATCACGTCAAATTCCCCCAATCTAATCGAAATTAAATCTACCCTTAGATTGTGACCTCTAATGTTTGCACAACAGTTTCAGTAAATGAATTCTACGAGGATTACTTCTATATTCACAACTTCTATATTCAAAGGATTTTCTAAGCATTCTTGGGGTAGGTTTAATCGACTAGCAAATATTTTAAACACAAATGAGAAGGTAGCACCTGAATCAAATAATACATAGGCATTTATATTATTGATTAGGATAATACTTGACACCATGTCCTTTAAAGCTACCGCATCCTGAAAAGTCATGTTAAAGGTTCTGGCAGTTGGTCGGTTGGATTATGTCGTTCTGTCGATCATAAGCTTGTTGCTTCCTCCGTGATGGTCGCTTGCTCCGCTGCTTCCCTTCTTTGGACAGTCTTTGATCTGGTGCTCAGTTGAGTCATAAGTGAAACATCCCTTGATCTTCTTCGACTTTGGGCAATTTTGTGAAAAGTGCCCTTCTTGGCCGCAATTGTAACAAACACTACGCCCCTTCCAGCTCTTTCCTAGGTGGTTCATCCCACATTTTGAGCATCCCTCTGCTCTTTTCTTAAACCCTCCATGAAAACTTCCTGCTTGATTATTGTTTTTGTTGTTGTTGTTATCCCATTTTCTTTTCCCTAAATTGCTTCCTCCACTACGACTACTTCATCCACGAGTTTTTCCCCCAGTATTCTTATTCTTCTTTTACTTGTTGTATTGGTTCAACGCCTCGCTACTTCCCTCAGGAATGATTACTTTCTCCAACAACGTGGCGAACGAGTCGATTTAAAGAACTGACACCTTGTTGAACAACTAAGGTTTCAGTCCTAGTTTAAAGCGTCTAGCTTTCCTTTCTTCAGTGTTTACTTGGTGCATTATAAATCGTGTGAGCTCGTTGAACTTGGCCGCATACTACGCCACCGTCATCTCCCCTTATTTTAGTTCTAGAAACTTCACCTCCATCTTATCCTTCCTTCTCTTCGGGAAGTAATTCTCGAAGATCAAGGCCTTAAACCTTTCCTAAGTTATAGTCCTTTCTCCCGCTCTCTGTTGATTGGCTTCCCACCAGTAGTTTGCTTCACCCCTTATCATGTACGTAACGATTACAATTTTTTGATCTTCACCCAAACAAGCAATGGCAACGGCTTTCTCCATCTAGTTGGTCCACGTCAGTGCCACGATAGGATCGGTAGTACCCGCAAATTTTAGAGGTCCAACACTCCTAAAGTCTTTAAAGTTTGTAACTGGAACCGCTTGGGGATTGGGTGGTACTAGTTCGTTATTTCTTCCCCGCAAGGCTTCTCCTAGCAAATCTACTAGCCTTTGGATAGGGTCTACTTGCTCTCTCTAGTTATTGACCAATTCTTCCAGTGTTGTTAGTCTACGTCTGGGCGGCATTTTCTACATTGCAAAATTTCATTCTTATTATATAAATATATTACTTAAGTATTTCTTCATTGTAAAAAGGAGCAAAATTTTATGACACATTCTCTAAAATAAGAACATTTATATTCATATGCCCACTCATTATATTAATATGATCATTCCTAGCATACTTATATAAATGTCAACATCTATCCCCTAATATCATAAAAGATGGGGAAACACTTATTTACTATCCCTCTAACATGAACCTACTCGGGGTTTACAAAATTAATCCTAATTTCACACAAAAGATTGGGATTACACAATATACAAAACATGCCTATACTACTGGACACCTAACCAACAAGCTATCCCAACATCCCGCGTTCCACTGCGCTCTAGTACTCGACCTGTGTCATGTGAGCCATCATTTCTCTACTCAATGTGTGATGGGTTTTCTCTTGTTCTGCCAGATAATGGTACATGCCATCGATCAACCTCTCCATAGTTGTACAAAAAGCATAGCCCATTTTGTTCATCGTCCTCCTCTTACACCTCACTTCCTCTTCAAGGTCTCCTCCCTTATCATTAGCTTCTTCCCACTTCTCCTCAAAGTGGATCCTCTCCATAACCTCCATCTCTAGCTGTGTACGAAGAACCTCCTTCTCAGCTTTCTCACTTAACTCCCTCTGCTCAAACTCCTCTAGCTTACCTGCGAATTCTACATTCCTAGCTATCAAACGGTGAAAAAAAGGTCCCCCATCCGTATACTTGCCTCCTTGCGAAATGCTAGTTCTACCTCCATCTCCTGCATCTCCAATTTCCTCTTAAGGTCTTCATCCCTCGCCTTCTCCATCTCGATTTCTCTCTCCCCGAGCTTCGGGTCTCTAGTTCCTCAACCCGACATTCAAATTCCAAAATCTGCTCTTCATATTCCCCCCAACATCCAGTACTCGAATGTAGCTTCGTCGGAATCTTCCACGGGCTCATCCTCTATGGGTTCTTCCTCGGGATCCAACTTAATGGGAAATGGCTTCATCTCCTCTTCCTCGTCCTCATCATCTATAGGGGCTACTGCTGAAATGGGCTCCGCTATCAGAGGTGCCTCATACACTACGTGTATGTCATATGGCTCCTCCTCTACAACTCTACTGGGTCGTCCCACATCTTCCATCCTACAACCACAAACACAAGACAATAAACAACAACCTATGTAAGAATAAAACATAAATTCATTGCATGGAATGAAAATATATTTCATAATGACACTAAATCTCTAGGAAAACTCTATATGAGTTTTATCTCCTTCCATCCTCTAAGTTCTTCTAAGGTTATAGTCTAAGGATTCTCGCTCCTAAAGTTTATAACCTAATTCTTTGATACCATCCTGTGACACCCCCAAATTCAGACACTGATATCTCGAATTCGGTACATCACGTGCTAACTGAAAGTAGTATGCACACAAGCCAATCATGTTTGATGATAAAGCATATACTTTGTAACAATCTTATTCATTTATTAATAAAAAGTATTAATTTATTAAAGGCTTTTAATTATCTACATGATGTTATTTTATAATATGTGATAAACCCATAGTTTTAAGCAATGCTTTTAGAATAATGATGATGATCATTCTAATGAGATCTAAATTCTTAGAAAGCTTAAAACTAAAATAGTTCCCAATCATTGGATTACTAAATTGGGGATTAGTGAATCCGGATAGATTGGTACATACGTTGCTTGCTCATTGGATGAGGATGATTGATCTCGTGATCATTTGTGTGGAGACCCTAAATCAAGTATGTAGGTGCTTATTAGAGAATAAGTTCACTGAACGTGGCTCGCTAAGGAATACCTAATGGAGTTTTACTTGCACAATAGGAATTCTCAGTAGTGATAGTAGTACAAGTGATCCTTGGACTTGAGATCATTATAGTATCTTGTGTATGATGAGTTATACTTTGACTTATTCCTTAAGACCCTTAGGGTATATCAAAGGGTATGCTTGGGTATAACAAGTTGTACATGGAGATAATATATGATCAATAAAGAATCTACCACTTCTAATAAAAGAAGAGAAATGTCCTATGTGATTCGATAAATGACAACCCAAGAGTCCTCGGCATAAGCGAAATGAAATTAGAAAGGAGTTTCTAATTTGCATTATTTGGAGTTGTGCATTTAAGGATCGAAATACATATAATTAAATAAAATAAGACTTGACAGTAATTCCATGTCTTATATTTAATTGGGACATTGTATGGTGGAAGGATTGAATTGTACGGTAACTATTTACTCAAAGGTTCTTTTATGATTAATGTTGAAATCTATATTATCTGGAAAGTCGTTGATCGCTAGGGAGGCTTATCCCTATTGTAGAATAAATATTATTTATTTAAATAAATTAATTATTTAATTTATTTATTTAAATAAGATTAGAATTGTTCTAATTAATTTATTCACAACCGGTTTAATATGGAGAACCTAAAGGGTCAAACCATAAAAGGAAGAATAATTATTTAAGAAGTTAATGGCATAATCGTAATAATATGTGAAGTATATTTAATTTAATCTATGGTGATAGAATAAATTAAATAGCTTAATATTTATTATTTAATATTTTAGAACTATTAAATATAAATTAATAAGAGGAGTCTTATTAATATTATTACAATTATTATTATTTTAATTTCTAAAAGAGTTTAGGAATTAATTTAATATAAGTACTTTCATTTATTCCTAATAGGATTAGAAGGAAAAATTAATTAAAGGAGTTTAGTTAATTATCCCTAATAAGATTAGGGAGCCCATTTAATTAAAAGAGTTTAATTAAATAATACCTTATTTTAATAGGGTTACTTGATATCTTTATAAGAGGAGTCTTATATCAGATATTAAGACTACGTTATAATTCCAATGGTTGGTGTAAGACCCCAACTTATTATTAATGAAATTTAATTTTCTCTATTGATTATTTTGAAATAGTAAGGGTTGATTTGATTAATGTGGATAGTTAGGGGTAAAATACGCAAATACTTCAAAATAAGCAAGTGGTTATAAAATATTCATTGTTGTCGGAGAATATTCGTTTGGTCGTGGAATATTCAATCGCTTGGGAATATTCATACGACGCAAGCAGACCATATGTGGCCCCATAACGTAAAGCGATTGGATGAAGAAACGATAAATATAAGTGGTTTAAAAATAACTGGCGTGGTTGTTATCAAGTATCTTCATTAAAATACCGGTGGTTAAAACACAAGATGCTTACCAGTATTGCACCAATTATTGATTCTTACGTAAAAGGCACTACTCAATAATGGTTACAGTAATTACCGCTCAATATTTTATTGAGTTAATAATTGTCATATTGATATTTTATATTCTTTGTTGTTTCAATAATTGTCATTACGCAAAAGATTTTTATTATCGAAGCAATAATTCATATTATCCTCGAATAATATTATTAGATAACATTATTGGCAATGTCTAGAAAGTTCATGCTCTAAGGAGAGGTTTGGTCACCTAATTGTGCTTGAAGAAGAAATTCTTATTGAAAGCCCCTCTTTCTGGAGCCGCACGGTTGTCAATATTGTGATTCATAATATTATTTGTGAATAATTAATTATTGATTCATATGATGAGGAAAATATTGATTTTATGTGGATATAGATGGAGAAAAATTTTAATGTGACAATTGTTGAAAATTAAAATTTTATCTTTTCTCGATAAAATAATTCATTTAAATATATTATTATATTTTAATAATATAATAATTGTGATATTTTTACAACGAATGTGGGATATATGAATATACGAGGAGGAAGAGTATTTTTGTTGCAATAAATGTTTAAAACATGTTAAACATGATGGTGGACCCCATTTATTGAATCGAATTTGATTATAGCTTGTAAAATCGCCTGCTTGTGGATTTCGGTCAATTTCTATTTGGAATTTGGAAAACTTTCTTCTGCAAAGTTGTAGAGAATTGAATTTCCTATAAAAACTCATGAGATTCGAATTTTCTGAAGAAAGGGCTATTTATTATGAATTATTGAAGTTCAAGTTCAAATAATTAATTTTTGGGAGTTTTAGTTAATTATTTTGAGAAAACGTTTTTGCAACTAAGTTGGCCTCACATGTGATTCAAATGGGCTGAGATCAGTTGTCTAAGGTGGGCTAAAGAAAATGTAAAAAATATATTAATATTATATTCAATTTTCTCGCTTTGGTGTTCTAAGCATTTTCCTATAAATAGGGTGCTTAGGTTAGAATTGAAAGACACACCGTAAAACCAAGTTTCTCTCTATTTCTCTCTCGATATATTGAGCGATTCTTGTGAGTATACTTTGAGTATTGTTAGACGGTCTGCAAGTTCCTTCAAAGACTATACCCTTGTATTCCAAATTAGAAGTACTAATCTTTCGAGTTAAGGATGTTATTTTCTTCTCAAATGATATTATTTCTTCAATATCATTATCTTTGAAATATTAGTTGAAACTTTTATCAAATTTGGAACTTTTTCATGTCGGGTTACTATTCATGAGTTACTATTCATGAGTTACTATTCATGAGTTACTATTCACGAGTTTCTATTCACGAGTACTATTCATGAAGCGTGAAGATATTTTTTGGGAAATTTCTATCTTTTGGTGTCGAATTACTATTCACGATACTTGCACTATTCACGATATCTGACACTATTCACGATATACTTAAGACTATTCACCTAAAAAATAAAATTTCTTCTTTTTGTCCAAAATATCTATTCGGATACTAGCTTTGATTGTATCCATGTTTTGATCATTCTTGAATTTTACACCACTATGATTATTTTTGAGGTATTTTTGAAATGGATAAAACAAAAATACGAATCCTTAATCCTTAATCCTTGTCATTTTGTTTCACCGGATTCGCTTTTTTAAAATATTTTCATCATCCTCGGTCTTAAATGATGATATTATTGAATATCTTTGGCCCGTAGTGCAAAGATGAATGATTTCAAGAATATCTTTGGTCAGTAGTGCAAAGATGAACAAATGTTTAGATGAACATGACCAATCGATGAATATCTTTGGCTCAGAGTGCAAAGATGAATATTTGATTCCGTATGTATATTGATTGATGTTACAGGATAAAAGATAGACGATGAACTTTTAAATTCATACATAGAAGATAGTAGTTTGCATTCTCTACTTAACTCTTCTAATGAATTATTATTTCACTATGCGAATATTGATTTAAAATTTGTTGTCTATTGTATTCTATTAGATTTTTCCCTCGTGAAGACTAACGGTAATTTGTTGTATATTATCTTAGTCATAATATTCTTTACCGGGCTAGTTGAGCTCACCCTTTTCCTTTTTGTTCCATTTTTCCTCTCGTGAGGCGAGAGAATATAAGCGAGTACGCAGTGGGGGTATGGAATGAAGGTTTTAGAAAGGATTGTTTAGTAGTCCTCACCATTTTTGTAAAATAATGTATCAATAAATGTGATGAGGATTTATTTGAGTATAGATATTGTCTAGAAGATAATATTTGTATTCAAACTCACAGCTTTCTTGTTGTAATAATAAAGTTGTAGTTGTTTACGTACCATGTATTGACAACTCGTAATAGGTGATGTATACCTATTTTGGGGCGTCCACATTGGAGAGTACGCCCTTTTCTATAGAGATAGAAAAACTAGGGTTTAGCCAACCACCCATCTTCTTGAATTCTTCTTCTTCCTTAGTGGATCACCTCAGAGGCCAAACACTTGGGTGGCTAACGCTTGATCAAAGGAAGGAACCAAACCCGGTGGATTCAAGTTGAACGCGAAAAGGATTGGAGGTGAACTTGTACCGAGGAAGCTCGGATCTTCAAGGGTATGTTTTTATTCATCTTTTTTTCGTTTAATTAATAATTGTGCATAAAGGGTGATCCGGTATATGGTTTGTAAAATTTTTAAACTCGATTTTTACACGTTTCCGCTTATTTATGCAATTTGATTGCGTTCTTGAATATTACAAACCTAACAGTGGTATCAAAGCCAAACCTTTATGCAAATTATTAATTGTTTTAATTTGATATGTATATTGATATGTGTTTAGAACAATTTAATTGGGCACAATTTTATTGTATATAATTTTTTTTTTCTGTCGCTGGATCCGTGGTATTCATGATTCAAGGGGCTACTGATTCGCGTGGGAAGTACAAGGCATAACCTTGAATGTATTTATTTGGACCCATGTGATTTAGGATCACTTTAATGTTAATCCTACTAACGTGAATCACTTATTCTGTCTGCAATATGATTCCTATTAAGATTCACGTCTTCCAAGGTTACTGGATTATAATAAGGTTAATATTATTTATATATATATTAGTTATATATAAATATATCCTAGCATCCTGTATTCTGCTAAAGGGTCACGAATTCATATTAATAATAATATATATAGTAGTTTTAAGATTAATATATATTATTATATATATATATATATATATTTTAATAATTTAATAATTAAAATAAAAGTTTATTTTAATTTTAAAATAAAAGGTTTATTTTAATCTTAAAATATAAAGTTTATTTTAATTTTAAAATTAAATTTCATGCTAACTAATTAGAGTTGGAATTGAATTCCATGATAACTAATTGGAGTTGAAATTGGATTATATGTTTCCTTAAATAAAGGAGTTTATTTAGATATGAAATAATATTTCATATTAATCAAAATAAAGTAGTTTATTTGTGAATAGGAAAAGTGAATCAATCTTTCCTTAAATAAAGTAGTTTATTTAGATATAAAATAAGATTTCATATTATTCAAAATAAAAGAGTTTATTTGTGAATAGGAAAGAGAATCCTAATTTCCTTAAATAAAGGAGTTTATTTAGATATGGAATAAGATTTCATATTATTCAAAATAAAAGAGTTTATTTGTGAATAGGAAAGAGAATATGTGTTTCATTAAATAAAAGAGTTTATTTAGATATGAAATAAGATTTCATATTACCCAAAATAAAGGAGTTTATTTTGACTTGGAATCGATTCCATAATTAATTAAAATAAAGGAGTTTATTTTGATTAAAGATTTTGATTAAAATAAAATAGTTTATTTTATTCAAAATTGGATAAATTAAAATAAAATAGTTTTATTTTGATTTAAATTTGGATTAAAACAAAGGAGTTTATTTTGATTTAAAATTAGATTTTATACTAACTAAATTTGCCCATTAAATGATATCAATATATATATTGAATGTTTATTATTCATCGATGAATGTTATGTATTGATGCATATGGTGATATGTATGATAATAAATGAGATTGATTATGGACAATTGACCAATGTGATTAGATTTTATTTTAGTTGGATGCATGAATGTATGGGTTTTATTAAATGGGGTCTGCAGATTGCCTTCTCTAATTTTTCCTAATGTAAATTCTATCTCCTCCTATGTACTTCCCTTAATCTGGCGATCAAGGTTTCTATTTATTTTAATTAGTTTTTTAATAGGAATAGTTAGAATTAATTTTGAAAAATTGGAGATCAAGGAGCAAGGAGCGCTTGAAGACCCGTTTGTAATGGAGCCCGGGTTTAAATATAATAGTTATATTTAAATATTATTTCTTGCACCCCTAGGATTTGACCTTTTGGTTCACTTGGTGGCTCTAGTGAACCAAACTAAAATAAAAGTCCATAATCAATCCGGTAGAATATAGTATTCTATATGTGCATGCTTATACTATATATATTATATATTATGCAAACATGCTTCGCATGTTCATTAATATGACGCGTATTTTATATATATATGTGCATGCGCGCTAAACAAGATGAGACAATTAATTACAAACCCCTCAATTTTTTTATATTAAGTCCTAAGCGTTCAAAGATATTTGGAATATCGAACGTCGCCTTCTAGCATGATAAAATTAATAGAGTATTAAATATTTAATATGAGTTTGTTGTGTCACCACAAGGCAAGTATTAAGTATTTAAGATGTTAATTTATCACATTTGATGCTTATAAAGAAAATTGAACAATATTATTTTGTTGTGTCACCACAAGGATGATATTTTTCTTTTTTGAATATATGGAGTGCTAGGTTGGACTTGACTTGGATAATTTTGATTCTGGATGTGCCACCACTTGATCAAAATAATCTAAGAGGCAAAAGAAAAGGAGTTGCATAGTTGATGTAATTGACAAAAGTTGTCTACCTATTTATTTATATATAGTTTGTTGTGTCACCACAAGGCTATATACATTTGAAATGGGATCCTTATTCTCACTAGCAAATCTTTAATTAGATTTTACCAAACTATATAAGTGAGGGTAATATAGTTTGAAGAAAATAGTGGGAGATACCAATTTAAAACAAGACCTAATTTATTTTGGTAATTAATAAAAGAATGTATGTTAAAATGTTGTTAATTACAAATACATTTACGAAATTTTACAATGTCTAAATTACTATCATCAAGAAGCATATTAGATGCTATTTAATCTGATTTAATTAAACGGATTGGTTAAGGAAATTGAGAATAGTTCTCACTACTAAAAAAGCTATCTTATATCCTTAATACGTCTATCCTCGCAATGGTTGCGCATAATGCCTCGAGGAAGAGATTGCTACTTTTAGAAAGTGGCAAGATGATGCACATTGGCTTTAATGCATCATGCTTGTATCCATGAGTAACAAGCTTCACGTCGACTGAAAACTATGGATACTTCTACTATACTCCCGCACGCCAAGTAGTTGATGGTGAGGAAAGTAGGACTGATAGATATCAGATATCTAAGGAGCTCTTCCGATCTAGAATGACCGATGACACTACAATGATGATAAAAAGTCCTTAACATTATCAATTTGATTGATCAATTAGGACAACGAGTTTTGTCATGGATGGAGAGTTGAGCCAAGATTTGATCTTGCACTCACTCCCTGGACTCCTTTCACAATTGTTGTGAATTTTTCATATGAACAAGCTAGATATCGGTCTCATTGATTTGCTTAACATATTGAAAAATGTTGAGAGTCACTTTACAACCAAGAAAGATCAAGTCTTACTGGTAGGGGCCAAAGGATCTTCTGAAAAGAAGAACGATTCAAAGAAGGTAAATAGAAAGGCATAAACAAAGGATAATAAGAACAAAACTCGACACGGATAGCAAAGGAGTTTGCTTCCAATCGCTATAAGCCCGACACTGGAAAGAAACTCTGCAAGAAGCATCTTGCCGAGGCTAACCAAAAGAAGCTTAGTGAAGTTTCTACACAAATAAAAAATTTGTTCATGATTTAAAATAAATTTTTCTTTAAGTCAAGGTTCTACTTGGGTATTGGATAATCGACTTTGGTTATCATAAATATAGATTTATGAAGGACCAAGCGAGTAGTAAAAGCTAAACAAATATAAGTAATCCTATGTGTGGAAATGAAGCAAAGGTTGCTGCATTAGCCATAGAAACTTATAGTTTAGCATTGCCTACGGGCAAATCTATTAAGTCAATAAGTTGTTATTGTATTCCAGTTCTCGTTGGAAATATTATTTTCATTTTGTTGTTGGACAATGAAATTTGATATTATAATTAAGAACAATTGTTGTTCTATTTATAATAATAATGTTTTGTAAAGAACCGAAATATTACTTAATTGATTTTGTATACTTGACTTACGTGAAAATAATTTTGCAAATTGAACAAACTAGTATATGAAAAGGAGATAATCATTCAAAGATTTAAATCTATGTATTTGATGAAATACAAGTGTGAATTATTTGAAAAGTTCAAAGAATTCATAAGTGAAACAAATTGACAAAAGTATTAAGATTCTTTGATTAGATCAAGGAATAAATACTTGAGCAATAAGTTTCTAGATCATCTCAAATGGTTTTCTCATAATGGACACCTCATGACACGTAATAATTGATTGATGTATCCGAAAGGAAAAATCATACCTTGTTGAACGTGGTAATTGTCCAAAATGATTTTACCGACATTCCAAAGATCCTTTTAGGATCATGTCCTAGAAATGGTCAGCATATCTACGAAAAGGTAACCTCAAAATCCAAATTTCCAAGACTCCATAAAAGTTATGGATTCGGGAGGATTCCTAATCTTAAGTATGTTAAGATAAGGGTTGTCCAACTTATGTGAAAAGGTTTTGAAGGATAAGCTTGGGACAAGATTTGACATGTCTGATTTGTGGGACATCCTAAAGTAAGTTTAGGGTATATGTTCTATAATTCTACTTAGCAAAAGGTGTTTGTTATGAAACACGCTTTCTAAAAGATAAAGGTGTTTATCATTAAAATGGGCTAGTGGGAGGATAATAGATCTTGAAGAGTTCAAGAACCACAAAATACTATAAGTCAAATAAGAGGAACCTCAGTAGATAGACCTATTATACCACAACCAATCGTAAATCGAATAGTACCAAAGATACTGGGGAGGTATGGATTCATCATAGATGATGATGATGAGGTACACATCATAGAAGATGATGATCCAATTACATACGATGAGGTAAGTGTTGTAGACACTTTCGAGAGAAATGGATTGAAGCAAGTTTCTCAAATATGGAACATTCGTTTTGATGAGGCAATCAAAAGAGTTTGATTTTATCAAAATAAGAATGAACCTAGTGTGTACAAAAGGGTCGATTGGAAGCATCGTGACATTCCTAATACTATATATTGATATACTACGGATAAGGAATGACATACCAATGCTACAATCAAGAAAGATAAAGTTGTCTAAACATTCCTCCATGAATGATTTGGAAGAGTATCTTAATTGGGGATATAAATCTATATAGATAGATTTAAGAGGATGCTCGACTTAACCCAAGGAACGATATTCATTTGATGCTAAAGTCGTTTAGCATGGCAAACTCCAAGAGATGTCTCATGTCGATGAGCTATGGAGTGTATCTCTTTTAATAGTCCCCATAGACTCCTGAAAAGAGAGGTCGCATGAGTGACAATCATGTATGCAATGAAATGTACGAGACCCGATGTTGATCACCATATTATGGAGAAGTTCACTATGAGTCGCTGAAAAACATCTTAAAGTGCTTAACCCAACTAAGGATGTGATCATATTCATGGTGGGTCAAAATTAAAACTAGAGGGCTTAATGCAGACTCAAGTTTTTCGCATGCACTAAGACGACGACGAAAAAATCCATTTTAAGGTAAAGGGTTACCTTGAATAAAGGTGCGATGAATTGAAAGGTTCCAAACAAAGAAAAGAGTTGCCGGTTTAGTGATAAAGACAAAGTATATAGCTATAAATGAAGTCGCAAGTTGATTGTTTGGATTAAAAGTTCATTACGTAACTAGGAATAGTTCCTAAGTCTCATCTTGGATCTAAACATGTGTTGTGGCACTTTCATTTGATTATTAGAAACATTGAAGATGGGAAATCACTATAGAGATAGTGGACTCTCATGAACAACATTACATATCCATTAACTAAAGCTTATCCAATAAAGCAGGGATAATCGCCACTTAGAGAAGAAGAGTATGAGATACCATGACGATTGGCTTTAGTGCAAGTGGGAGATTGAAAGTAGTATGCACACAAACCAATCATGTTTGATGATAAAGCATATACTTTATAACAATCTTATTCATTTATTAATAAAAAGTATTAATTTATTAAAGGCTTTTAATTATCTACATGATCTTGTTTTTATAATATGTGATAAACCCATAGTTTTAAGCAATGCTTTTAGAATAATGATGATGATCATTCTAATGAGATCTAAATTCTTAGAAAGCTTAAATGTAAGACCCCGAAATTTTTAAATAAAAAGGAATTTCCTTTATTTATTATTTTGAAATAGTAAGGGTTGATTTGATTAATGTGGATAGTTAAGGGTTAAATACGTAAATATTTCAAAATAAGCAAAGTGGTTATAAAATATTCATTATTGTCGGGAATATTCGTTTGGTCGTGGAATATTCGTGATCGTTTGAAATATTCGCATTTACTTTGCTACAAGCGACCATGTGTGGGCCCCATAACTGAAAGCGATTGGATGAAGAAAATGACAAATATAAGTTATTTTTAAATAACGGCGTTGTTATTCTGAATTATCTTCGCTGAATACCCGGTGGTTAAAACACACTAATACGCTGCGTTGTTGAACAAAGAGTAGCACCAGATATTGCACCAATTATTGATTCTTACGTAAGAAGGCACTACTCAATAATGGTTACGATAATTATTTGCTCAATATTTTATTGAGTTAATAATTGTTTGTGTTGATATTTTATATTGTTGTTGTTTCAATAATTGTCATTACACAATATTTTTCATTATCGAAGCAATAATTCATATTATCCTCAATAATATTATTAGACAACATTATTGGCAATGTCTAGAAAGTTCTGCTCTAAGGAGAGGTTTGGTCACCTAATTGCGCCACCAAGAAGAAGAAATTCTTATTGAAAGCCCCCTCTTCCCTGAACCGCCTCGTTGTCAATATTGTGATTCTCAGAATATTATTTGTGAATAATTAATTATTGATTTATATGATGAGGAAAATATTTATTTTATGTGGATATAGATGGAGAAAATTTTAAAATGACAATTGTTGAAAATTAAAATTTTATCTCTTTCTCGATAAAATAATTCATTTAAATATATTATTATATTTTAATAATATAATAATGGTGATATTTTTACAACGAATGTGGGATATATGAGTATACGAGGAGGAAGAGTATTTTTGTTGCAATAAATGTTTAAAACATGTTAAACATGCTCTGGTGGACCCCATTTATCGATCAAATTTGATTATAAATTAAAAATCGACCGTTTGTGGATTTCGGTCAATTTCTATTTGGAATTTGGAAAACTTTTCTTCTGCAAAGTTGTAGAGAATTGAATTTCCTATAAAAACTCGCGAGATTCGAATTTTCTGATGAAAGGGCTATTTATTATGAATTATTGAAGTTCGAAGCTTCGAAATAATTGATTTTTGGAAGTTTTAAATATTTATATTCACAAAAACGTTTTTTGTGTTTGGTGGGCATCTTTAAAACATGTCATGTTGCTGAATTCAGATGTTTTATGCGTAGGAGGATGTAGAAAAATTATAATATTAATTTATTAAATTTTCGCTTTGGTGTTCTAAGCAATTTCCTATAAATAGGTGCTTAGGTTAGAATTGAAAATCACACCGTAAATCAAGTTTTCTCTATATTATCGAGCGTTATTCTTGTGAGTATTTTGAGTATACTTTGAGTATTGTTAGATTGCAAGTTCCTTCAAAGACTATACCCTAGATTCCAAATTAGAAGTACAAATCTTTCGAGGTAAGGGATATTTTTTTTTTTTCAAATGATATTATTTCTTCAATATCATTATCTTTGAAATGTTGATCCAAGTTTTTATGAAATTTGGAACTTTTTATGCTCTGGTTTACTATTCATGGGTTACTATTCATGATGAGTTACACGATTCACGAGTTACTATTCACGAAGTTACTATTCACGAGTACTATTCTGAAGCGTGAAGATGTTTTTGTGGAATTTCTATCTTTTGGTGTCTGAGTTACTATTCACGTATCACGACTATTCACGATATCTAATGGTACTATTCATTCATAAAAATGAAATTTCTTCTTTTCATCCAAAACATCTATTCGGATACTAACTCGATTGTATCCATGTTTTGATCATTCTTGAATTTTACACCACTATGATTATTTTTGAGGTATTTTTGGACGTGGATAAAACCAAGTACTAATCCTTAATCCTTAATCTTTGTCATTTTGTTTCAATTTGGATTCGCTTCTTTAAAAAAATATTTTTTATCATCCTCGCCTTAAATGATGATATTATGGAATATCTTTGGCCCAGTAGTGCAAAGATGAATGATTTCTTAAGAATATCTTTGGCCTGTAGTGCAAAGATGAATGATTTCTGAAGAATATCTTTGGCCCGTAGTGCAAAGATGAATAGGTGTTTAAATGAACATGACCAACTGATGAATATCTTTGGCCTGTAGTGCAAAGATGAATATTTGATTCCAGATGTATATTGATTGATGTTACAGGGATAAAAGATAGACGATGAACTTTTAAATTCATACATAGAAGATAGTAGTTTGCATTCTCTACTTAACTCTTCTAATGAATTATTATTTTTCACGCGAATATTGATTTAAAATTTGTTGTCTATTGTATTCTATTATATTTTTCCCTGTTGAAGACTAACGATAATTTGTTGTATATTATCTTAGTCATAATATTCTTTATCGAGCTAGTTGAGCTCACCCTTTCCTTTTTGTTCCATTTTTCTCGGGAGGCGAGAATATAAGCGAGTACTGCCTGGGGTATGGAATGAAGGTTTTAGAAAGGATTGTTTAGTAGTCCTCACCATTTTTGTAAAATAATGTATCAATAAATGTGATGAGGATTTATTTGAGTATAGATATTGTCTGAAGATAATATTTGTATTCAAACTCACGCTTTCTTCATTGTAATAATAAAGTTGTGTAGTTTTTTGCATACCATGTATTGACAACTCGAAATAGGTGATGTATACCTATTTTGGGGGCGTCACAATTGGTATCGAGCTTAGGGATATGATCTCCAAGCGAGATCGGGAATAGAACTAGGAGGGGAGAGACGAGTAAATCCTTCGCTAGTGTGTCCTACCTAAGCTTATTTGTTAGTTGGTCAAGATATAGGATATTATGTGATATATTGATTTCCTTAATTAACCCTTGTTTTATGATGATATTTGAGAATGTCGATGAGAATATTAACAATGGAAATGAGACCGTGGAGATGCTCAGACTACCAACGAGGAGAACGTGCAACAGTCGGGCAATGTTCCTCCCGTGAACAACACCATTGAAAGCGTATGATGAACGAGGGATGTTTAGAAGTTTTTGCGCTTCATGCAAAATCGACGAGGAAACTCTTGTGTTCAAAATACAGAGGAGGAAATGATAGCAATTCACGGGTTGTCACAAACCAAGCGAGCTTCAAAGAGTTGGGACCACCGCAATTTAAGGGAAAGCCGATCCGATCATGGCGGAAACATGGGTCAAGCAAATTACCAAGATATTCGATGTCTTGGGATGCACGGAGAACAGAAGGTTCCATTCGCCACCTTTATGTTCCGTGGCGAAGCGTATCACTGGTGGGAGTCTCAGAAGCGTACCCATCCAAATTTCAAAGATGTCTTGGGAGACGCTTTCAGAATTATTTAATGACAAATACTTTCCTCGAAAGTGTTCGGCTATATGAAGGAAGTGGAGTTTATTAGATCGAGCAGTAACACATACGACGGTGTCTCAATACGAGGCAAAGTTTGCGAGTTATCCAGTTTGCACCTCATTTGGTGGAGAATGAGGAACGTATGACGCGATGTTTCTTAGAGGTTTGAAACCCTAAGATACGCCAATATCTCATTTCTCATAAATTTTCTCTTATTCGGATGTTGTAAATGTGGCTCAATTATTAGAGCGAGATAACGAGTACTACGGTCAACCGAGGGACCATAACCAGGATCGCACTGCAGATAGCAACAATGTAATAATGATAACCACGGAGAAAGAAACAGACGGACAAAAATGGTAACCACTCACGGTGGTAATCATGGCCATGAAAATGCAAGAAGCGAGTCGAGGAGATTTTAAAAAGAGGAGATTTAACAACGACCATATATGAAGACGACGGTCTTGCGAAGAATCGGTTCTAAGGGAGGAGAACGACCATCGGTTATATGCTACAAATGCGAAAAGAGGGACATATCACCAAACCGCCCTACAACAGCTTCAAGGTATGCTATAATTGTGGAAAGGAAGGACATATCGCCGAGATTGTACAAGAGCGAAACCTAGTTCAAAGGGGACGGTGACTCAAAAGATCGTCCCGTAAAAGTCAAAGTCAACGATTCCGGAAGAAGCGTTTGTTGTGGATCGTCAAAATGCGAGGAACCCAAACGAGGTGATCACGGGTAAGCTATTTATAAATTCTTGCGAAGTTTATACCTTACTTGATACCTAAGGTGCTACCCATTCATTTATCTCTCCCGCATGTGCTCAACGCTTAAACTTGACTCGGAGAAATTAGATTTTGACCTATCTGTGGAAACTCCGTTAGAGAAACTTTCATCACATCCACTATTTATAAATCTTGTTTGATTCAAGTTGGCACCATCACCTTACCTGCTGACCTTATCTCTTTAAAGATACTTGCTTTTGATGTGATTTTAGGGATTGATTGGTTAACTACTCATCATGCCAAAATTGATTGTTTTGTAAGGTTGTTAGTTTTCATATTCCTAAACAACCCGTTGTATGCAATTCAAGCAACTAAACCATTAAAATCGATCACCGCATATCTAATCATAAAGCTATTCGCTTATTAAAAATGGATGTCAAGCTTTCTTAGCCCATGTTATGGATTTGAATAAAGACACATCAAATTTGAATAATATTCTGTTGTTATTGACTTTCTGACGATTTCAAGAACTTCCCGGCCTACCCCGTAACGTGAAGTTGAATTCTTTATTGATCTTGAACCCGGTACAAAGCCCATTTCTAAAACCCCATATCGAATGGCTCCTATTGAACTTCAGAGTTAAAGGTCCAACTACAGAATTGTTGGACATCGGTTTCATTCGGCCCTAGTACATCTCCTTGGGGTGCTCCTGCTTTTATTTGTAAAGAAGAAAGACGGAGTATGCGACTTTGTATTGACTATCGGGAATTGAACCATGTCACCATCAAGAATATGGTATCCTCTACCTCGTATTGATGACTTGTTTGACCAAATTGCAAGGGGGCACAATTCTTTTCAAAAATTAATCTTCGCTCGGATATCATCAAATTGAAGATTAGAATCGAGGATATTCCAAAGACCGCCTTCGAACTCCTGGATATGGGCATTATGAATTCTTAGTCATGTCTTTCGGACTAACTAATGCTCCTCGCGGCTTTCATGGATATGATGAACCGAGTATTCAAGGAATATTTGGATCAATTCGTTGTTGTCTTTATTGATGACATCCTCATATATTCCAAAAGCCGTGAAGATCATGAGCACCATTTGAAGTTTGGTACTCCAAAGGCTTCGTGAAAACCAACTATATGCCAAATTGAAGAAATGCGAGTTCGCTTGAGGAAGTAGCATTCCTTGGGCACGTGGTGTCGAAACATGGAGTATCTGCCGATCCGGCCAAGATTGAAGCAATACAAAGTTGGAGCAACCGAAGTCGGTGATCAAGCACGTAGCTTTTGGGCTTAGCCGGTTATTATCGGAGATTCGTGGAAGGGTTTTCTCGAATCGCTACTCCATTAACTCAAATTTAACTCGGAAGGATACAAAATTCGCTTGGGAGCGAAGAATGCGAGAAAAGTTTCCAAGAGCTTAAGAGGAGACTTATTTCTAAGACTGTTTCTAACAATACCATCCGGTTCGGATGGATTTGTTATCTCACAATGATGCTTCGTGCAAAGGGTTAGGATGTGTTCTCATGCAACGTGGGAAAGTCATAGCCTATGCCTCATGATAACTTAAAGAGTATGAGAGGAATTATCCTATTCATGATCTAGAGTTAGCGGCAATCGTTTTCGCTAAAAAATATGGAGGCACTATCTATATGGGGAGAAAGTGGAGATATATTCGCACCATAAAAGCCTTAAATATTTCTTCACTAAAAAGAACTCAACATGCGGCGTGAACGTTAGCTCGAGCTATTGAAAGACTACGACCACACTATTCAATACCATCCTGGTAAAGCAAACGTGGTAGCTGACGCATTGAGTAGAAGATCATATGCGGGAACGAGTGCGATGATGTCAAGTATACGCATAGAGCCAACTTTAATAGAAAAAGTTAAGGTTGCTCAAGCCAATCGCAATCTTGAGCCGATGCGTATGAAGAAGAAAGTACAAGAAGGAGCTATTCCGAAGCGAGAATTGATGAAGAAGGAATACTTGAGTCCACTCTAGACTTTGTGTTCCTAACGACTGATTTGAAGTACAAGATTATGATGGAGGCACACAATCGCCATTTGCAATCCATCCTCGAAGTACTAAAATGTATCGTGATCTTCGACATACATTTTGGTGGAACAATATGAAGAGAGAGATTGCAAAGTTTATCTCGATGTGTTTAACTTGCCAACGTGTAAAGGCGGAGCATCTTGTACCTAAGGGTCCGTTGCAACCACTTGAGATTCCTAATGGAAGTGGGAACACATTACTATGGATTTCATTACGGGTCTTCCTACTGGTTTCTCAAGGCATCAATGCTATTTGGGTTATTGTTGATAGATTAACCAAGTCCGCTCATTTCTTGCCGATACGGAGACTTATTCCCTTGAACGCCTTGCTAGTATGTACGTGAATGAGATTGTGAGGTTGCATGGCATGCCCAGATCCATAGTTTCGGATCGTGACCCAAGATTCACTTCAAGATTTTGGGTTAGCTTGCAAAAAGCTATGGGCACGGATTTGCGATTTAGTTCGCATACCATCCCCAAACCACGAGACAATCGTAGAGGACTATTCAAACTCTTGAAGATCTATTAAGACTCGTGTCCTAGACTTCAAGGGTAGTTGGGATAAGTATTTACCATTGGTGGAATTCTCCTACAACAACAAAGCTTATCGTGCAAGTATAGGTGTGGCTCCATTCAAGCATTATATGGACGAAAATGTCGTTCTCAATATGTTGGGATGAGGTGGGTGAAGCAACATTGTTGGGACCCGAAAGTTAGTACGTATGACTACCGAAAAGATCCAAATGATTCGACAACGATACAAACGGCACAAGATCGACAAAAGAGTTATGCGGATCTTCATCGAAAGGACGTGGAATTTAATGTAGGGGATCATGTATTGTTGCGAAGTTGCTCCATGGAAGGGAGTTACAAGATTTGGGAAGAGAGGAAAGCTCAATCCACGATTTATCGGTCCATTTCAAATTCTTGACCGAGTAGGAAATGTAGCCTATAGACTTGCGTTACCTCCGAAAGTATGTCTCGTGTTCATAATGTGTTTCACATATCATGCATTTCAGAAATATGTGAAAGACCCAACCACGTTATTGAAGTTAGAACCGGACGAGATAGCCAAGACTTAACGTATGAGGAGGTACCGTCAAGATCTTGGATAGGAAGGAGCATGTCCCACGCCAAGAAAGGTCATACCACAAGTTAAAGTTTTGTGGAGGAATCATGCTATAGAGGAAATGACCGGGAATTGGAAATGCGAAAATGAAAGCGAGGTATCCTCACCTTTTCAAACACCAGTACGTACGCCAATTTCGAGGACGAAATTTCATAAGGAGGGAGGTTGTAAGACCCCAAATTTTTAAATAAAAAGGAATTTCTTTTATTTATTATTTTGAAATAGTAAGGGTTGATTTGATTAATGTGGATAGTTAAGGGTTAAATACGCAAATATTTCAAAATAAGCAAGTGGTTATAAAATATTCATTATTGTCGGGAATATTCGTTTGGTCGTGGAATATTCAGATCGCTTTGTGGGAATATTCGCATTTGACCGTAGAATGCATGTGTGGGCCCCATAACTAAAGCGATTGGATGAAGAAAACGATAAATATAAGTTGTTTTTAAATAACTACAGAAGTTGTTACCAAGTTAATCATCGCTGAATACCCGGTGGTTAAAACACACTAATACGCGCGTTGTTGAACAAGATAGATACCAGATTGCACCAATTATTGATTCTTACGTAAGAAGGCACTACTCAATAATGGTTACGATAATTACTTTATCAAGATTTTTTATTGAGTTAATAATTGATGTGTTGATATTTTATATTGTTGTTGTTTCAATAATTGTCATTACACAATATTTTTCATTATCGAAGCAATAATTCATATTATCTCGAATAATATTATTAGACAACATTATTGGCAATGTCTAGAAAGTTCTCATCTAAGGAGAGGTTTGGTCACCTAATTGCGCCAAAGAAGAAGAAATTCTTATTGAAAGCCCCTCTTCCTGAACCACAGTTCGTCATATTGTGATTCTCAGAATATTATTTGTGAATAATTAATTATTGATTTATATGATGAGGAAAATATTGATTTTATGTGGATATAGATGGAGAAAATTTTAAAATGACAATTGTTGAAAATTAAAATTTTATCTCTTTCTCGATAAAATAATTCATTTAAATATATTATTATATTTTAATAATATAATAATGGTGATATTTTTACAACGAATGTGGGATATATGAGTATACGAGGAGGAAGAGTATTTTGTTGCAATAAATGTTTAAAACATGTTAAACATGCTCTGTGGACCCCATTTATTGATCGAAATTTGATTATAAATTTTGTAAAATCGACTGCTTGTGGATTTCGGTCAATTTTATTTGGAATTTGGAAAAACTTTCTTCTGCAAAGTTGTAGAGAATTGAATTTCCTATAAAAACTCGCGAGATTCAAATTTTCTGATGAAAGGGCTATTTATTATGAATTATTGAAGTTCCGAAGCTCCGAAATAATTGATTTTTGGAAGTTTTAAATATTTATATTCACAAAAACGTTTATTGTGTTTGGTGGGCATCTTTAACACATGTCATGTTGCTGAATTCAGATGTTTGATGCGTGGGAGGATGTAGAAAAATTATAATATTAATTTATTAAATTTTCGCTTTGGTGTTCTAAGCAATTTCCTATAAATAGGGTGCTTAGGTTAGAATTGAAAATCACACCGTAAATCAAGTTTTCTCTCTATATTATCGAGCGTATTCTTGTGAGTATTTTGAGTATACTTTGAGTATTGTTAGACGGTGCAAGTTCCTTCAAAGACTATACCCTAGATTCCAAATTAGAAGTACAAATCTTTCGAGGTAAGGGATATTATTTTTTTTGTAATGATATTATTTCTTCAATATCATTATCTTTGAAATGTTGATCTCAAGTTTTTATCAAATTTGGAACTTTTTCATGTCGGGGTTACTATTCATGGGTTACTATTCATGAGTTACTATTCACGAGTTACTATTCACGAGTTACTATTCACGAGTATTATTATTACGAAGCGTGAAGATGTTTTTGTGGAATTTCTATCTTTTGGTGTCGAGTTACTATTCACGATACTGCACTATTCACGATATCTGGTACTATTCAATCAAAATAAAATTTCTTCTTTTCATCCAAAACATCTATTCTGGATACTAACTCTGATTGTATCCATGTTTTGATCATTCTTGAATTTTACACCACTATGATTATTTTTGAGGTATTTTTGGACGTGGATAAAACCAAGTATGAATCCTTAATCCTTAATCTTTGTCATTTTGTTTCACTGGATTCGTTTCTTTAAAAAAAAAATATTTTTTTATCATCCTCAGTCTTAAATGATGATATTATGGAATATCTTTGGCCTGTAGTGCAAAGATGAATGATTTCTTAAGAATATCTTTGGCCTGTAGTGCAAAGATGAATGATTTCTGAAGAATATCTTTGGCCCGTAGTGCAAAGATGAACAGGTGTTTAAATGAACATGACCAACTGATGAATATCTTTGGCCTGTAGTGCAAAGATGAATATTTGATTCCAGATGTATATTGATTGATGTTACAGGGATAAAAGATAGACGATGAACTTTTAAATTCATACATAGAAGATAGTAGTTTGCATTCTCTACTTAACTCTTCTAATGAATTATTATTTTCGCTGCGAATATTGATTTAAAATTTGTTGTCTATTGTATTCTATTATATTTTTCCCTGTTGAAGACTAACGATAATTTGTTGTATATTATCTTAGTCATAATATTCTTTACTGAGCTAGTTGAGCTCACCCTTTTCCTTTTTGTTCCATTTTTCTCGTGGAGGCGAGAATATAGCGAAAGTACGAGTAGCCTGGGTATGGAATGAAGGTTTTAGAAAGGATTGTTTAGTAGTCCTCACCATT
The DNA here is from genome assembly GCA_020205615.1 of Panax quinquefolius. Classification (NCBI taxonomy): domain Eukaryota; kingdom Viridiplantae; phylum Streptophyta; class Magnoliopsida; order Apiales; family Araliaceae; genus Panax; species Panax quinquefolius. The sequence continues at coordinate 110,766,604 of CM035172.1, forward strand.
TTGTAAAATAATGTATCAATAAATGTGATGAGGATTTATTTGAGTATAGATATTGTCTAGAAGATAATATTTGTATTCAAACTCACGCTTTTCTTGTTGTAATAATAAAGTTGTAGTTGTTTCGCATACCATGTATTGACAACTCGTAATAGGTGATGTATACCTATTTTGGGGGCGTCACATTGGTATCGAGCTTAGGATATGATCTCCAAGCGGAGATCGGGGAATAGAACTAGGAGGGAGAGACGAGTAAATCCTTCGCTAGTGTGTCCTACCTAAGCTTATTTGTTAGTTGGTCAAGATATAGGGATATTATGTGATATATTGATTTCCTTAATTAACCCTTGTTTTATGACGATGATTTGAGAATGTCGAATGAGAATATTAACAATGGAAATGAGACCGTGGAGATGCTGTACTCACCAACGAGGAGAACGCGTGCAACAGTCGGCAATGTTCCTCCCGTGAACAACACCATTGAAGCGAGATGATGAACGAGGGATGTTTAGAAGTTTTTGCGCTTCATGCAAAATCGAATTTAGGAAACTTGTGTTCAAAATACGAGGAGGAAATGATAGCAATTCACGGGTTGTCATAGCCAAGCAGCTTCAAAGAGTTGGGACCACCGAATTTAAGGGAAAGCCGATCCGATCATGGCGGAAACATGGGTCAAGCAAATTACCAAGATATTCGATGTCTTGGGATGCACGGAGAACAGAAGGTTCCATTCGCCACCTTTATGTTCCGTGGCGAGGCGGACTACTTGGTGGGAGTCGTGAAGCGTCCCATCCACCGCAGACTTCGGCATGTCTTGGGAGACGTTTGAGAACTATTTAATGACAAATACTTTCCTCGAAAGTGTTCGCGTCGTATGAAGGAAGTGGAGTTTATTAGGCGGAAGCGAAACAACATGACGGTGTCTCAATGCGAGGCAAAGTTTGCGAGTTATCGAGTTTGCACCTCATTTGGTGGAGAATGAGGAACGATGACGCAGATGTTTCTTAGAGGTTTGAAACCCGGCATACGTCGGTATCTCATTTCTCATAAATTTTCTCTTTATTCAGATGTTGTAAATGTGGCTCAATTATTAGGCGCGAGATAACGAGTACGGTCAACTGAGGACCATAACCGAGATCGCACCGAGAGATAGCGATCAATGTAATAATGATAACCAAATGGAGAAAGAAACAGACGGACAAAAATGGTAACCACTCGGTGGTAATCATGGCCATGAAAAGCGAAGAAAAGCGAAATCGGGAGGAGATTTTAAAAGAGGAGATTTAACAACGACCATATGAAGACGCAAAGGTCTTGCGCGTGAAGAATCGGTTCTAAGGGAGGAGAACGACCATCATTCATATGCTACAAATGCGGAAAAGAGGGACATATCGGTCCAAACCGCCCACAACAGCTCAAGGTATGCTATAATTGTGGAAAGGAAGGACATATCGCTCGAGATTGTATGCAATGAGCGAAACCTAGTTCAATGGGGACGGTGACTCAAAAAAAGATCCGTCCCGTAAAAGTCAAAGTCAACGATTCCGGAAGAGCGTTTGTTGTGGTAGGTCAAAATGCGAGAACCCAAACGAGGTGATCACGGTAAGCTATTTATAAATTCTTGCGAAGTTTATACCTTACTTGATCTGGGTGCTACCCATTCATTTATCTCTCCTGCATGTGCTCAACGTTTAAACTTGACTCGAGAAATTAGATTTTGACCTATCTGTGGAAACTCCGTTAGGAGAAACTTTCATCACATCCACTATTTATAAATCTTGTTTGATTCAAGTTGGCACCATCACCTTACACGTTGACCTTATCTCTTTAAAGATACTTGCTTTTGATGTGATTTTAGGATTGATTGGTTAACTACTCATCATGCCAAAATTGATTGTTTTTGTAAGGTTGTTAGTTTTCATATTCCTAAACAACTTTGTTGTGAATTCAAGCAACTAAACCATTAAAATCGATCACCGCTATATCTAATCATAAAGCTATTCGCTTATTAAAAATGGATGTCAAGCTTTCTTAGCCCATGTTATGGATTTGAATAAAGACACATCAAATTTGAATAATATTCCGTTGTTATTGACTTTCCGACGATTTCTCAAGAACTTCCTTGGTCTACCCCGAACGTGAAGTTGAATTCTTTATTGATCTTGAACCCGGTACAAAGCCCATTTCTAAAACCCCATATCGAATGGCTCCTATTGAACTTCAGAGTTAAAGGTCCAACTACGAGAATTGTTGGACATCGGTTTCATTCGTCCTAGTACATCTCCTTGGGGTGCTCTGCTTTATTTGTAAAGAAGAAAGACGGGAGTATGCGACTTTGTATTGACTATCGAAATTGAACCATGTCACCATCAAGAATAGGTATCCTCTACCTCGTATTGATGACTTGTTTGACCAAATTGCAAGGGGCACAATTCTTTTCAAAAATTAATCTTCGCTCGGATATCATCAATTTGAAGATTAGAATCGAGGATATTCCAAAGACCGCCTTGAACTCCAGTATGGGCATTATGAATTCTTAGTCATGTCTTTCGGACTAACTAATGCTCCTGCGGCTTTCATGGATATGATGAACCGAGTATTCAAGGAATATTTGGATCAATTCGTTGTTGTCTTTATTGATGACATCCTCATATATTCCAAAAGCCGTGAAGATCATGAGCACCATTTGAAGTCGGTACTCCAAAGGCTTCGTGAAAACCAACTATATGCCAAATTGAAGAAATGCGAGTTCGGCTTGAGGAAGTAGCATTCCTTGGGCACGTGGTGTCGAAAACATGGAGTATCTGTTGATCCCAATAGATTGAAGCAATACAAAGTTAGGGAGCAACCAAAAGTCGGTGATCAAGTACGTAGCTTTTTGGGCTTAGTTGGTTATTATCGGAGATTAGTGGAAGGGTTTTCTCGAATCGCTACTCCATTAACTCAAATTAACTTTGGAAGGATACAAAATTCGTTTGGAGCGAAGAATCGAGAAAAGTTTCCAAGAGCTTAAGAGGAGACTTATTTCTTGACTTTTGTTCTAACAATACCATCTGGTTCGGATGGATTTGTTATCTACTGATGCTTGAGCAAAGGGTTAGGATGTGTTCTCATGCAACGTGGGAAAGTCATAGCCTATGCCTCATGATAACTTAAAGAGTATGAGAGAGGAATTATCCTACTCATGATCTAGAGTTAGCAGCGACGATCGTTTTCGCGCTAAAAATATGGAGGCACTATCTATATGGGGAGAAAGTGGAGATATATTCGCACTTCATAAAAGCCTTAAATATTTCTTCACTAAAAAAGAACTCAACATGCGGCAAAATGACGTTAGCTCGAGCTATTGAAAGACTACGACCACACTATTCAATACCATCCCGGTAAAAGCAAACGTGGTAGTGGACGCATTGAGTAGAAGATCATATCTGAACGAAAGTGCGATGATGTCAAGTATACGCGTAGAGCCAACTTTAATAGAAAAAGTTAAGGTTGCTCAAGCCACCCAATCGAATCGATGATGCGTATGAAGAAGAAAGTACAAGAAGGAGCTATTAGGGCGAGAATTGATGAAGAAGGAATACTTCGAGTCCACTCTAGACTTTGTGTTCCTAACGACTCTGATTTGAAGTACAAGATTATGATGGAGGCACACAATATGCCATTTGCAATCCATCCTGGAAGTACTAAAATGTATCGTGATCTTCGACATACATTTTGGTGGAACAATATGAAGAGAGAGATTGCAAAGTTTATCTCGATGTGTTTAACTTCTTAACGTGTAAAGGCGGAGCATCTTGTACCTAAGGGTCCGTTGCAACCACTTGAGATTCCTAAATGGAAGTGGGAACACATTACTATGAATTTCATTACGGGTCTTCCTACGGTTTCTCAAGGCATCAATGCTATTTGGGTTATTGTTGATAGATTAACCAAGTCTCGCTCATTTCTTGCCGATCACGGAGACTTATTCCTTGAACGCCTTGCTAGTATATGACGTGAATGAGATTGTGAGGTTGCATGGCATGCCCGTATCCATAGTTTCGGATCGTGACCCAAGATTCACTTCAAGATTTTGGGTTAGCTTGCAAAAAGCTATGGGCACAGATTTGCGATTTAGTTCTAAGATACCATCCCCAAACCAGACGGACAATCGAGAGGACTATTCAAACTCTTGAAGATCTATTAAGACTCGTGTCCTAGACTTCAAGGGTAGTTGGGATAAGTATTTACCATTGGTGGAATTCTCCTATAACAACGCTTATCGTGCAAGTATAGGTGTGGCTCCATTCAAGCATTATATGGACGAAAATGTCGTTCTCCAATATGTTGGGATGAGGTGGGTGAAGCAACATTGTTGGGACCCGAGTTAATACGTATGACTCACCGAAAAGATCCAAATGATTCGACAACGATATACAAACCAGCACAAGATCGACAAAAGAGTTATGCGGATCTTCATCGAAAGGACGTGGAATTTAATGTAGGGGATCATGTATTGTTGCGAGTTGCTCCATGGAAGGAGTTACAAGATTTGGGAAGAGAGGAAAGCTCAATCCACGATTTATTGGTCCATTTCAAATTCTTGACCGAGTAGTAGAAATGTAGCCTATAGACTTGCGTTACCTCAAAAGTATGTCTCGTGTTCATAATGTGTTTCACATATCATACTTCAGAATATGTGAAAGACCCGAACCACGTTATTGAGTTAGAACCGGACGAGATAGCCAAGACTTAACGTATGAGGAGGTACTGCCAAGATCTTGGATAGGAAGGAGCATGTCCTACGCAAAAAAGGTCATACCACAAGTTAAAGTTTTGTGGAGGAATCATGCTTTATAGAGGAAATGACCTCGGGAATTGGAAACGGAAATGAAAGCGAGGTATCCTCACCTTTTCAAACAAACACTGTGTCGTGTCGTCAATTTCGAGAGACGAAATTTCATAAGGAGGGAGGTTGTAAGACCTCAAATTTTTAAATAAAAAGGAATTTCCTTTATTTATTATTTTGAAATAGTAAGGGTTGATTTGATTAATGTGGATAGTTAAGGGTTAAATACGCAAATATTTCAAAATAAGCAAGTGGTTATAAAATATTCATTATTGTTTGGGAATATTCGTTTGGTCGTGGAATATTCAGATCGCTTAGGGAATATTAAATGCATTTACCTGCCGCAAACCATGTAGGGCCCCATAACTGAAAGCGATTGGATGAAGAAAACGACAAATATAAGTTGTTTTTAAATAACTTGGCGTAGTTATTACCGATATCTTCGTTGGAATACCCGTGGTTAAAACACACTAATACGCGTTGTTGAACAAGTAAAGACTGCACCAGTATTGCACCAATTATTGATTCTTACGTGAAGGCACTACTCAATAATGGTTACGATAATTACCGCTTGATATTTTATTGAGTTAATAATTGATGTGTTGATATTTTATATTGTTGTTGTTTCAATAATTGTCATTACATTATTTTTCATTATCGAAGCAATAATTCATATTATCTCGAATAATATTATTAGACAACATTATTGGCAATGTCTAGAAAGTTCTGCCTAAGGAGAGGTTTGGTCACCTAATTGCGCTACCAAGAAGAAGAAATTCTTATTGAAAGCCCCTCTTCCTGGAGCGCACAGGTTGTCAATATTGTGATTCTCAGTAATATTATTTGTGAATAATTAATTATTGATTTATATGATGAGGAAAATATTGATTTTATGTGGATATAGATGGAGAAAATTTTTAAAATGACAATTGTTGAAAATTAAAATTTTATCTCTTTCGATAAAATAATTCATTTAAATATATTATTATATTTTAATAATATAATAATGGTGATATTTTTACAACGAATGTGGGATATATGAGTATACAGAGGAGGAAGAGTATTTTTTTGTTGCAATAAATGTTTAAAACATGTTAAACATGCTCGGTGGACCCCATTTATTGATCGAAATTTGATTATAGCTTTGTAAAATCGACCGTTTGTGGATTTCGGTCAATTTTATTTGGAATTTGGAAAAACTTTCTTCTGCAAAGTTGTAGAGAATTGAATTTCCTATAAAAACTCATGAGATTCAAATTTTCTGATGAAAGGGCTATTTATTATGAATTATTGAAGTTCAAGCTCAAAATAATTGATTTTTGGAAGTTTTAAATATTTATATTCACAAAAACGTTTATTGTGTTTGGTGGGCATCTTTAACACATGTCATGTTGCTGAATTCAGATGTTTGATGCGTAGGAGGATGTAGAAAAATTATAATATTAATTTATTAAATTTTACGCTTTGGTGTTCTAAGCGATTTCCTATAAATAGGGTGCTTAGGTTAGAATTGAAAATCACACCGTAAATCAAGTTTTCTCTCTCTATATTATCGAGCGTATTCTTGTGAGTATTTTGAGTATACTTTGAGTATTGTTAGATTCGTGCAAGTTCCTTCAAAGACTATACCCTATTCCAAATTAGAAGTACAAATCTTTCGAGGTAAGGGATATTATTTTTTTTAATGATATTATTTCTTCAATATCATTATCTTTGAAATGTTGATCTGAAGTTTTATCAAATTTGGAACTTTTTCATGCTCGGGTTACTATTCATGGGTTACTATTCATGAGTTACTATTCACGAGTTACTATTCACGAAGTTACTATTCACGAGTATTATTCATGAAGCGTGAAGATGTTTTTGTGGAATTTCTATCTTTTGGTGTCGAGTTACTATTCACGATATCTGACTATATTCACGTATCTGGTACTATTCAATAGAAAATAAAATTTCTTCTTTTCATCCAAAACATCTATTCTGGATACTAACTCGATTGTATCCATGTTTTGATCATTCTTGAATTTTACACCACTATGATTATTTTTGAGGTATTTTTGGGCGTGGATAAAACCAAGTACGAATCCTTAATCCTTAATCTTTGTCATTTTGTTTCACTTGGATTCGCTTTCTTTAAAAAAAAATATTTTTTATCATCCTCGATCTTAAATGATGATATTATGGAATATCTTTGGCCCGTAGTAGTGCAAAGATGAATGATTTCTTAAGAATATCTTTGGCCCGTAGTGCAAAGATGAATGATTTCTGAAGAATATCTTTGGCCCGTAGTGCAAAGATGAACAGGTGTTTAAATGAACATGACCAATGATGAATATCTTTGGCTTTTTGGTAGTGCAAAAGATGAATATTTGATTCCGTATGTATATTGATTGATGTTACAGGATAAAAGATAGACGATGAACTTTTAAATTCACACATAGAAGATAGTAGTTTGCATTCTCTACTTAACTCTTCTAATGAATTATTATTTTCATTGCGAATATTGATTTAAAATTTGTTGTCTATTGTATTCTATTATATTTTTCCTCATTGAAGACTAACGATAATTTGTTGTATATTATCTTAGTCATAATATTCTTTATCGAGCTAGTTGAGCTCACCCTTTCCCTTTTGTTCCATTTTTCTCGTGGAGGCGAGAATATAATGCGAGTACGAGTAGCCTGGTATGGAATGAAGGTTTTAGAAAGGATTGTTTAGTAGTCCTCACCATTTTGTAAAATAATGTATCAATAAATGTGATGAGGATTTATTTGAGTATAGATATTGTCTAGAAGATAATATTTGTATTCAAACTCACAGCTTTCTTGTTGTAATAATAAAGTTGTAGTTGTTTCGCATTATGTATTGACAACTCGTAATAGGTGATGTATACCTATTTTGGGGCGCATCACATTAAAACTAAAATAGTTCCCAATCATTGGATTACTAAATTGGGGATTAGTGAATCCGGATAGATTGGTACATACGTTGCTTGCTTTCATTGGATGAGGATGATTGATCTCATGATCATTTGTGTGGAGACACTAAAGCAAGTATGTAGGTTCTTATTAGAGAATAAGTTCATTTGAACGTGGCTCGCTAAGGAATACCTAATGTAGTTTTACTTGTCACAATAGGAATTCCTATAGTGATAGTAAAGACAAGTGATCCTTGGACTTGAGATCATTATAGTATCTTGTGTATGATGAGTTATACTTTGACTTATTCCTTAAGACCCTTAGGGTATATCAAAGGGTATGCTTGGGTATAACAAGTTGTACATGGAGATAATATATGATCAATAAAGAATCTACCACTTCTAATAAAAGAAGAGAAATGTCCTATGTGATTCGATAAATGACAACCCAGTAGTCCTTGGCCAAGGCATAATGAAATTAGAAAGGAGTTTCTAATTTGCATTATTTGGAGTTGTGCATTTAAGGATCGAAATACATATAATTAAATAAAATAAGACTTGACAGTAATTCCATGTCTTATATTTAATTGGGACATTGTATGGTGGAAGGATTGAATTGTACAGTAACTATTTACTCAAAGGTTCTTTTATGATTAATGTTGAAATCTATATTATCTGGAAAGTCGTTGATCGCTAGGGAGGCTTATCCCTATTGTAGAATAAATATTATTTATTTAAATAAATTAATTGTTTAATTTATTTATTTAAATACGATTAGAATTGTTCTAATTAATTTATTCACAACCGATTTAATATGGAGAACCTAAAGGGTCACACCATAAAAGGAAGAATAATTATTTAAGAAGTTAATGGCATAATCGTAATAATATGTTAAGTATATTTAATTTAATCTATGGTGATAGAATAAATTAAATAGCTTAATATTTATTATTTAATATTTTAGAAATATTAAATATAAATTAATAAGAGGAGTCTTATTAATATTATTACAATTATTATTATTTTAATTTCTAAAAGAGTTTAGGAATTAATTTAATATAAGTACTCTCATTTATTCCTAATAGGATTAGAAGGAAAATTAATTAAATGAGTTTAATTAATTATCCCTAATAAGATTAGGGGAGCCCATTTAATTAAAAGAGTTTAATTAAATAATACCTTATTTTAATAGGGTTACTTGATATCTTTATAAGAGGAGTCTTATATCGGATATTAAGACTACGTTATAATTCCAATGGTTGGAGAGTACGCCTTTTCTATGAGATAGAAAAACTAGGGTTTAGCCAACCACCCATCTTCTTGAATTCTTCTTCTTCCTTGGTGGATCACCTCTAGAGGCCAAACACTAGGGTGGCTAACGTTGATCAAAGGAAGGAACCAAACCCGGTGGATTCAAGTTGAACGCGAAAAGGATCGAGGTGAACTTGTACACGAGGAAGCTCGGATCTTCAAGGGTATGTTTCTTATTCATCTTTTTCGTTTAATTAATAATTGTGCATAAAGGGTGATCCGGGTATATGGTTTGTAAAATTTTTAAACTCTGATTTTTACACGTTTCCGCTTATTTATGCAATTTGATTGCGTTCTTGAATATTACAAACCTAACACTAACTCTAATAATAAATCAAAATCTCACACAATGAAAAATAGAATAATTTACATTGTCATAACATAAATATTCTTGTCCTAAAGTCTCGTAACCGTTACTACAACATTCCAATAAATAAACTTAAACATAACTTAGTACATCATAATACATAAGTCTTATTACAACATGATAATATTAAATTCCTAGCACAAAGGAACAAAGCTACTCCGTAGCCTTGCCTTTACCCTTGTCCTTGCCTGAGGATTCACCACGTTCTGCCTTAACTGAATGTTTTAAGGAAAGCAAGAATGAGCAACAAATTTGCCCAGCAAGTAATATAGCAATAAGGGTGAACAATTATAAATTTCAAATTTCAAGTTTCATGAGTATAACCGTGAATAAGAGTATAACCGTGAATAAGATGCCATCAATGCCAAATTCATGGAAATGTCATCCATGCTCCTCCAAATGAACTACACAATATTGTTCACCATAACCCTTTTCAATGTGGGGAATGGACGTGATTGGGCCAATCAAACCCAAAGCCAGCAATGGTCATTGGTTTATCTTCACCATAATCGATTACTTCACCAAATATGTAGATGCGACCTCTTTTCCCAAAGTCACTGTAGACACTCGAAATTTTCTGCACACCTATCATTGACATTGCAGGAGGGCAGATTCTGTCAGGAATAAACATATGAATGATATTCCTATTTACATATGATTTGATTATGATATATATATGAATGAATATGCAAGTATGCTTGCATTAAGAAAAGTTGTAAAGTCCTTTGATATAAAATAGAAACATGTGTACAAGGACTTAGAATGAATTGATCAAGCATGTTAGGTTGATCCTACATAAGCAAAACAGCTTTGTAAAGTCCTTAAAAAGAAATGATGTACAAGGACTATAAATATAGAAAGATCGAGCATGTTAGGTTGATCTTATGATGTAATAAGATAGGCTTGTCTGATCGTCGAGTACTGCACCAGAGATTGTAGTCTACCAGGAGAGTCAAGGATAACTCGAGAGCTATCTTGCAGAATCGTAGTCTGCAAGATAGTAGATCTTGGAGTTCGTAGACTGCCAGGAGAAACGATGAAGGATCGTGGTATATCGAGAAGAGCTTCCTCGGGATCATAGTGTGTTGAGGAAGTCATGTTCAGAATCGTAGAGACAGCCTGCCTACGAGCCGACCGAACATCTGCCGAATCCAAGTCAGAAACATAGACTACACTCGAAGTCGTAGAGTCTACTGATGCTGAAGCCATGCCAAGGATCGTAGAGTACACTCTGAGTTCGTAGAGTCTATTGATTACATGCAGAAATTGTAGTCGAGCAAGATCAGATAGAGACAACAAGCACAAGGCGTAAAATCGAGAGTGTCAAGATCTCGATCTCAAGATCGTAGTGTCTCAGACATACCAAGTCAATCGTAGAGTGTGTAACTACGACCTCAACAGAAGTGCTCACAATGCATAGGCAGAATCGTAGAGCAAGTATGATTCTCAACTAATGAGCACTCCCAGAATATCCAAAGGAACAAAGTCTCTGGTTGGCACTGCAAAGATACATCCTACATGAAGGGAACCAAAGAGCACTCAACGAATGGCATGCAAGCTGATAGAAGATCTAAGCACCAACCCAATCAGCATCAAAATTGAGTTGTAAAGCCATTCAAGATGAAGTCTTCCACAAGATGATCATAAGAGGACTTCAGTAACTGACTAAAGAAAGTCAGCAAGTGCAGTAGCTGTCAAGTGAACAGAAGACAACGATCTTGGAAGCAACCGAGATCGTAGTGTTTGCCAAACAAAGAAAGAACTGATCGAAAGTGAACCGAGATACTGGTTAGCCTCTGAAGAACAAGGCTAAAGTGATTAAGCATAGGGTAAGTCAATTGATGATAAGTGAATGGGAGATCACAAGGAGAAAACGAGCTGGACGCGCCACAAATCTGAAGTGTCTTACTATTTAGAGGGGACCAGAGCAAGGAGTTAGGCCATCAGTCTCTGAGAATAGTGGAAGCAAACAGAAGTATTGAAGCACTGCACAATGGAAGGAAGAGGTGTACTACATTGAAGATCCAATCAACACTCTTCAAGATCGTAGTGTTAACTCTACCAATCAATGAGAAACACTCAACAAGACACTACGATCAAGTCCTCGAAGACAAGCATCAGAATCGTAGAGTTCGAACAACCGAAGATTAAAGCATTGGAAATGGTTCAAACTGAAGGATGGTATTCAGACAAAAGCTTATTGAGAGCATCGATGAAAAAGGACAACCTCTGATTGAGAAATCAGAAGGAGGAAATAAAGTCTTCGACCTGCCCAAGACATTAAAGTGATAACTCTGATGGGTAGGTGAAACAATAGACTACAATGTCAAATAAAGTATGACATGTCACATCAGCAGTCTACCTCTGTAAACTCGAGATCTGTGAAGATATTTGAATGGCCTTCAACGGCTACTTTCCAATGGAAGGATTGGGAAGGAGTATAAAATAGGAAGAGCTTCAAAGATCGAGGTGAGCTGGAGTTGCCGAGTTTGGAGAGAAGATGGACTGTACTAAACCACGTAAGATAGTGAGTCTGAAGGCTCACTCTATGATCCACCAAGAACACTCAGATTCATGCAAAAGAAGAAGTAGAAGTGAGAGTTCTACTATGTAGAAGTGAGAGTTGTACTACAAGAAGAATGTTCTGAACTGCCGAGAGAAAGAAGAGCATCATGTCATCTTGGTGTCCATCATAGGAAGACTCTAAGTACAATAGAGAAGACCTTACAGTCATCTTAGCAAGTCTATCATGAGAAGACATCAAGTATCAAGAAGAGAGATCCCAAACGTCATCATGGTGGAAAGCATGAGAAAGTTCTCAAGTGCCAAGAAGAAGAACTTACAGTCATCTTGGAAATCTATCATGTGCAGTCATCATGTATCAAGAGGAAAGATCTTCAAGGCAGTCATCAAGGGATCATCCGAAGTGGTTGAGTAACTGAAGAAGCTGAACATCATGCAACACTCAATTGCACTTCAAGGATGATCACGCCAAGCTGCTAAGTATAGAAGATGTTCAGAGCATGAAGACATCTTAGCAGCTCAACACCAACTCCAACAAACAAATAAACAACTCAACAGAAGCCAGGGCCTGAGGAGTCTTTATCCGAAGGGACTAAATGAAGCCAGGGCCAGAAGGGTCCTTGTCTTGAGGGACTAAATGAAGTTCCAAGCCTGCTGGGCTTGAAGAGTTCCTAGGGAACTAAAGGAGTCCCAAGGTTGCTGGCCTTGAAGAGTTCTTAGTGAACTGAAGTCCTAAGGTCACCGCCTCAAGGAATCTTAGTGATTCAGTCTTGCCGCTTCCTTAGTGGAAATCCTGCTAGTTGAAAGCAGAAGAGTGTATTAGGAGCTTAAGTCTCTGAACTACTTAAAGCCCCTTGTGTCTTTTACATTATGTGATTTACATTATTATGTACTATAACTGCTATAACTACTATGTATGTTTTAACTGCTTACAACCAAACTTACACTACGAACAATGTATATATGATCATAAATATATCAATGAAGGGGATCTCTTACTTATTCCACTGTGCTTGAAAAGATTCTTATGTTTGTTATATGCTAATTTAATAGCTATATAAAATAATAGAGAAAAGTATTTGAAATAAAAAGGATCTATTCAACCCCACCTTCTAGATCTATTGTGACTACTGGGAACTAGCAATTGGTATCAGAGCAGGTTCTCATGCTATATTCAAAAGCTAATCGCTTTGAGTCTGATCCCAGGCACAAATATTGTTCTAAACTTAGTTTAGTAGTAAGTAACTTGTTATATGCAGATGACCTCACACGTTGGAAATACTGTGTATAGGTAAATGTGTATATACACCTGAAGCTGCTCAGATTGGTCCATGTTCTTGATTGCTACATCAACAAGACCAATCCTTGCCTGCAGTCAATCTTGTAGTCTAAAGATCAGACGAGAGAGCTCAAGAGACATTAGTGACAAAGAGTCAAGCGTCCACCAGTCTGAAAGATGAAGAGGCTATAATGCTAAGAAATGTTTATCAAGAGAAGAAAGAAGATCTTCTCAAACTTATGTCTGGCCAACCACCAGCTGGGTGCAAACTTTGTAAACCAAAGGATGTCAAAGATTTTAATGCAGAGATTCTCTTGGCCTACATCTTCAAGACCACGATTGATTGATTAAAGGCCAACACGGGCAATAAGCTGTCAGGAGAAAAAGTGAAGCTATGCACATCAATGCCTAAACTGAGTATATCTAAGATAAATGATTGTTAAGAAACTGACAGTAAAAAGGTACGGTTCCTCACTATTACATGTGTTCATCACAAAAGCACCCTCTTATGAACCATAACCGTATTCTGTCAAGAAGTCATAATCTACCTAAAAAGGTGAAGAGAGAAAGTACCTTAAGGATGGAAACTCAAATGTCTATAAACTTTCTCTCCATCCAAGTTTTAGGTTGAAGATGATATCTTGAAGGAAATCTGAAATGGGTCATAAGAGCATCACAGGTCAAATGAATTCTATGTGAAGTAATATTTGCTGGTGGGTTAGTATGTATGTACAAATCCTTGTTCTGAGTGTTTGATAACACACAGAGTATGATTAGTTCTACAAGAGTATCTTGATGATGTGTAGAAACTGATCACCTCCATGAATCAACTAGATACTCTTAAATCATAGAGTTGATTCTCACTCTGTGAACACTTAAACATTGTGAACATAACCCAACAAATGATGAAACCATCAAAGATAAAGTGTGTGTTATTCAATGTCAAATCTTACACACACTCACCTTCATGCATATCAAAGTGTATTATCTAAAACTAGTCTTATGCATGAATATGATGTTGGTGATAAATATGATGATTATCCAATTAAGAGGAACAGGGGTTTAGAAAACTAACCTAGCAGGACCCATTTAATTATGGGTATCAAAAATAGAAATATATTTAAACCTGCAAGTACTTGGTCAGTCTGACCACACTAAGGAATGCTGAAGCAGAAGACCAGTCAAGAAGACTCAACCAGCAGAAGGCTAAGGACTGTTCAGAGATGATCCTGATAAAGTTCTTATTTGTAAAAGCCTATCCTTGAAGACCCTCTGAGCTAACAAGAATGGAGCTCACATGGCTGTTAATCTGTGTATGGAAGTAGGCCAGTCAACTAAAGGATCCTATGTGCTCAAGAGAAAGCAAAGAATGCTATATGAGAAGAATCCTCAAAGGAGCTCACAACAGAGGATCATTGAGCTTAAGTCAAGAGGAGTTCATTACAAAAGCATAATCTCATAAACACAAGACTGTCAATGAAGACTACGATCGTAGTGCTGACAAAAGATCGTAGAGTGATCAGTCTTGAAAATATCCATGTCTACGATACAAGAAGATTTATGTGATAATGATGATTCTAGTCAGAAGGAGATATGCAGGGCTGCCTCCAAATGAGTCTAAAGCAAAGGGAATCATATCCATCCAGGAAGACAACTTCAACCATAGGGAGCAGTGATCTGTTGAGAAATAACATCACTGAGTTATACTGTGAGGAAAGATACCAGCTACAAAGTCCCAAAACTTTGTGGCTGATGAACCAAATGAAGATCCATAGTCAGTAGGAATGTCTCAAAACGTACTACTGATAACCTTTCAGCCACCCAACCTAACATCGTGAAGTGCCTACGATCAAACATGTGATCGTAGTGTAAGAACATGAGGATACCATGATCTCAACAAGCAGATCTTGTATCTTGATGATTTGTAAACCTTCTAAGTGTTTGATACATGCTCTCTGTTAGTTTATATACATAGCCCGACGTGTAGAACACATTTACCATGAACATATTGCACGATATAAGGCCACCAATGTCGTTGACCGGCCATGACCATATGGTTCTGGGCTGCCCAGAAACGTGAAGAATATCTCTGACAACATGTTCTGAGCATTAGATCTTGCACATGTGTTATGTTTTGGTCCAGAATTTTGTGATGAACTTGTACTATTACATATATACTACAACAGTTAATCAATAGCTAGCCCAGAAACATTATATCTTAGGAATTAATCAAGGTCAAAGTGAGACCATTGAACACTGACTGTCAGTGTTCTTGGTGCTCAAGAACACCAATTGCGACAGCAACCGTCGCTAAAGCCTTTAGCGACGGATTTAATTATTTTAGTTTTCTAATTTCCGAAAAATGATTAAAAATAGAAATAAATTCTAAAAATCATTTAAAAATAGAAATTAATTTCTAAAAATTACAAATATAATTTTAAATATAATTTTAAGTTATAAAAATTAACTTTTAATAAATTGACATATTTTTTATAAATATTAGTATTTATTTGAATATTATTGATATTTAGTTTATTTAATAAATGCATTAAATAAATTAATTAAAAATTATTTTATTATATTAAAAATCATTTTAAATGATAATAAGGTATTTAATAATATTTGAAGTTATAAAACATAACTTTTAATATTTTAAAGATAAATTTCAATGATTATTTAGTATTAAAGATATTAGATTTATTTAATACTTATATTAAATAAATTAGTTTTAAAATAATTTTAATATTATAAAAATAATTTTAAATGAAAATAAAGAGTTTAATAATATTTTAAGATATAAAATATAACTTTTAATATTTAAAGGTAAATTTCATTAATAATTTGATATTGAGTTTATTTAATAATTATATTTAATAAATAGTTTTAAAATGATTTATTAATTTAAAAGGAAATAAATGAATTAAAATATTTTAAGTTATAATAAATGACTTTTAATATTTTGATAAATAATAAATTAATATTCTAATATTAATGGTGATTATTTAAAATTATTTAAGGGTAATATTAATGTTTTAAAATACTTTGAGTTATTATAAATAACTTTAATATTTTGGTAATAGTTTCATTAATAGTTTAATATTAATTAAATATTTATGATAATAGAATTATTTACTATTTAAATCATTTAATAATGATTCCAAGTGTTTGAAAAATTAGGATAAATTTTAATTATTAATTAAAAATTATTATAAGTCATTTAAAAATAATATGACTAATATTTACAGTTATTTAACTACAGGATAGAGTCTTAGACTCGATAATTACCCGATAAAGTCGCTTCAGATATACTGAACATTTTTTAGAAATTGATCAGGACTTAGATAATTGGACTAGATACGTGTTTGTTTGTGATGCAATGACTGTTAAACATATTTGACAATGTGATTAGGTTATGTGCTGACTGCAATTAGCAGTACAATGTGTTATGATATGCATTTTTAATCGATAGAATGATCTTATTAATGATAGGTCTCGATATAAAAGATAAAACTATGTTCAGAATCGTAAGCGTTGACCGAAAAGCATCCTAACTTTGCATTTCCTTTATCAATGGACATGAGTAAGAAAGTTTCAGAATTATATTAATATTGTGCCAGAGTATTAACTTTATTATTATCGATTATGTATCCAATCTTTTGTATTCATACAAGTTCTTAAATTATTGTTTATTAACATAGTATTATATTATAATTCGATATTTATTACGTTTGTTAATTTCTAAACATGGTTATATAAGTGTCCTCACTTGGATAATCATTAGATTTAATCACATGTTGATACATACTTAATAAATTCCAAAGATATATATCGTTGACTTCAAAGCCGCCTAAGCTATTTGACCTAGCTAGACACAGATTTAGAAATATCGTTGAACATGATAAAACTTTATTGTATCCAATCAAATTGCTTTGGTTCAGATTCCCGACTAAGTATGAACATCCCTAATCTGGGAAAACTTGTGTGCTCCAAAGACGGATAAGATGAACGATAATATCGTTCTTGCATGTAGTATTGATCAAGACAGGCACATTAGGCGAGATCTCCTCCAGAAGTTATGAAGTTATGACGGTTTACAGATGAAGTTCTGCTAAACCTTATCGAAAATTGAAAACAAAGTTCATAGTCTGTCGACTACTCTCCATTTATAGTCAATACGTAATTTCAAAAATTTGATATAGAATTGTTATGTTATTAATATTTGTTCAGTTTACTTCACAACTATTGATTTGTTGTAGAAGTGTCATTCAAAGAAAATATTTAATCCTTTCAGCTAATATTTATTGTTGCTATTACTTGTTGGGCACTCAAATGCTCATTCTTGCTTAATTTAAATATTTTTAGCTAAGTGTGAACAACTAGAAGGTTCGGGCAAGAACAAGGAAAAAGGAAAGCAAACAGAATAAGTGTTATGGTATCTTTTGTAATAGTTAGACATTATTAAGATAATGATATTTATTATTTATCATGTAATGAATAGTAGTAAAGGTCGCGTACCTGGGATTAGACTCTGATATATTTAAATTAAGTTTGATATTCATATTATTGTTATTATTATTAGTATTATTCCGCTCATAAAAATGGTATCGTAAAACACTGAGTTCGGGTTTCAAGTACCTGAATTTGGGGGCGTTACAGTATCTTTTCGAGTCAGCTGAGTTAATGGAGTAGCGAATCGAGAAAAAACTTCCACGAATCTCCGATAATAACTAGCTTTAAGCCCGAAGCTACGTGATTTCATCATCGACTTAGGTTGCTCCCAACTTTGAATTGCTTCAATCTTCGATGGGTCAACATATATTCCGTGATTTGATATCACGTGCCCCCCCAAAATGCTACTTCCTCAAGCCAGAACTCGTATTTCTTCAACTTGGCATACAACTTATTTTCACGAAGCTTTTGGAGTATCAGCCTCAAGTGTTGCTCATGATCTTCATGGGTTTTGGAGTAAATGAGGATGTCATCAATAAAGATGACCAAAAAATGATCCAAATATTCCTTGAATACTCGGTTCATCATATCCATGAAGACAACAGGAGCATTAGTCAATCCAAAAGATATGTCTAGGAATTCGTAATGCCCGTATCGAGTTCTGAAAGTAATCTTTGGAATGTCATCAGTTTTAATCTTCAACTGATGATATTCGGAACAAAGATCGATCTTTGGAAAGAATTTGGCGCCTTAGAACCGGGTCAAACAGTCATCAATGATGCGTGTAATGGGTACCTATTCTTGATTGTGACATGATTCAACTCCCGATAGTCAATAATAAGTCGCATACTCCCTTCTTTCTTCTTCACGAATAGAACATGAGCACCCCAAGGAGACGTACTAGGACGAATGAAACTGATGTCTAACAATTCCTATATTTGAGTCTTTAACTCCTGATGTTCAAAATGAGCCATTTGATATGGGGCTTTGGAAATGGGTTTTGAATCGGGTTCAAGGTCAATAACAAACTCGATTTCATGCTCCGGGGGTAGGTCAGGAAGTTCTTCGGGGAATACGCCAGGAAATTTATTAACAATAGAAATATCATTCAAATCTGACGTATTTTTATTTAAATCTGTGACATCGACTAAGAAAGCTTAACATCCATTTTTCAATAAATGAATGGCTTTATGGCTTGATATAACAGTGATTGACTTTAGTGGTTTGGTTGCTTGAATTCGTATAATAGGTTGGTTAGGAATATGAAAGCTAACAACAAGACTTATAAATCACATCGAATGCAAGTATTTTCAAAGAAATAAGATCGACAAGTAACGTGCGGTCGCCGATTTGAATCAAAGAAGACTTATAAACAGTGGATGTAATGAAGGTTTTGGTAACGCCCGAGAAAATCAGATTTATGTTAATTAAATTTTATTAGATTATTTGAATTAAATGAATTTAATTATTTATTTATGTGAGTAAGCTATGTGAAGGTCGTTCTATGATCTAGAATGTGCGAATGTGGTAACGATTCTGGCTATGTGCTAGGATTAATTGTTATGAATTTACAAGATGAAAACAAAAGTTTTCCGAGAAGTTTCCGTAAAAACACTATTCATCCGTTTTTGCTCGGAGATTAAGTTTGAATTTCTGAGAAACGCGTAATGATAGAATACTAAGACGTAATGGAATATTCAATAATATTTCAATTATGACAAATGAAGTTTTCGCCTGCGGACTTAAAACCTAAGGGTTAGGAAAATTAAGTTTCAAGAATTTAATGGCTACGTATAATGATTAGGGTTATTATACGTGAGGAATACGAGTATGATACTAGTTATTATATGAGTATAGTACGAAGATTATTACGACGTATAATATAAATATCGTACAAATAATATACGAAGAGAATACAAGAATTGTACGAGTACAATACAATTAGTCCTTAATGGACTTTAGTAAGTGGACTTTGTCATTTCCAATTGGACTTAGATTATGGCAAGCCCAAAGTTATGTAAATCAAGCCCAATAAGATATTAAGGCAAGCCCAAGATAGGCCCAATATGTTTTATGCTAAGGCCCAAATTAAGAAACTAAACTGCGGATCAAATCGATGGGTCACCAGATGGTTAAAACCCATGGGGCAACCCATGGGTGAACCAAGAAGCTAGGTGGGCCGGCCACTTGGTGGACAAGTAAAGTACATTTACTTGTTGGCTACACAAGTGAATAGTAAGGAGGTGAATAGTAAGGAGGTTGGCATTTTGACCATTTTACCCTCCATTAGGTTTTTCTATATAAGAGAAGCTAGGTTGGTTCATTTTAATGTTTCACTAACTCTAGATAATATATTTAGAGAGAGAAAGAGAGCTTTAACAAGTAATCAAGAGAAGTTAAGAGCAAAGCATACTAGCTTTATCAAGAACATAAAGAACGTGAAGGTAATAATATGTAAACCCTAGTTTTTGATTCTTTTCCATTTCTTTTTCATAGAAAAGTATGAATTGGTGGAGCATGTCTCTTCCGGAGTAATAAGGATGGCTAATAGTGGATTAAATCATTATAAGTCATGAATGATTAGAAATCATACGCGTTTAAGAAATTTTACGTGAAGAAAACCGATAAGCGTTTATTTGGTTGTTGATGGACAAATGGAAAACCATCATAGGTTATGTGCATCTTATTTGGTTAGGATATAGATAATGAATCAAGGGAGTTATTCCATTTAATTTGGCATAGAAAACTCGAGTAACGAAGTTATGGCAAAATTTACGAGATTAGGAGTTACACGTCGAAATCGTAGAATTTCCAGACTAGTAGTCAAAAGTCACAGCTTAACTCGAAAACCTTGTTTTTCGATGGCGTATCATTGAATAACGTATTTGAGATTCGAAGACTTAAGAATCATCAAAATCTGACTTAAAATGAAGAAAACGAGTTTTGAAGGCTCACGAGCGTTAAACGAACGCGTAATGGAAAATTAATAAGTGAATTCATTATTAACGGATTTAAAAATTACTTTTGTCTAGATGAAATCAAAGTATATGAGATATGTAAAATAATGCGAGCCAATTGTGAATTATAACAACCAAGTTACGAGTCCGGAAAGAATCAGATTGGAAAATTTAGAAATTTTCTTAAGGGCTAAGGGTCGACGCAAGTATGTGATCACCCAAAGACATATTACCGCGGCCATGCAATGCCGGGTCAAGGGAGTGTCCACTGCAGAGTCGCATCGTAGTGCCACTCTCAGAAGTGTGAGTCTCATGCCGCATGTGCGAGAGGCCGGGTTCGAAAATCTTGTGAAGTGGTGTCACAACGCCACTGTTGTACTAGAAGTTGGCGCCGCAGCACCGAGTGAGAAGAAATGTTGACCAAGCTAGTTTTGAACCCAAATTGTTTGCAGGATAATTATGGGGCACTTATATACTTAATGAACATGATAAGACCATTACTATATCACGTATATAATGATGACTTTAGGAATTTAACGTTGTTTAATTGGTAATTAAACGAAGCACATAATGTGTAAGAAGTTAAACCGTAATCAATTACGATGATACTTAACCAATGGTTAGTGAGTGTTGGTTTAGTAATGTAAGACCGTTAATAAGCCGTGAAGAAGGATAATTAACTCGAAACGAGTTGTATTATTGAAATAAATTCAATTAAGTTATAGAAGAGAAAGAAGTTGGTATAAACAATGTGATTAGATTATTTGGTAGCTAATTTCAGATGTTGTGTGAATATATCATGTAGATACTGTAAAGACCAAGAATTGTTGAATATTTATTTGAAGACGCTTGAAGGCAAGTTTTCTTAAAGCTTGTCTAACCTTCGTGTTAGCCAAGTTTTCTGTGATTCATGTTATGAAATGCATGAATTGTTTTACGAAAGGGTCGATGCCAGTTTTAACTCGGCTAGACTAATCTTAAGAGTTTGATTTATTTGTTTACAAGTCTTTTGATATAGTATTGATAACGATATCATATGCCAATTATTTGGTACGGATTCAAAGGTAAGCCTGAGTATGTGTAGGGGTTTTCGACACAAAAAACAAAGCAAAATATAAAATAATCAAAGCAATTTCTGAAACCCAAAACAGGATCCATGCGAAATAGAAATTAATTCAGTGGTTTAGATATTATACCGATTATGAAAGCTAGAAACGATGCGGTCGAATCTCCAACGCAATCCAACGAAACAGTGTCTCTATGGTATCCACACGAACGCCCCGCGAACCGTCGTACGATCTGCAGTAAAAAGGAACTGCGGTACTAGCCACCAAGGATGAGGATTTTTGAAACTATTTTCTCTAGTCTCTCTCTAAGAGCGGCTAGGGTTTTTAGGTTATGATTAACTTCTCTAATACGCTGATATATCATATATATAGCAGTAAATCGGAATTAATCAAAACCCTAATCTCATTAAAATAAAATTCGAATTTATATATATATATATATATATATATATATATATCTTAATTAAGTCTTACTTAATTAATATACCTATATATAAATTATCCTATTAATTTAAATTCGTAATTTAAATACTATCGATCATATTGATATACTTAAATATTTACAATTTAAATTAATTCCATTTTTAATTACGTTCTATGTGTGTGACCCTATAGGTTATTATTACGTTGGCAATAATTTTAAAATCATATTATAAAATTATAAATAATGGAGCGCATCTAGTAATGCATCACTGCTACCCAAGTAATAATAAGATCGATGATTCGATGCAACCTTTTCGTGACCAATGTTTCAATATAATTTAATCCTTTTAACCTTAATATCCTAGATTAAACTCGAGTCATGGAATGTGTCATACTTTTCATAATTTAATCTTAGTGTTTCTTGATCAATGAGTAGACTATATGAAACAAATCACTATTTGAGCATGGCCATGCATTTCATAGTCCTGCTCAATCAAGAGGCCTATGGATATCACCCCTAATATATAGGATGGTTAAATTTCATCTAGATTATTCATATTCCTCACATGATTCATGATGTACCCAATAATCACCTTTATAGTCCACCCTATTAAAGGTGACATTTGATGATATCAAAGTACATAAATTCCCGTGTAGAAATATAGTGATTTCATATCAGAGGACCATTACATCATTGTCACTATGAGAATTGCTAATGACACTTCGCATAATGCTCCACATAAAATTCTCATGGTGGGTCTGTCCAGTACATTGTTCTCTAACATGTACCTATGCATTGACTTAATATCTCATATATTTATGACCAATGAGATTTGGTCATCAGTCAATCTAAATACTAGTCTTAATGCATCATTGTTGCCCCATCAACAATGATACTCGACTAGGGACATTTAAGAACAATGATACTAATTGTAAATATATAATCTCATGTTCAAGTCATATACTTGAAACTATATAATTTGTATCAATATTCTAAGGATTTTTATTATGTTAACATTTATATAACGCAGTAAATAAAACCATAATAAAATCATTCATTTATTCAATCAAATATAATATCAAACGTTAAGCAATTATATCAAATAATTGGCCTCTAGGGCATAAACTCTAACAGTATGAATAAACAAATTTATTTTACATCGATTATTCGATGGGCACGCGAGGTTGCCAAAACTTAAACGTAAATACGTTTAACGGATGAGTGTTGATCAACATAGAGTACTATAGGCTGATCACCTAGAAGTGCTCGTAAGATATATCGGACTTACAGACTTAGTGTCAGGTTGTCCTTTTTATGAAAGAAAACTAAAGAGAATGTTTATGGTCTTTTGACCTACTCAGAATTCCTAAATTACTGTATGTAATTTGGAATTATTTTACGAGAATGAAAAGTGTTATCCAATGTTTCATAGTACTTCATAACTACTTGTTCAGTTATTGAAGAATAATCATTTGATTCTCGACGTGGTATTTATATAATATGTTGCTAGACTTGCTGAGCTAGTTATGCTCACTTCTTACTTGAATTATATGATTGCGGCTAAGGCCGAGCGAACCAAGGGTTCTAAGAAAGATAAAGGCAAGGCTAAGATAGAGAATTAGTTTATCATGTAATAGACTAGTATGTTTGTATGTATTATACTTATGAACAACAAAGAATGTATTCGGTTTCTGAACTTGGGAAAGGATGTATTATTATTGTAATAAGAATGTAGTTAATACACTCATTTTGATGTTGTTTCAATGGAATGAATGTATAGTTGTGAGTACCTTGTAGCACCATCTGTCGGTTTGGAAGATACTCGGATTTGGGGGTGTCACAGGTTGGTATCAAAGTATTAGGTTATAAAACTTATGGGGAGAAGAACCTTAGGCTAATAACCTCATTAGTAGATGAGAAGTAGGAGTGAATGAGTTCTAGTAGAATAAGTTAATTAAGTATTGAGGAAACTCAGCACCGAAAGATTTCAAAGATGGAAATTAACCCTAAATAAACTAAATGTGATTTGTGCTTATACTATTGTGTATTATGTACTAATACGTAACGATAGAATATTGAGGTGATATGGAATATCCAATAATATTTCAGTTATGGGAAACATAATATTTCGCCTGTGGACTTAAAACCTAACGTTTAGAAAATGTGACTTTCGAGAAGGAATTTAAATTTATGTAATGAATTAAGCGATGATCGTATTATACGTAGGTATTGTACGAGGTAAGGAATACGAATACTATATGAGTTATTATACGAGTACGTATGAATAATGGTATGTCGTATATGTTGACTAAGTATACGAATTAGAGTACGAGAATTATACGTATAATATATGTTATAAGGCTTTAAGCCAAAAGAAAGGAATTGGTAGGATTTGTTAAGTATTATGTGAGCCCAAGTATTGGATGGTTAAGTCTAATGTGAGTTTATTAATGCAAGCCCAATGTTTGTTTAATTACAAGCCCAAAGTAAAATTATGTTTGAAGCCCAAATAATTAAGTAAGTTAATTAAGCTAAGGCCCAAAGTAATTATCCAATGGGTACAAACCATGGAGCAAACCATGGATAGTCCAAAGTGGTGGACAAGAAATTGATGTAATGAACAAGCAAACTTAGATGCTAAGTTAGTGTGGTGATCACACAAAGTGCATTAATGTGATAAACAAGTATACTTAATGATTAAGTATGTGTGATGACCAAGTAATTTATTTGGAGAGCAAGTTAACTTAAGAGTTAAGTAATGAATAGTAAGGAGGTGGATTAAGGAGGTGGAAGTGGCTTAATGACCATTATGCCCTCATCTAGGATTTTCTATAAATAGTAAGCTTTGTTTTCATTTGTTGGTTGTTAGTTTTTCATCCAACTTAAGTTGAGAGCTTATTTGGTAGATAGAATAAGCACATATAAGTTATACTTCCTTTGTTAGCTTTTCCACCAATAACTTATAACTTATTGGTTAGAGAGAATAAGTTAGAAAGTTAGTCTTTCATATTTCAAGAAGCAAGAAGGAGATCAAAGATTAAGCAAGATATCATCAAAGAGTAAGTGTTCTTGAACCATGTTTCTCTTTCTCTTCCATAGTTAGAGAACGGGGTGTTGGTAGAACTAGTATGCTAAGGAATGATAAACCAAAGGGCTTAAGTCTTAATAAGCCGTAATAAGTCATGAACAAGTCATTTCTACTTATATAAGTTACGAATTAATGAAGATCTTGTAAGAACTTGTCATATGATAATGGTGATGGAGTTAGTAAGAACTTAATAAGAAATTGTAACATGTTTACATTAATGGCACTAATATGATAAGAAGATGCAAGAATGATGGTTAAAAGATTAAAGCCATGATAAATCATAAGAAATAGAATTATAAGTAGTTTATGAGTTTTGAACGTATTAAGAACAAGTAATAACTTATCATGTTATAAGTTAATGAAGCATGTATGTCAAGATGTTAGTATAATGGATTGAATCTAAGTGAAATGGTTTAAAAATCTCAAGTAACAAAGTTTCGCCGGAATTTACACGATTAGACGACGATCGTTGAATTCGTGAAATTCTCGGAATGAAAGTCAAATTTTGATATTGAGCTTGGAATCATTGGTTTTCAATGGAGACAAGTCGTATTTGTCATTATAGAGTTGCGGACTTGAAAATGGCCGGATTCCGACTTAGAACGAAGAAACGAGCGTTGAAAGTTCACGAACGTTTATCGTTTTCATTAAGAAAGAACTAATAGGTGAAATTTTAGCAAACGAAGACGAATAGATAAAATTCTTGCATGACCACGTAGAGTATGAAATTGGTGAACCGTAGGCTCTTGAATGAGCCAATTCGGACTTATAACAAAGAAGTTACGCGTCCGGGAATCTCGCAAAGTTGAAAAACTGTCAAAGTTTTCTGTGGCTCAGAGTCCGCGCCGCGCACGACTCCAATCTTAAATGACCGGTGCCGCAGTGCCAAAGTGAACATCAGCCCCTGGAGAGTCACGCTGCAACGCGACTCATAACAAATGGACTCGTGCCACAGCGCCGAGTCCGGTCTTCAAGCCCTAATGGGTGACGCCGCAGCGCGGCATAACAAAGGAACACTAGTTAATAAAACAGTGTTAAGTCATAGCTAAACCTCAAGTGTGATCACTTAGGGTTAAAGAAAGTTAATTGAAAGTAAATAGAAATGGTGTACAATAAGTGTACATAACCAATGCCGATTAAGTGCCGATTAATAACGTAAGAACGTTAGTAAGCCGTGAGGAAGGATATTTAACTCAAACTGAGTTGTAATAATTTCAATTAAGTTATAGAAAGGAAAGAAGTTGGTAAGAACGATGTAAAAGAACGATGGCAAGTCGAAACCAATAATAACAAATCTAATATGAGATTAGATTGAGAAGTAGGGTAAGATTCTTTAAGAACTATGTATGTTCAATCATGACCTGATGTGATATGTTATGTGGTTATGTGTTGTAGAGACCGTAAGGACTCAAAGGGAAACGTAATTATACTGTAGCAGACGCTGAAGGAAAGTTTTTCTAAACGCTTGTCTAACCTTCGTGTTAGCCAGGTTTTCAAATGATTCAAGTTATGAGATGCATGTATGGTTTTAAAGAAAGAGTCGATGCCAGTTTTAGCTCGATTAGACTAATCTTGGTAGAGTGATTGATTTATTTACAAGTCTTTCAATATAGAATTGCTAACGTTATCCTACGCCACCTATTTGGTACGGATTCAAGGTAAGTCTGAATATGAATAAACAAATGTATTTTCATCGTGTATTCGATGGGCACATGAGGTTGCCACAACTTAAACGTACACACGTTTAATGGATGTAGTGTTAATCAACATAGGGTACTATAGGCTGATCACCTAGATGTACTCGTAAGCTATGCCGGACTTACGGACTTTGTGCCGGGTTATCCTTTTCAAAGAGACTATAAGACGTTCACGTCTTGAACTAGAATTGATGAATTACAGATTATTGTTATTGCAAAATGTTTGGAAGGAAAAGAAACGCTATTTTAAGTTATTGATAGTACTTCGTAACTATCATCCAGTTATTGAAGATATACGATTCCTATGTTTCAAGCATGCTTTTAAAAATGAAATTGATGTACTTACGAAAGCTTGTTATGCTCACACACCGGCTTGAACCATATGATTGCGACAGGCGATATGATCAAAGGATTCGACAAGGATAAAGTGAAGGCTAAACTGAACTTGAAGCGTACCTATGTAATAGTATAGGTTTGTAATGATAATATTTGATATTATGACAAGAACAAATCTAACAGTTATAAAGAACCTGGGGAATGGTAGTATTATTTTCAAATATATATAAGACAGATTCGTTCTTTTGAGGCTTTTTCAATTGAATGTTTGTGTAAATCAGAAAACATCGTGGAGCACCATCTCGTCGAGTTGAAAGAGACCCGGATTTGGGGGCGTCACAGTTGGTATCAAAGCATTAGGTTATAAAACTTAAGGGGGAAGAACCTTAGGCTCATAATCTCGTTAAGGAAGATAAGTCCGAAGGAAGAAAAAAACTTGAGTTTTACTTGAGTTGAATGAGTCAATAATGTATTGAGAAAACTCAGTATCAAAAGATTTAAAAGATGGAAAGTAACCCTAAATAAATTAAATGTGATTTGTGCTTATACTATTGTGTGTTATGTACTAATCAACATATGTGTTATTCTAGGATGTCGATCGATAGTTTGATGTATAGAGATATACACGCGGTGAGCGAAGAGCTTGTGAACTGTAGAGCTCAGCACTACTATGCTTGGGTGGCGAAGGTACCATTAGTGATTCTAGAGGAGTCGGAGGCAGAGGAGAACTTTTCTGAGGAAGACTACTCCGAGGGAGAGATGGATATAACGTCATATCTTACTATGATGAATGAAGGGGGGAAGAAAGAGAGGTAACATCGATTACTATGGTGGTACCTACACTGGAGTCATCACCTCCAAATGCAATAGAAGCATTGTATCTGGCGGTAACAGACAGAATGTGCAATTGCTGGATGCAGTTAGCGTAATTAAAGTGAAGAGATTAGTTATCTCCATGAAGCTAAGATGTCTCAGAGAAGCGATTTTGAGTTAGAAACACGATAAGGTGTGCTTACTGCAGAACTTCGCTAGGAATTATAAAGCGGTAGGTGAGCTTCGTAGAGAACTGGGGGAGAAGGACCGGAAGATAGCACGGATGTCTTACATCCATGAGAGTGCACATAAGGATTTCAAGCTGAAGGTTGCTTGTTATTCCATTGAGTCAGGACAAACCCGTCATATGATTAGTCGGGATACTGTAGCAATGATTGCGAATGAGAAACACGAGGATGCTGTTATGCATTATTAGAAGTTTAGAGTTATAAATATGTGTGTAGTGACGTAAAACCCTCTTTGAAAGGGTAGTCTTTTTGTAAATCCTAACTTTTGTGAAGTTCAATTGTGGGATAGAAAATGTAATAGCTTTTGTCTATGAAAACAAATTGTAAATAGTTTCAAACTATGAAGAAGGATATGAATATAATGAAGTTTTCATGGAAATGATTTGTTATGATACGATTTGGTATGTGGCGATTAATAACGAAGTAAGTAAATAGATAATAATGAAATTTTATTTAATCTAAAAATGTCGCCAAGGAGAAGATAACGTAATAAGGAAGCGGAATCACATAATGATAATTAATGGGGTCAAAACAACCCTATAAAAGAGTTCGTTAAGTTATTAACAGCTGCATTTACCCAAACCGGGGGTAGAGTACCCGCAAAACCTAAGGTAGCTAGAACGATTACCTTTAAAGAGTTTAAAAGCATAGGTCCGCCGGAGTTCAAAGGAACGACGGACCCAATCGAGGCCCATACCAGGGTAAAAGAAATAGAGAAGGCGTTTGTTATTACAAGTGTAGGTGAGATGAAAAAGTTTTCTTTTGTGACTTATACGAGGAAGAGTGAAGCCAACTTTTGGTTGAAGGCTAACCAGGGTGGGGTTAGAATAGATGCGGTAACGTGGAAACAATTCAAGAAGGTTTTCTTTGAGAATTATTTCCCTACAAATATGTGAGGGAGGATAGAGATTGAATTCTTAGAACTTAAGCAAGGGAATATGATATTTCCCCAGTACGCGACCAAATTCAAATGAATTGGCAAGGTTTGTTTCACATCAAGTGGACACGGAGGAGGTGAAGGCTCGTGGGTTGGGCGGGGCCCTGAAACCCTAGCTCTATAGTGGGATTTTGGTGATCTAGAGTGTTTCCTATGGGATCATTCTGGAGAAGGTGATTATAGCATAAGGTGATAGTGAGTTGTAGACTCAATACCACAAAGAGGGAAAAGATGAGAGCAAGAGAGATGGAGGAACTAAGGTAGAGAATGGTAGTGGCAGTATGCCAAAGAGACAGAAATTTTTAACTCCGGGAATACTGAAGTGGGACAAGGGGATCCTAAGTGAAGGATCGAGGTGTGTAAGACATATGGAAAGACTTATCTAGGAGTCTGTCTAGAAGGGATTATAAATACCTTTAAAACATTAAGATAGAGGAGGAA
The DNA here is from genome assembly GCA_020205615.1 of Panax quinquefolius. Classification (NCBI taxonomy): domain Eukaryota; kingdom Viridiplantae; phylum Streptophyta; class Magnoliopsida; order Apiales; family Araliaceae; genus Panax; species Panax quinquefolius. The sequence goes on from CM035172.1 coordinate 110,796,286, forward strand.
GGATTAATTTTCGTTAATTATATTCGTGGAAATGGTTACATGAATAATAGAAGTAAGCAAGTATCGGTAGATAAGTTTCGATTAATGTCGAAAGGATTGGAGGAAATTCTCGGTATGAATTGGTTGATTAACCATAAAACTATAATAAATTGTTATAAGAAAAGTGTGAACCTTTAGTTTTCTCAGAAAATCTAAGGTAGTAATTTACGGTTATAAAATACTGCGACATTATTATTGTCAAACCATGACGCAAGTTAGGTTGGTGTTAAGGAAGTGGAGGAGTCGTTACGGTTCCGTATCGACTATCGTAGGATGAATAAGTTAGCAGTTAATAATAAATACCCATGGCCCAAGATCGATGATCTATTTCGTCAGTTGAGAGGGGCAAAGAATTTTTCCAAAGATAGATTTGTGTACGGGGTATAGTCGGTGGTAAACAGATAGGTTCTCTTGTGGGATGCTATGGTTAAAGGTACCATTAAGTCACAGGATTTAAGAAGACGGTTAAGTGAGGCACCTGTATTATCTTTATCAGATGATACAAGGAATTTTGTAGTGTATCTCGATGCTTCGCATATGTGACGAGATTGCGTGCTCATGTAGCATGGCAAGGTCATTGCGCATGCATCACGCCAGTTAAGGATTATGAGAAGGTTTATCCTACTTATAATCTAGAATTGGCAGTTGTAGTTTTGAATTAAAAATCAGAAGATAGTATTTACACGGAAAAGTGTGAGATATACACAGACTCTAAGAGTCTGAAATATATCTCCACACAGAAGGAGTTGAAAATGCAATAGAGAGAGGATTGTGATATCTTATATCATTCAGGGAAGGTAAACGTAGAAGCCGACGCGTTAAGTAGGAAGGGTAAGGAAAACTATCGATGTTAACGACTTAGAATGAGTTAATAACGGAGATAGCGGGAGTGGAGTTAGAATTTAAATTATAGAATGAAACGATAGAAATGTTATTCAAAACATAGACTCAATCCACAATAATGGACCGAGTCAATTAAGTACAATTAGGTAACGAGGAGTACAAGTGAATGAAGAAGATGATGCAGGATAAGTAGAAGACTAAGTATAGTCTTATTTTGAGGGATGAATTTGAGTTCCATATAAGTCCGAGTTAAAAGGATAACTGAGATGACATAAAGATAGCAAAATGTGTTAGTACGTGTTTAACTTCCAACTCAAATTGTTAACAGGAAGTGATAAGTCATGTGTGAAAAGATAATACCTTCGATGAAGGTGAAATGAAAGAACCCTAATGTCGAAGAAGCATTGTGGGAACTCGAGATTAAAATAAAGGAAAAATTTTCCTTTGTGGTGTAGGTATTATTAGAGAGATTCTGGGGACATAATCCTTATAAGGAGGGAAAAATGTAACGCCCGAGAAAATTGGATTTTTGAGAATTAAATTTTTATTTTTATGAAATGAATGTAATTAATTATTTATGGAGCAAGCTAATCGAAGGTCGTTCTATGACCTAGAAATGTCAGAACATCATAGGATTTTGGCTATGTGGTAGAATTAAAGTGTTTGAATTTCCAAAATGAAAATAAAAGCTTTCCGAGAAGGTTTCCGAAAAACACTATTCACGCATTTCTGCTCGGGAATTATTTTTGAACTTCCTAAAAATAAGTAACGATAGAATATTGAGGTGAGATGGAATATCCAATAATATTTCAGTTATGGGAAACGTAATATTTCACCTGTGGACTTAAAACCTAACGTTTAGAAAATGTGACTTTTGAGAAGGAATTTAAATGTATGTAATGAATTAAGCGATGATCGTATTATACGTAGGTATTGTACGAGGTAAGGAATACGAATACTATATGAGTTATTATACGAGTACGTATGAATAATGGTATGTCGTATATGTTGACTAAGTATACGAATTAGAGTACGAGAATTATACGTATAATATATGTTATAAGGCTTTAAGCCAAAAGAAAGGAATTGGTAGGATTTGTTAAGTATTATGTGAGCCCAAGTATTGGATGGTTAAGTCCAATGTGAGTTTATTAATGCAAGCCCAATGTTTGTTTAATTACAAGCCCAAAGTAAAATTATGCTAGAAGCCTAAATGATTAAGTAAGTTAATTAAGCTAAGGCCCAAAGTAATTATCCAATGGGTATGAACCATGGAGCAAACCATGGATAGTCCAAAGTGGTGGACAAGAAATTGATGGAATGAACAAGCAAACTTAGAGGCTAAGTTAGTGTGGTGATCACACAAAGTGCATTAATGTGATAAACAAGTATACTTAATGATTAAGCAAGTGTGATGACCAAGTAATTTATTTGGAGAGCATGTTAACTTAAGAGCTAAGTAATGAATAGTAAGGAGGTGGGTTAAGGAGGTGGAAGTGGCTTAATGACCATTATGCCCTCATCTAGGATTTTCTATAAATAGTAAGCTTTGTTTTCATTTGTTGGTTGTTAGTTTTTCATCCAACTTAAGTTGAGAGCTTATTTGGTAGAGAGAATAAACACATATAAGTTATACTTCCTTTGTTAACTTTTCCACCAATAACTTATAACTTATTTGTTAGAGAGAATAAGTTAGAAAGTTAGTCTTTCATATTTCAAGAAGCAAGAAGGAGATCAAAGATTAAGCAAGATATCATCAAAGAATAAGTGTTCTTGAACCATGTTTCTCTTTCTCTTCCATAGTTAGAGAATGGGGTATTGGTAGAACTAGTATGCTAAGGAATGATAAACAAAAGGGCTTAAGTCTTAATAAGCCGTAATAAGCATGAACAAGTCATTTCTACTTATATAAGTTACGAATTTATGAAGATCTTGTAAGAACTTGTCATATGATAATGGCGATGGAGTTAGTAGGAACTTAATAAGAAATTGTAAGAACTTGTAACATGTTTACATTAATGGCACTAGTATGATAAGAACATGCAAAAGTGATGGTTAAAAGATTAAAGCCATGATAAATCATAAGAAATAGAATTATAAGTAGTTTATGAGTTTTGAACTTATTAAGAACAAGTAATAACTTATCATGTTATAAGTTAATGAAGCATATATGTCAAGATGTTAGTATAATGGATTGAATCCAAGTGAAATGGTTTAAAAATCTCAAGTAACGAAGTTTTCGCCAGAATTTACACGATTAGACGACGATCGTCGAATTCGTGAAATTCATGGAATGAAAGTCAAATTTTGATATTGAGCTTGGAAACATTGGTTTTCAATGGAGACAAGTCTTATTTGTCATTATAGAGTTGCGGACTTAAAAATGGTCAGATTCCGACTTAGAACGAAGAATTAATAGGTGAAATTTTAGCAAACGAAGACGAATAGATAAAATTCTTGCATGACCACGTAGAGTATGAAATTGGAGAACCGTAGGCTCTTGAACGAGCCAATTCAGACTTATAATGAAGAAGTTACGCATCTGGGAATCTCGCAAAGTTGAAAAACTGTCAAAGTTTTATGTGGCTCGAGTCACATGGCCACGACTCAAGCTTAAATGACCGTGCCAATGATACCAAAGTGAACATCAGCCCATGGAGAGTCACGCTGGAGCATGACTCATAACAAAGGGACTCGTGCAGTGACTGAAGTCCGGTCTTCAAGCCCCAATAATGGGCGACACATGATGTGGCATAACAATGGAACATCAGGCCGCATTGCCAAATTCGAAAAACTCCCCAGACGAAGAAAGAATGGTTACAAGTACAGCTTGAATGAAAATTGTTTAACAATGAACTAAGGGACTTAATAAAACAGTGTTCAGTCATAGCTAAACCTCAAGTGTGATCACTTAGGGTTAAAGAAAGTTAATTGAAAGTAAACAGAAATGGTATATAATAAGTGTACGTAACTAATGCCGATTAAGTGCCGATTAATAACATAAGGACGTTAATAAGCCACGAGGAAGGATATTTAACTCGAACCGAGTTGTAATAATTTCAATTAAGTTATAGAAATGAAAGAAGTTGGTAAGAACGATGTAAAAGAAAGATGGCAAGCCGAAACCAATAATAACAAATCTAATATGGGATTAGATTGAGAAGTAGGGTAAGATTCTTTAAGAACTATATATGTTCAATCATGACCTGATGTGATATGTTATGTGGTTATGTGTTGTAGAGACCGTAAGGACTCAAAGGGAAACGTAATTATACTGTAGCAGACGCTGAAGGCAAGTTTTTCCTAAACGTGTGTTTAACTTTCGTGTTAGCCAGGTTTTCAAATGATTCAAGTTATGAGATGCATGTATGGTTTTAAAGAAAGTGTCGATGCCAGTTTTTGCTCGGCTAGACTAATCTTGATAGAGTGATTGATTTATTTACAAGTCTTTCAATATAGAATTGCTAACGCTATCCTACGCCAACTATTTGGTACGGATTCAAGGTAAGTATGAATATGAATAAACAAATGTATTTTCTTGGAGTATTCGATGGGTACGTGAGGTTGCCATTACTTAAACGTACACACGTTTAATGGATGTAGTGTTGATCAACATAGGGTACTATAGGCTGATCACCTACATGTACTCGTAAGCTATGTCGGACTTACGGACTTCCTGCCGGGTTGTCCTTTTCAAAGAGACTATAAGACGTTCACGTCTTGAACCAGAATTGATTAATTATAGATTATTGTCATTGCAAAATGTTTGGAAGGAAAAGAAATGCTATTTTAAGTTATTGATAGTACTTCGTAACTATCATCCAGTTATTGAAGATATACGATTCCTATGTTTTAAGCATGCTTTTAAAAATGAAATTGATGTACTTACTGAGCTTGTTATGCATACACTTGCTTGAACCATATGATTTCAACTTAGACGATATGACCAAAGGATTCGACAAGGATAAAGTGAAGGCTAAAGCAAACTTCTAGCGTACCTATGTAATAGTATAGGTTTGTAATGATAATATTTGATATTATGACAAGAACAAATGTAACAGTTATAAAAAACCTGGGGAATGGTAGTATTATTTTAGAATATATATAAGACAGATTCGTTCTTTTGAGGCTTTTTTAATTGAATGTTTGTGTGAACTGTAGCACCGTGGAGCACCATCTGTCGGGTTGAAAGAGACCCGGATTTGGGGGCATCACAAGTCACAACCAAATAAGAAGCGCAGATTTAATCCTAGACCACCCTTTCTCACTGGGATTTTCTCAACAACAACAAAGAACATCACACTCCAATTGTACCTCGTGAAAAAAGAAATCGAAGTGGGTGATGATGATGAAATACATGGCAAACACGTAAGTTATGATCAAGAGCCAAGTAATTGCTATAAAGAATCTGGAAACTCAAATGGGGCGGATGGCTAACATGCTTACTAACAGTGCCCTGTGGTTCATTGCCAAATGTCTGAGACAAATCCAAGAAGAGACGGGAAGGAACAGTGTCAAGCGCTCACATTGAGATCTGGGAAAGATTTGTCAGTACTTAAGTCATGCCATGAGATTATATTAAGGAGAACGCATGCCACGCCTGAAAGGCAAAGATCGATTGCTCAAGAAGAAAATCTGGAAAAATCTGAGGTTCAACAGGAAGAGGCTGAGAAAACAGGTTCAGAGGAGAAGCTTAAGAGTCCATTACCACCAATTCACACTCAAGTTCCGTATCCGCAGAGATTAAATAAAAAAAGGGAAGATAAATAGTTCAAAAATTCTTGGAGGTATTCAAAAAGTTGCAGATCAACATACCATTCGTCAAGGCATTGGAACAAATGCCCAGCTACGCCAAGTTTATGAAGGGTATATTGTCAAGGAAGAGGAGACTAGATGAGTTTGAAATGGTAGCCTTGACAGAGGAATGCAGGTCAAGGTGCTTGATGAAAATTACCTCAAAGTCAAGGATCCGGGTAGCTTCACAATTCCATGCACCATTGGAAAGATGAACTTTAGTAAGTGTTTATGTGATCAAGGGGCAAACATAAATTTGATGCCCTTGTCAGTGTTTAACTAGTTGGGATTGCCGGATCCAAAGCCAACATACATTTCTTTATAGCTAGCTGATAGATCCATCACGTATCCACGAGGAATTGTTGAAGATATATTAGTGAAGGTAGAGAGATTTATCTTTTCGGCTGACTTCATCATATTGGATTACGAGGAAGACAAAAATATACCAATCATATTGGGAAGACCATTCCTAGCCACAGGAAAGACTATAATAGATGTGCACATGGGGGAACTCACTATGCGTGTTCATGATCAAGAGGTCACCTTTAATGTCTTCAAAGCTATGAAGTTTCCAGCATATGAAGAGGAATGTTTCTTGGTTGATTCGGTGGATCAGGTCGTAAATGATGAAGTACAAAGTCGGGTGGATGACGAACCTTTGAGGAGTGTAATTGCTAAAAATTCAGATTTAGAGGACGAGGAACTTGACGAACTTGTGCAATATCTGGATACCACTCCGCAAGTCAAAAAATTCAGAATACCTGTTGAGCCGTTGACAAAAGCAGGAGAAGCCTCAGTAAAATTAAAGCCATCTCTTGAAACACCTCCAAAACTTGAATTAAAACCACTTCTAGAACATCTCATGTATACATTTTTAAATAAAGACTCGAAGCTACCTATAATTATTTCTTCTGTATTAACATCTTTCCAGAAAGAAAAACTGCTACGAGTGCTTCGAGAGTTCAAATCAGCAATTGGCTGGGCCATAACGGATATCAAAAGGATCAGCCCTTCATTTTGCATACATAAAATCCTGATGGAAGATGAAAGTAAGCCGTCAGTTGAGCAACAAAGGAGACTTAATCCGATAATGAAAGAAGTGGTTAAGAAAGAGGTACTAAAATGGCTGGATGCAGGCATAATCTATCTAATCTCAGATAGCTCATGGGTGAGCCCAGTGCAATGTGTACCGAAAAACGGTGGCATGACAGTAGTCACTAATGAGAATAATGAGTTGATTCCAACACGAACAATAACAGGGTGGAGAGTATGCATGGACTACCGCAGGCTCAACAAGACTACTAGGAAAGATCATTTTCCACTTCCATTCATTGATCAGATGTTGGACAGATTAGCATGTCATGAGTACTATTGCCTATTAGACGGATATTCGGGCTATAATCAAATAATGATAGCTCCGGAAGACCAGGAAAAGACAACTTTCATATGTCCTTACGGCACATTCGCTTTTCGAAGAATGTCTTTTGTGTTGTGCAACGCTCCAGCCACTTTTCAGAGATGCATGATGGATATATTTTCAGATATGGTAGAGCAGAATGTGGAAGTATTTATGGATGACTTCTCAATTTTTGGGGACTCGTTTGATCTATGCCTCGAGAATTTGGTGATGGTTTTGAAGCGATGTGTTGAAACAAATCTAGTACTGAACTGGGAAAAATGCCATTTTATGGTACAAGAAGGAATCATACTAGGACACAAAGTATCGAAGAAGGGACTCGAGGTAGACAGGGCAAAGTTGGAAACTATAGAGAAATTGCCACCACCTACTTCGGTAAAAGGTGTTCATGACTTTCGGGACATCTGCAGTTTTTCTACCGCAGATTTATCAAAGACTTCTCCAAGATAACTAAACCACTATGCAGTTTATTGGAGAATGATGCGCATTTTAACTTTGATGAGGCTTGCGTGTCGGCATGTGAGCACCTGAAAGGCAAATTAACATCAGCACCAATTATTACTGCACCAGATTGGGAATTGCCATTTAAACTGATGTGTGATGCCAGTGATTATGCCGTAGGGGCTGCTTTAGGGCAAAGGAAAGAGAAGATGTTTCATGTTATTTATTATGCCAGCAAGATCCTTACAGATGCACATTTGAACTACACCACCACGGAGAAAGAGTTATTAGCAGTGGTGTATGGCTTTGATAAATTTTGAGCATATTTGATCGGCACAAAGGTGATAGTATATACGGATCACGCCGCAATTCGACATTTAGTGGCGAAGAAGGATGCAAAGCCTCGGTTGATCAGATGGATTTTATTACTGCAGGAATTTGATTTGGAAATCAAGGATAGGAAAGGCACTGAAAACCAAATGGCGGACCACTTATCACGACTTGAGAATCCAGAAAGGGAGACAGATGACAAGGTTTTAATCAATGAATCCTTTCCAGATGAACAGTTGTTTGTGGTGAAAGGGGAAGTGCCATGGTTTACAGACTATGCAAACTATTTGGTAAGCAAGATGCTACCTTCTGATTTGGTGGTTTATCAAAAGAAGAAATTTATGCATGATGTCAAATGGTATATATGGGATGAGCCTTTTTTGTTTAAACAGTGTTCTGATCAAGTTATAAGGTGTATTCCATATAGCGAGACCGAGGGGATTCTGCAGGATTGTCACTCTACTGTGTATGGCGGTCACTATGGTGGTGAAAGAACAACGGCTAGAATATTACAAGCAGGATTCTACTGGCCGACAATTTTTAAAGATGCATACAATTTTGTCCAGCGGTGTGATAAATGTCAGTGAGTGGGGAACATCTCTAAAAGGAATGAAATGCCATTGAACACAATCCTGGAAGTCGAAATTTTTGATGTATGGGGAATTGATTTCATGGGGCCTTTCGTTTCTTCTTGCGGAAATCTTTACATTCTGCTCGCTGTAGATTATGTCTCGAAATAGGTAGAAGTGGCAGCTCTTCCGACAAATGATGCCAAGGTCGTCCTCAGATTTTTACACAGAAGTATTTTCACGAGGTTTGGGACTCCAAGGGCTATCATTAGTGATGAAGGTAGTCATTTTTGCAATAGGCAGTTTACAGACTTTGTTGGCTAAATATGGGGTGAATCATCGCATTGCTACAGTATATCACCCACACCCGAATGGCCAAGCTGAAGTGTCAAATCGAGAAGTTAAGAGAATCCTGGAGAAAGTTGTGAATCCCCTAAGGAAGGACTGGTCATTGAAGTTAGATGATGCAGTATGGGCTTATAGGACGGCATATAAGACACCATTGGGTATGTCACCTTTTCAACTCGTGTATGGAAAAGCCTGCCACCTTCTTATGGAGCTCGAGCATAAAGCATATTGGGCAATTCAAAAGCTAAATTTTGATTTAAAATCTGTCAGGGAGAAACGACTACATCAACTCAATGAGTTGGATGAATTCAGATTGCAGGCATACGAGAATTCGAAGCTGTATAAGGAGAAAGTGAAGAAAATGGCATGACCGAAAAATCATTGAAAGAGCATTTGAACCAGGACAAAGGGTTTTGCTTTATAACTCCAGACTTGAACTTTTTCCTGGGAAGCTAAAATCGAGGTGGTCAGGACCATTCAAAGTGAAAACTATTTTTCCGCATGATGCTATTGAAATATTCGATACGTTGTCGGACAAGCCTTTTAAGGTGAATGGACAGCGCTTAAAACATTACTTTGGTGGTGAGGTAGACAGACAAAAAGTTGCCTCAATTCTTTCTTTAACATGAGCATCAGAGACAGTCAAGCTAATTGACTATAACTTAGCGCTTGATGGGAGGCAACCCATTATTTTCTATCCCTAAATTCTCTATTTCACTCTTTATTTATTTAGTTAAGTTATTGCGTTAACTCAATTTCAACCTAAGTTAGGACCATGCAATTATCTCTACATAATTCACATATTAGCTGATATTGAAGGGGAGCGTGTATATGCATTGTATAAAATAAGGGTACTACCATAGACATTCATGTTTATTTGTAAACCATGCATTGATAAGGTTCATTGATGAATTGCAGGTGTATTGGAGAGCACGCATTTCTGTCTTGCAGAGTCTAAAAATAAAAGCTGTAGTACAGGAAGAAGGATCGCGCGGCCGCGTGATGAACACAAAGACACGCATAGCGCCACTACACACGCCTCGGACCAATAATGCCACTCACAAGCATTGGCGCCGAGAACCATCAGAAGGACCTTGCGGCCTTACATGCAATCATAGACGTGGAAATATTTTTTTAACAGTACAAAATCCAAGTTGTGGTCTAATTGGGTCTCTCCTTTAATATAACAGAAGCATATTATTCTATTCTCCTATATTCATAAGGTCAATTAACCCTCATCAAAGTTCATACCCACACATCTCTTTCCTGGGATAAATCTAGGGTCCTACTTGGGTTGTGTAGCAGTAAGATTGGGGGGATGCTCATCAACAATTCCTCTGCATTCTCTCTATCATCCACACATGGGCCCAAAAAGAGCACATGCAATCTTACTCTCGTCTTCATCAGAATCTTCCTCCAATCACCACGAAGAGGATATCTTGGACGAGAGTAAATTTATCAGTTTGGAAGCCCAGCAAGACTATTATCGGAGTGTGGCTAAATCTTTTATGAAGGAACGGAGTCTTCTACCTGCGAAGCAGGATGGCCAACTCTGGTATATGACATGCGAATGAGACTGGGTTGGCTTAATTGCATCTCCTATGCCTATCCTCGTGGGGATTGTTAGAGAATTTTATGCGAATGTTGAGGAGATGATAACAAGAGGAATAACACTAGTTCGAGAAGAGCAGGTGAATTTTCGACCTTCCGCGATCATAGAAGTATTCAACATATATGATGCACCACCCACCGGGTCTGACAATTGGATAGAAGGTGTATATCTAGAAACAGATCTAGCAGTGGTGATTACTGATTTGTGTATTTCGGGCACCAAATGGAAGTATAAGGCAGGGACAACTGAACCAAAATCGTTTCAATTGTCAGCATTGAATCGATATGCCCAGGCCTGGAACCTGTTTATTTTTGCCAAGCTAGTTCCGTCAGCTCATTACAATGCAATAACCACTGAGCGTGCGATTATTTTGTGGGGAATCATCAAAGGCAAGTACATTGATGTCGGCCTTTTAATCCATAGAAACATGCTGAGTTATATGCGTGGGAACAAAAATGGGATTATTCCGCATGCATCGGTGGTAGCCATGCTCTGTAATCAACAAGGAGTCCAATGACATACTAAGCAGCTGCAGTACCCAAACCATGCAATCACTCAGACGACTATTGCAAATTTCAAGGAGTAGACAGGTGGTGTACCACACCCACGTGGACTAGGATTCATCCTTCATCCCACTTTTCCAGAGCCGTCACAGCAACCATCTTAGACAAACGAGGCCGACTCCTTCCACGCATGCACGTGCCACCCATGGCGATCGCCAGCTCCGAAGGTTGGAGCGCATAGTCGATGCCATGTACGATAATTTGGGCACATTTACGACGGGACTCACAAGGGCCTTGGCCGAAGCTTTTTCGTAACAAGGAACAACATTAGAATGGCCTCAGTTCGAAACTGCAGCACCATATCCACCACCGGATTCACCACCCGAGGAGGATGGCACTACCAATATTTAGGGGAGTTTTTCTTACCCTTTACCTTCATTTAATGGGGCATTGAATATGATAAGTTTGGGGGTATTGGGTAGTATTTTTAGTTTGTATATAGTTTTGCATGATTAGTTTAAGTTTTGTAGTTTTTGCATGTTTAGTTTAAATTCTAGCATATAGTTGCATGTTATAGTGCATATCACGTTTAGTGTGCATATCTCACAGTTCTTGCCATATAGAAATTATTGTCTAGCCAATGATGATAGTGAATTTGTTAAATGATTTTTGAGTATTTTGGATAATTCGAGCTGAGATATAATGTTTGACATAATGAAATTCATAATGTTGTTTAAATGCTTTCGGTTTGCACAAATGTTTTCACAATCGCTTGTAGGTATAATAAGCATGGGCTGTAGTGCTCGATAGAAAAATGTAGTTTTAAAAAGGGAAATATGTGAAAAGTGAGTATAGACTGTATAAAACATTGATTTTTAAACTTTGGGAAAACATGGGTCTCTGTGTATAAAAAAGAAGAAGAATAGCAATAACGTGGCTAGTCTTATTTCGGGGCCCTGGCTACTTGAGTAAGTATGCCCGAGGGGATTGTCTCTACACCTAGCGCCCTAAGGTCTTTCATGGTTTGGGAGTCGTTGGTCGAAAGCTCGCTAAGGAGAAGCAGTGTGCCTAATGGAGTAAGACATTGCACAGTCATGTGGAAAAAAGAAAAGAAAAATAGCAATAAACACCGCGGGGAAGTGCGAAAGTCACCCTCATGAGTAGAAATAAAGCAGTTAAGCCCAGTGTTGAACCTTAGTTTATTTTAAGATGTTGGAATAGTCTTGGTTGCATATATATACATAAGTCTTGATTTAAGCTGCAAATTTCTGTTTTGAGCAAGATAGCATGATTATCCTGTGCCTAAATCAAGTTTTAACGAACACAACACACACACACACAGCATCTCTATAGCATTTTTGAATTATCTGCGTGTATGATATTATGCCTGCAGTTTGATTTGAATCTGTATTCTTGAATCTAGAAAAAATTCATTGAGGCAAATTGGACTGAATTTTTATGATAGTTGGGACAATGTGAGATTAGTTGCATCACAATTTAGTTGGATAGTAATATAGCTGTATTTTCATTGTTCATTAGTATACATTGCTTGAAGGCAAGCAACAATTCAAGTTTGGGGGTATTTGATAAGTGGGTTTTACACCTACTTATGGAGTACCAATTCATGCGAACTATGCCCATCTCAAGTACATTTTAGTATGTTTTAGCTGCATTTCATGTTAGTTTGCATTGCATATACTTAAAACTTCTTTTGGTGAATAAGTGTAGGAATCGGCCTAATTTGGTGGTATTCTAGGGCACGAGGCTAATGGATGCGTAAGGCGAGGCAAAAGATAGGATATGCATGGCTGAGGATTGAGTGGAGCATGGATGGACAAGCATGGATGGACATAGGACATTTCAGTAGCAGCATCAACATTGCAGAACCAAACTCAGGAGTAGAATCAGAAGTCATCAATCGCAAGCGCGCCAGACGAGAAAAAGCTTGGAGACGCACGCCTTGCCAGTACCCAACTAACCATGGAACCTCTCGCAATTTCTTGTGGTATGAACATGACAAGCCTAGGGAGCACGCGCCCGCGCGAGAGCCCGACTGAACATCACGACTTACTGCAAGTCTCGCGCCCGCGTGAGTAATAGGCTAGAGGAGCGCGCGGCCGCGCGCAAGGTCTGAAGCTGCTAATTTATTTTATTTTAATTTTGAATTTTTAAGGGTTGTAATGTTTTAAAATGATATCTGGCTGGTGTCAAAGGTATCTTTGATATCGTTAGTCATATTTTTGACATCGTAATTAGGGTTTACTCTCTGGAAGAGATTCCAACGTAGAAGGAGGCCAAAACTCTACTTTCCTACTTCTTCTTAGGATTTTCTACCAAAGTGGGTTTATTATTATTATTTTGCTGGAATCCTATGAGGATTTGAATATTGATCTATATTCAGCAATTAGGTTTGATTATTTCTACCTTTCATCTTTTAATTGTTTGTGTATTAATCATGTTTAGATTGGATCCCCTAATGGCTTTTGGTTCAGTCATGAACTAAACTCCATTATGGGATTCTAACGGATTTTAATATGTAGTTTGATTGAATGCTTAAATGCTGGATTGTTTTACATATCATATGGGATGTCTATCATGATTATTTTGCATGTATGAATGCTTGATCACCATTCGTTTCAGTATTTGTATGGAATTAACAATAAACATGCAAATATGGATTGTAATCATGATAGTATACGTATATAGGGCTGTGTTATATGGCTTATGTATTTCGTGAACCAGATAGTTGCAATTTCACATAGACATATAGTGATTTTGGCTATATTGATGATTACATAGAGTCTATTATCTGTGGATGCTGTGTAAGTAGGTCTTAGTGCATTGAAAAATGGCTAATACTCTTTTAGTGCTCTTGGCTACTTTCCTGTGATCGGTGAACAAGTCATGCATGATAGTGGCGATTGAATGAAGTATTAAATGAAGTTAGGATCCCATTATTTCCAGATTTGATTCATTCCGTCGTTACTCTTGTTTTAGTTGTTATTTGCAATTTGAGACCAAACCAATCTTAGTCATTAGTTTGAGCATATATATATAGTAATTTAATTAATTCATATTGATTTAAATTAATCACTTTCTTTGTGGGATCGATACTTTACTTACTTTGTATTACTTGTTGACACATGTATGCTTGCATGAGTTAGAGCTCTTTTGTTAAGACTAAAAAAGAGGTAACACTCATGTTCTATTCGTGAAGAAGAAAGATGGAAGTATGCGACTTTGTATTAATTATCGGGAGTTGAATCATGTCACTATAAAAAATAGGTACTCGTTGCCTCGCATTGATGACATGTTTGACCAGTTGCAAGGCGCCAAATTCTTTTCAAAGATCGATCTTTGTTTTGGATATCATCAGTTAAAGATTAAAACTGATGACATTCCAAAGACTGCTTTCGGAACTCGGTACGAGCATTACGAATTCCTAGTCATGTCTTTTGGATTGACTAATGCTCCTGCTGCCTTCATGGATATGATGAACCGAGTATTCAAGGAATATTTGGATCACTTTGTGGTCTTCTTTATTGATGACATCCTCATATATTCCAAAAGTCGTGAAGATCATGAACAACACTTGAGGCTGATACTCCAAAAGCTTCGTGAAAATAAGCTTTATGACAAGTTGAAGAAATGCGAGTTCTGGCTTGAGGAAGTAGCATTCCTTGGGCACGTAATATCAAATCATAGAATATCTGTTGACCCGACAAAGATTGAAGCAATTCAAAGCTGAGATCAACCTAAGTCAGTGACCAAAGTACGTAGCTTTCTCGGCTTAGCTGGTTATTACTAGAGATTCGTAGAAGGGTTTTCTCGAATCGCTACTCCATTAACTCAGCTGACTCGAAAAGATACATAATTTGGTTGGAGCGAGGAATATGAGAAGAGTTTTCAAGAACTCAAGATGAGACTCATTTCAGCACATGTTCTTACAATACCATCTAGTTCGGGGGGATTTTTCATCTACAATGATGCTTCAGGCAGAGGGTTAGGATGTGTTCTTATGCAACATGGGAAAGTCATAGCCTATGGATCACGACAACTTAAAGAATATAAGAGGAATTATCCTACTCATGATCTAGAGTTGGGAACTATCTTTTTGCGCTTAAAATTTGGAGGCATTACATGTATGGGGAGAAGGTGGAGATCTATACGGATCATAAAAGCCTCAAATATTTCTTCACCCAAAAGGAACTCAACATGCGGCAACGATGTTGGCTCGAGCTGTTGAAAGATTATGATCATACCATTCAATATCATCCTGGAAAAGAGAACGTAGTAGTTGTTGCATTGAGTAGAAGATCATATGCGGGTACGACTGCGATATTATCAACGCAAAGGCCCATTTTTTATGACTTACATAAGATGGAGATATAGTTAAAGACTCCAGGGACCCACGTGATAATGGAAAATATACAAGTAGAACCAACTTTAATCGATAAGGTTAAAGCTGCTCAAACCACAGACCTGGAGCTGATGCGTATGAGGAAGAAAGTACAAGAAGGTGTTGTCCCGGAAGCAAGAATCGATGAAAAAGGAATACTTCAAGTCAACTCCAGACTTTGTGTTCCTAATGACCTTGATTTAAAGTATAAGATCATGATAGACGCGCACAACACACCATTTATAATCCATCCCAGAAGTACCAAGATGTATCGTTATCTTCGACATACATTTTAGTGGAGCAATATGAAAAGAGAGATCACGGAGTTTATCTCACGTTGTTTAACTGTAAAGCCCCCAAATTCAGGTACTTGAAACCCGAACTCGGTGCTTCACGATACCATTTCTACGAGCGGAATAATACTAATAATAATAACAATAATATAAATATCAAACTTTATTTACATAATTATCAGAGTCTTGCTCCCAAGTACGTAACCTTTAAAACATTCATTACATAACATGATAGATAATATATATCATTGTCTTAATAATATCAAACTACTACATAAGATAGCATTGTATTCATTCAATAACCTTTCCCTTTCCCTTTCCCTTGTTCTTAGCAGAGCCTTCAAGTTGTTCACACTTAGCTGAATACATTTAAATTAAGCAAGGATGAGCATTTGAGTGCCCAGCAAGTAATAACAATTATAATTATTAGCTTAAAGGATTAAATGTTTTCTTTATACTACCCTTCTACAATGATTCAATAGTTATGAAGTAATCTGTACCAATGATAATAATATATTAATTCTATACCAAATTTTTGAAACTACGTACTGACTATAAAAGGGTTAAGGTGACATACTATGAACATTGTTTTTTATTTTTGAAAAGGTTAAACAGAAATTTGTCTGCAAACCGTCACAGCTTACAGGCACGGGGGGTGATCAGCTCGTTATGCCCTGTATTGATCAATACTACATGCAAGAATGATATGATCGTTCACTTTGTCTGCCTTGGGCGCATAAAAGTTTTCCCATGTTCGGGATGTTCATACTTAGTCGTGAATCTGAACCAAAACAATTCAGTTGGATACAAAAAGGTTTTATCTTATTCAACAATAACTTATAAGTCAACATATATATATATATATACTGAAAATTGTGTATCAACATGTGATTAAATACAATGATTATCCAAGTTGGGACATTTGTATAACCATATCTAGAAATTAATGAACATAATATATATCTGAATTGCAATATAGTACCATGTTGATAATCAATGATCGGATATAACATATATAACAATCGGGTTAATAATCTAATACAATAATAATATAATTCTGAATCTTCTTACTCATGTCCATTGCATAAAGAAAATGCAAATATAGGATACTTGCCTGGTATGTTGCTTATAGTTCGCAATATAGTTTTATCTTTTATATAATCACCTGTCAGTAATAAGATCATTTTACTGATTAGAATAACATATCGTAACACATAATACTGCTTATTGCAGTCAGCACATAACCTAATCACATTGCCATATATATCTATCAGTCATTGGATCACAAACAAACACATATGTAATCAAATTATCTAAGTCCAAATCAATTTAAATAAACATGTGCAATTATCAAAAAGACTTTATCGAGTAATTATCAAGTCTAAGACTCTATTCTCAGCTTAATATCTGTAAGTATCAGTCATATTATTTTTAAATGACTTATAATAATTTTTAAACATTTATTATGATTTATCATAAATTTTCAAACATCGAAATCATTATTAAATAATTTAAATATTAAACAATTCTATTATAATTAATATTTAATTAATATTAGACTATTAATAAAACCATTGCCAAAAGGTTAAAGTTATTTATAATAACTCATAATATTTTTAAAATATTAATATTACCCTTAAATGATTTTTAAAATAATTAAAATTATTTTAAATAATTACCATTAATATTTAAATATTAATGTACTATTTATCAAAATATTAAAAGTCATTCATTATAACTTAAAATATTTTTAATTCATTTATATCCTTTTAAATGATTTTAAATTAATAAAACCATTTTAAACTATTTATTTAATATATTTATTAAATAAATTTAATATCATTAATAATAAAATTAATATTATTAATATTAAATTATTAATGAAATTATCCTTTAAATATTAAAATTTATATTTTATAACTTAAAATATCTTTAAACACTTTATTTTCATTTAAGATGATTTTTATAATATTAAAATCATTTTTAAACTAAATTATTTAATATAATTATTAAATAACTTTAATATCATTAATAATTATTAATTAATTAAATTTACCTTTAAATATTAAAAGTTATATTTTATAACTTAAATAACTTTTAAATACCTTATTATTATTTAAAATTATTTTTAATATAATAAAATCATTTTTAATTTATTTATTTAATTCATTAATTAAATAACTTAATTATCATTAATATTAATTTATTAATGAATTTCATCACAAGATATTAAAAGTCATTAAAATAACTTAAAATTTTTCTTATATCATAATATAATTTTAAATGATTTTTCAAGTATTAAATTCATTTTACCTAATTTATTTAATATTATAATTAATTAAATATAATACCATTAATATTTCAAAATATTAAATATTTATGAAATATACTTAAAATAATTAAAGACTAATTTTCAGACTTTAAAATAATTTTTAATAATTCATTATGAATTTTTAATAATTAAAAACTAATTTTCTATAATTATTTAATAAAAATATAATTTTTATATAGAAACTGTTGCTAAAGACCACCTATAGCGACAAAACTGTCGATATAGGTGTTCTTTGTGTTCATCATGAAAACCCAGAACATTCATGCCAGTTTCGAGGGGCTTAGTTTGACCAAACTTAAATCAGTGTCTACTGTGTTTTTGGGAGATCTATTACCTTGATCTTGTAGTACTAGTGTAATACTACAAGACCCAACAACAAACATGAACAAATCACATAACAAGAAAGAGATCTGATCGCCCAAAATAGTTGTCAGGGCTATTCTTCATTTTCTGGGTTACCCAGAAATGAAGAACAGTTCGACTGCTCATATTTGGGCTTCCACAACTTGTGATCTAAATGTTGTTTTAGTGATTTAAGAGTCTTAGATTGTAGCTAGCATGCAAGAGAATAGATCTGTAACATAAAATCCATCTAACAACATTAAATCATCAAGATCTCGTGTTTTGCCAAACGACGCATGTCGAACACGTGTTCATCGGTTTTACGGGTTGCCTTAAAAACATGAATCGTGTTCACTGCACTACTTTGACCTAAGGCCACCAATTCCACCAACTCCAATTATACACTAGCAACCCAGATCATCATTATACACTACTAACATCATATTTTAACACTTAATCATAACATTTAACATACCAAGCATGATCAGATTCTAGGTTAGGGTTTTATACCTCTTGGGATAAATTTTGATTCTTGGCATTTTGATTTGTTATAGACGTTAGTGGGGCTCGGTTTTGTGACTGAAATGTCTTAGAATTTTGTAGGTTTTGAGAGAGAGAGAGTTGGTTGAGTGTAAGTGTACAAATGAAGCAATAATGCACATTTTCTCTCTCTTTAATCTATATATATAGCAAAGTGTAATGTAATAGATGATATATTGGCTGAGTTGCTGATCATTTAGTCAATTGGGAAGTCAAGGTTAGCTCACCAACTCCAATTATTGCTATATATACAAGTTATCTCAAATAATGCAAGAGGGGTATTTTGGTCAATTGGCTTAGGATTTTAATGGCATAAATGTAATCCTTGCAAACCTTTAGGGTTTGACCCTTAGGGTTTAACATATGCTATCAATTATTATGTTCTATTGTGAGGATTGTCTATTGTGATTTGGACTTAATTGTTTAATTGCCTAGCTAACAATTACCGTGATAATCTATATGAACTCGAGAGATGAAATATTGATTTAGATCTTATCATGATAGCATGTGTTTGTGATTTCTGCATAGATGGAATTCATGATTTGTGTTTAGGATAGAGATATGCCTTTACGCCATATGTAATCTTATAGAGAACTTGTGCTTTAAATCCTTTTTAATTGTAATTCAAATAGAGATATAATGGATTAGTTAATTAGGGTGTCTTGCTTAATTCTATCATCTGAGGATTTAAGTGAGTATGGGTATCATGCATTGAGAGATGGCTTTATCTGCTTTAGTGTTCTTGATTAACAATTTAGGATAGAAAATAATTGATGAGAAGTGTGTAAACTTAAATAAAGCAATAAGTGAAGTTGTGATCTTAAATCTCTGTAATCTTAATTTAACTAGTGGTAAATTATAATTAGTTTACTTATAAATTGAAATTCATTTGTTTAAATAAGATTGAGTTGGTTACGGGTTAGTACTTGGTGATTTTTATTAAACAATTCCTTGTGGGAACGATACTCTACTTTCACTTTATTACTTGCTGACTACGTATACTTGCGTGTTGTGCGTAATTAGATTTTACCCAACAAGTTTTTGGCGCTGTTGCCGGGGAATTAATTTAATAATTCTTTACCAATATTAATTTCAATCAAATTAGTCTTAATTTAAACATTTTTATTTTTATTTTTAATTCTCTTCCTATATTTCTCTCTTTTCAGGTACCATGGATGACTTTGTGTATCAATGGTCATACACAAACATGACTCAACCAAGGGAAACATAGATTGATGGACTTAATGCAATTTCCGCAGAGCCAGTACAAATTGAAGCTAATTTGAAGACGTTGGAGGTTATCGCAGCCCAACGGAGTCGAAGGATGGCAGTTACGTGTGACTATTGTTCTGGCAACCACCAAAGTCATCAATGCACCGTCAGTTTTGAACCGATACAATATAGTGGTGATTACCTTAATAACTATGTTGATCCTAACTATCACCAAGATTGGGGGTCTCACCCGGATTTTTCATGGAGCTATAATTATGATGACCAACATTACACTCAAAATCCATCATACACACCGGAATTTTCATGTCCACCTCCAGTGTCACAAGAGACAGATAATTCAAGGTTGGAGGAATTGTTTTCCAAGTTCGAAGCAGCAAATGAGGAGAATATGAGTAATCAAGCGAGGTCAATTCAAAATCTTACGGATCAGATAGAGCAAATGACCAAAGCCATAAGAAACCTTCCTCTAAATACTTGGCTTTATGACATGGATGACGAAATTGACGGAGAACCCGAACCAAATATACGTCTGGATGAGCCACAAGATATCGAAAGTGTGGAGACAATTGGGGATAATGAAATAGAGGTCGACGAAGATCTAAATGGGTCTCCACCAAAGATCAAAGAGTCAGTCAGATTTACAAAAGCATGCCCACTTCATAGTCATGTCGTCGACGAAGCTCTTGATGACAAAAGAGCGAGTACAATTTTGAATCCATGGTGGAACGAAACAGAGAAGATAGACGAAGAGCCCATTGTGTGTGACAAGCTTCCATGCCCCAAAGTGATCACATACATAATGGAGAAAACACCTAGCTGTGGGACTTTCTTGATTGAGATCATACCAAATCAGAGCATGCTAGGTGACTTTAAAGTAATGGCTATCACAATTGGGAACCTACCAAAAGCTATATTATTTTCAATGGATGAAGGGTTCCTCAATTATCGAAGAGGAATTGGATAGCATTGACCAGAAAAAGTCAGGCTGAAAGACTATAATTCAAGCGCTAACTGGGAGGCAACCCTAGAATTTTTCTATTTATTTGCTTTACTAGTTTATTTAGTAGATAGGAATTAATTTGCTTATTAAGTTCTCTTACCAATCCAAGTGATATTCTAATCCATGTTGTCTCTCTTCAGTGTAGGTATTGGAGGTTCAATGGACAGGCAAAAGATTATGAAAAGGTTATTCAAGTCAAATTCAAGTGTGGTGCCCAATTTGTTCAATGCGCCTAATCTATTCTCCAAACTTAGCGGACAAGGAGGTGGATTGCTATATTTTTAGGGAAGTCCCCTGCTTTTCTTTTTTCTATTTCAGCCATTGAAGACAATGTCTAGTTTAAGTTTGGGGGCATTTTAGTGTCGTGTTGCATATAGTTAGTTATTTACATTGTAGTTCATATAGTTACATTTAGTTTTTGCATTCACTTTTTTAAAAAAAAAAATCAAAAATCAAAAATAATAGTTAGTTACTATGTTCATCTTGCATGAGTCCAGCTATTTGATAGTTTAAGTTTATTTTGGCCAATGATGAGATTGGACTTGGGTAGACAAGTATAGTACTGACCATTAGAGCTTTGATGTGATTTCTTGTTATGAATTGAGTTTTTTTTCTGTTTGAAACTGGTATAATAAGGATAGCACAGTAAAAACAACTTGTTGAATGATTGAGTTTAAATTGATACATAAAGGACCTTTAAAGGATAATGCTAGTTTAAATAAGAGAATGACAAGAATAGGCAGTGAAGGCGAAGAATTAGACAAGAACCTAAGTTTGGGGGGAAAAGTGGGGTATATAAGCTTCTAAAAAAAAGATATTGAGTTGAATAAATTGAGTCCTGTGGTGGGTCGAGAAGAAGCGTGAAATGCACTCCTCATAAACACAAGCGTGAGATGGAGCGTAAAATGCACTCACTATCCAAAAAGAAAAAGAAAAAGAAAAAGAAAAATAGAAAAAAAAGAATAAATAAAACGGGAAATAAGAGCAAAAAGCCCCCGTAGATGAAAAATAAAGCATAAGTATCCCATGTTGACCCGTGATATTGGTAATTGTTTGATTTTAGTTGTAACATTACGGGTCATGATTATACCGAATGATCCCTAGTCATAATCATACCAATCAACAGTCCATCTATGCAGTACGGCCAAAGATGACTTTCATCGCAATATAAGCATGAGGATGATGACAATGATATAAGAATTCAATTAAATGAAAGCAAAAGATAAATTTTAAAGATTTATAATTTAATTTATCCAGAATTTAATAATGTTTAAATTGTCAACATGATACTACTTTGTGGAGTAAAATTCAAGAATTTGTATCAAAAATGATTTAGACCGAAAAGAAATTAATTTGTATCATAAATAGTACTCCGGGTGAATAGTACCCTGTGAATAGTGCTTCGAGAATAGTACCCCATGAATAGTACTTTGTGAATAGTACTCGTGAATAGTATTTCGTGAATAGTACCCCATGAATAATACTTTGAATAGTACCGTATAAATAAATAGTACTCATGGACAGTACTCCGGCATGAAAAGCTTAAAATTTAACAAGAATGAGTAGAAAATATCCTTGTGAAACGATACTAGATGAAGCGCAAATTTCAAGGATATTCTATTAATTTCACTTGAGTATGTATAATACTTTAACAAAATGAGGGTATAATCAGGAATACGAGATGAAATAATATTACTCACATACTACAGAGTATGGAAGAAAATATTACTCTGTATGAATACTGAACAAAAATAATATCCTTTACCTTAGAAGAAGACTGGATACTGGAATAGTGAAGTAGCAGACTATTCTTCTTCTTTCTCTCTATATCTTCTCTATCTATAATTGCTCTTGTGAGTCTTAGTGAATTAGTGAGAATGAAAGAAGAATGAGCTTCTATTTATAGAAAACATAGTTTCGATAATTGCATGTTTTAGGGCTCAAATTATTACAGTATAGTACCTTCATCTTTTCCACCATTTTTAATTTAATCCTGCAAGTATTATCAATCTTGCACCACCTCCCCTAATAGTAATGCATGTGAGTCAATAGTTCTATTCATGTGAACAAATAGTTAAATGCATGTGAACTAATAGCAATTAATTGCTCATTTATCCGATTAATTACCCGATTGGTCAATATAACCTCTAGAAATCAATTATTATCGAAATAATTATCGATTTTTACTAACACAAATAATCCAAACACAATGGAAATATTAATTTCATCTTTAATCAACTCAAACTTATTCATCGTTAATATTATAACTCATAATATTTAACAACCAAATCATTCCCAAGAAAGAGGGGACTTTCCGATAAGGATATCTCCCTATTGGCATGCAATTAGGTGACCAAACCTCTCCTCGACAAAACTTTCTAGACATCGTCAATATTACAAATAATAATATGAATAACTTTGTCGTCTCAATTATTGATTTAATAATAATAAATATTATGCAGATGATACTGTGATAATAATTGAATCAATAATATGAGAGATATTATGCAGCAATTAATGTAGCAATAATTGAGTATAACTGAGTGACTTCTCACGTAAGCATCAATAATCAATACTGTATGCTACTATGCAACCATGCGTATTATTATACTTTTACTACCGGGTAGTTCAACAGTTTAACAGAAAAAATTTCGCCGTTATTTTTATAAAAAGATATTTCTGTCGTTTTCTAACTACGACAATACTTCCGTTATGGGGTCCACTAATGATTGTGTCGTCGTACGAATATTCTCTATTAAAACGAATATTCCCCGACCAATTGAATATTTTGAAACCACTTACTTACTTTGCAAAATTTGTAAATATTACCCACAACTATAACATTATATCAAATCCATGCCATAATATTCAAAATTATATTTCGAGAAAAATTATTTTTTATTCATAAAACTTGGGGTCTTACAACCTTCCCTTCTTATGAAATTTCATCCTCGAAATTAGGGTACGTACCTGGTATGTCGAAGAGGTGAGGATACCTTGACTTTATTTCATATTCTAACTCCCAGGTCATTTTCTCAACATCGTGGTTTCTCCACAAAACATTGACTTAAGGTATAACCTTGGAGCGTAGAATATGATTCTTCTTATCCAAGATTTTAATAGGTACCTCTTCATACGTTAAATCTTTCGCTATCTCGTCCGGTTCTAATTCAATAATGTGGTTCGGGTCTTTCACATATTTACGTAACGTAGATATGTGAAAAACGTTATGAACACGAGACATACTTGCCATTAAGGCCAGTCTATAGGCCACAGTTCCTACTCGGTCAAGGATTTCGAATGGCTAAATGAATCGAGGATTGAGTTTTTCACTCTTTCCAAATCTTGTAACTCCTTTCCATGGAGCAACACATGATCTCTAACATTGAATTCCACGTCCTTTCGATGAAGATCATCATAACTCTTTTGTCGATCTTGTGAAATTTTTATATGTTGTCGGATCATTTGAATCTTTTCCATTGTCATGCATACCAAATTCGGTCCCAACAACGTTGCTTTACCCACCTCATCCCAGCATACTTAGAGAATGACATTTGTGTCTATACAACGCCTCGAATGGAGCCATGCCAATACTTGCTTGATAACTATTGTTGTAGGAGAATTCTATCAATGGAAAGAACTTGTCCCAACTTCCTTTGAAGTTAAGGACACAAAGTCTTAATAGATTTTCAAGAGTTTGAATAGTCCTCTCCGACTGCCCGTCCATTTGAGGATGATATGCCGAACTAAATCGTAAATCTGTGCCCATAGCTTTTTGTAAACTAACCCAAAATCGTGAAGTGAATCTTGGGTCTCGATCAAAAACTATGGATACTGGCATACCATGCAGTCTTATAATCTCATATATGTAAATATGAACAAGTCGTTCAAGTGAATAAGTTTCTCGTATAGGCAAGAAATGAGCATACTTGGTTAATTTATCAACAATAACCCAAATTGCATCAATTCCTTGAGAAACCTTGGGAAGACCAGTAATAAAATCCATGGTAATGTGCTCCCACTTCCATTCTGGAATTTCAAGTGGTTACAATGGACCTTTTTGTACTCGATGCTCCGCCTTGACACGTTGAGAAGTTAAACACCTTGAGATAAACTTTGCGATCTTTCTTTTCATATTGCTCCACCAAAATGTATGTCGAAGATCACGATACATCTTGGTACTTCTGGGATGGATTGCAAACGGTGTGTTGTACGCCTCCATCATGATCTTATACTTTAAATCAGGGTCATTAGGAACACAAAGTCTGGAGTTGACTCAAAATATTGCTTTTTCATCGATTCTTGCTTCCAGAATAACACTTTCTTATATTTTCTTCCTTATACGCATCAGCTCCAAGTCTGTGGTTTGACCAGCTTTAACCTTATCGATTAAAGTCGGTTCTATTCATATATTTGCCATCATCACGTGGGTCCCTGGAGCATCTCTATAGATGAAAAATCCCTCTGAACCAAAAGGTATTGTCAAAACAGGTGCTGAAATGAGTCTCATCTTGAGTTCTTGAAAACTCTTCTCACATTCCTCGCTCCAACTGAATTTTGTATCTTTCCGAGTTAGCTGAGTTAATGGAGTAGTGATTCGAGAAAACCATTCTACTAATCTTCGGTAATAACTAGCTAAGCCGAGAAAGCTACGATTTCTTGATGGCGACTTAGGTTGCTCCACTTTGAATTGCTTCAATCTTTGTCGGGTCAATAGATATTCCATGATTTGATATCACGTGCCCAAGGAATGCTACGTCCTCAAGATAGAACTCACATTTCTTTAACTTGGCATAAAGCTTGTTTTCACGAAGCTTTTAGAGTATCAGCCTCAAGTGTTGTTCATGATCTTCACGACTTTTGGAATATATGAGGATGTCATCAATAAAGATGAAAACAAAGTGATCCAAATATTCCTTAAATACTCGGTTCATCATATCAATGAAGGCAGCAGGAGCATTACTCAATCCAAAAGACATGAGTAGGAATTCGTAATGCCCGTACCGAGTTCTGAAAGCAGTCTTTGGAATGTCATCAGTTTTAATCTTCAACTGATGATGTCCATAATGAAGATCGATCATTGAAAAGAATTTGGTGCCTTGCAACTGGTCAAACAGGTTATCAATATGAGGCAACGGATACCTATTTTTGATGGTAACATGATTCAACTCCCGATAATCAATACAAAGTCTCATACTTCCATTTTTCTTCTTCACGAATAGATTAGGAGCACCCCAAGGAGACGTACTAGGTCAAATGAAATCGATGTCTAACAATTCCTGCAGTTGGGTTTTTAACTCCTGAAATTCAATAGGAGCCATTCGATATGAGGCTTTGGAAATGGGTTTTGTACCGGGTTCAAGGTCGATACAAAATTCGATTTCACGCTCTGGGGGTAGGCTAGGAAGTTCTTCAGGGAATACGTCAGGAAATTTATTAACAATAGAAATATCATTTAAATTTGACATATTTTTGTTTGAATCCGTGACATGGGCTAAGAAAGCTTGACATCCGTTTTTCAATAAACGAATAGCTTTATAGCTTGATATGACAGTAATTGACTTTAGTGGTTTGGTTGCTTGAATTCGGATAATAGATTGGTTAGGAAAATAAAAGCTAACAACCTTACGAAAACAATCAATTTAAGCATGATGAGTAGTTAACCAATTAATTCCTAAATCACATCGAATGCAAGTATTTTCAAAGAGATAAGATCGACAGGTAACGTGCGTTTGACGATTTGAATCAAACAAGACTTATAAATAGTGGATGTAATTAAGGTTTCTCCCAACGGAGTTTCAACAGATAAGTCAAAGTCTAATTTCTCCGGAGTTAAATTTAATCGCTGAGCGCAAATAGGAGAAATAAAACAATGGGTAAAACTGATAACAAATAAGGTATAGACTTCGCAAAAGTTTATGATTAGCTTACCCGTGATGACTCCGTTTGGATTCTTCGCTTTTTGGGAGGTTATGACAAACGCTCTCCCTTGAAATACCAACTTTGACTTCTCTGGGACGGCCTTTGGTGCCTCCATCCTAGCTGGACTTGGCATTACTGCACGATAAAATTGGGCTAGGTGACCTTCTCTTCCGCAATTGTAACACGCTTTGGATTGATGCATATAGTTCGGACTGATATGTCCCTCCCCTC
Organism: Panax quinquefolius; assembly: GCA_020205615.1. Taxonomy (NCBI): domain Eukaryota; kingdom Viridiplantae; phylum Streptophyta; class Magnoliopsida; order Apiales; family Araliaceae; genus Panax; species Panax quinquefolius. The sequence continues at coordinate 110,823,474 of CM035172.1, forward strand.
TGCATTTGTAATATACGATTGGCAGTCGTTCCCCTTCCTTAACAACATGTGATGGTGATGACATCTTTCCATCATTGTTGAATCTCCTCTTCTTGAAATTTCCACTTCTATTATCTTGGCCATGATTTCCACCGAAGTGGTTACCATTTCTGGCATGTTAATTCCCTCCACGTTTGTTGTCACCGCTTTGTTGACTGCTACCACTGGTATTATCATTTTGTCGGCTGCTCTCTCTTGGTTGGGTTGACTCGTTATCGCGCACTAATAACTGAGCCCTATTTACAACATCTGAATACAAACACAGTTTGTGAGAAATTAGGTATTAACGTATCTTGGGTTTCAAACCTCTTAGAAACATCCGCGACATTATCTCCTTATTATCAACCAAGTGGGACGCAAACCGGGACAACTCAGCAAACTTAGCTTCGTACTACAACACGGTCATATTGTTATGTTCCAGCTTGATGAACTCTACCTCTTTCATGTGACGAATACTTTCGAGAAAGTACTTTTCATTGAACAGTTCTTGGAACTTCTCCCAAGACATCTTCAGTGCGGTAGGCTGAGTACGCTTTACAGATTCCCACCAATAATCTGCCTCTCCTCACAACATGAAGGTGGCAAAGGGAATCTTTTGCTCTTCAGAACATCACAAGACATCAAATATCTTAGTGATCTGCTTTATCCACGTCTTCGCCTTAAGTGGTTTTGGCTCTCCCAAAAACTCTGGTGGTCCAAGCTCCTTGAATTGCTTAGCGGTGACCAACTGAGAGTTGCCAGTGTTTCCATTTACATTTTGAACAGGATTCTCGCTCGCCTGATGTTTCATGAATTGCATAAAGCCTCTGAACATCCAATCATTCATCATCTGGTCAGTGTTGTTATTTACTTGAGGATTATTGCCTTCCTGGTGCACATTATCCTGGGTATTGATCGTTGGGGACTCAACGGTCTCATGTGATTCATTGCTTATCTCAACATTTTCAGATGCCATTTTCATACACTGCCACAAAACAAGGGTTAATTGGCATGCCATATATTATCCTTATACTCTGACCGACCAATTAAATAACAAATAAACTTAGGTAGGTCATACTAGTGAAGGAATTACACGACTCTCCCTTCTTAGTTTTAGTCTCACATCTTAGCCAGGGATCATATCCCTAAGCTTTGATACCAACTATGACGCCCCCAAAATAGGGAAACACCACCCATTCTGAGTCGCTAAATACATGGTACAAAATACAAATACAAATTTAATTATACAACATGAGCTGAGAGTTTTTACACGAATATTGTCTGCTAGACAGTATTCAAACTCAAATGGAGTCCTCAATACAATTATTATCACACTATTTTATAAAATAGTGAGGACTACTACAACCACCATCTTGGACTGTCACTCCATTCCCTGACTAGTCCAGGCTACGTTCTCATTTCCTGAAGAGAACAATGAAAGCAAAAGGGTGAGCTCAACTAGCCCAGTAGGAAATATTATGACTAAGATAATGCAGAATAAATTATCGTTAACCTTCAACAATGTTAAACTAATAAACAACAAGTTTAACTGCAGCGGAACAAGCAATCCATTAGAAGAGTCAAGTAGAGCATGATATCTACTATCTTCTATAATTTAAAAAGTTTATCAACAATTTTATCACTGACACTCAGCTTAATAAATAGTATCACAACCATGAATTATCCATGCACTACGGGCCAAGGATATTCGTGTTTTCACCAATGGTCATGATCATACCAGCAACTGTCCATCAATGCACTACGGGCCAATGAGGACTTTTACCACATCATTTGTAACATTACGGGTCATGATTATACCGAATGATCCATGGTCATAATCATACCAATCAACAGTCCATCTATGCACTACGGCCAAAGATGACTTTCATCACAATATAAGCATGAGGATGATGACAATGATATAAGAATTCAATTAAATGAAAGCAAATGATAAATTTTAAGGATTTATAATTTAATTTATCCATAATTTAATAATGTCCAAATTGTCAACATGATACTGCTTTGTGGAGTAAAATTCAAGAATATATTGTATCAAAAATGATTTGGACCGAAAAGAAATCAATTTTTGTCATGAATAGTACTTCGGGTGAATAGTAATCGAGTGAATAGTACCCTATGAATAGTACTTCAGGAATAGTACCCCATGAATAGTACTTTGGGAATAGTACTTCATGAATAGTACCCGTAAATAGTACTTTGTGAATAGTACCCCGTGAATAGTATAGAGTATAGAAGCAATACTTTAACAAAATGAGGGTATAATCAGAAATACGAGACGAAATAATATTACTCGCATACTACATAGTATGGAAGAATATATTTTTCCTTATGAATACTGAACAAAAATAATATCCCTTACCTTAGAATAACACTGGATACTGGAATAGTGAAGTAGCAGACTACTCTTCTTCTTTCTCTCTATAGCTTCTCTCTCTATAATTGCTCTTGTGAGTCTTAGTGAATTGGTGAGAATGAAAGAAGAATGAGCTTCTATTTATAGGAAACATAGTTTCGATAATTGCACGTTTTAGGGCTCAAATTATTACAGTATAGTACCTTCATCTTTTCCTCCATTTTTAATTTAATCCTGCAAGTATTATCAATCTTGCACCACCTCCCCTAATAGTAATGCATGTGAGTCAATAGTTCCATTCATATGAGCAAATAGTTATATGCATTTGAACTAATAGCAATTAATTGCTCATTTATCTGATTAATTACCCGATTGGTCAATATAACCTCTAGAAATTAATTATTATCGAAATAAATGTTGATTTCCACTAACACAAATAATCCCAACACAATGGAAATATTAATTTCATCTTTAATCAACTCTAACTTATTCATCATTAATATTATAAATCACGATATTTAACAACCAGATCATTCCCAAGAAAGAAGGGGCTTTCCGATTAGGATTTCTCCCTATTGGCACACAATTAGGTGACCAAACCGCTCCTCGACAGAACGTTCTAGACATCATCAATATTGCAAATAAAAATATGAATAACTTTGTCGTCTCAATTATTGATTTAATAATAATAAATATTATGCAGATGATACTGTGACAATAATTGAATCAATAATATGAGAGATATTATGCAACAATTACTGTAGCAATAATTGAGTATAACTGAGTGACTTCTCACGTAAGCATCAATAATCAATATCGTGTGCTACTATGCAATCACGTGTATTACTGTACTTTTACTACCGGTTAGTTCAACAATTTAACGGTAAAACTTTTGCCGTTATTTTTATAAAAAGATATTTCTGTCGTTTTCTAACTACGACAACACTTCCGTTGCGGGGACCACTAATAATTGCGTCGTCGTATGAATATTCCCTGTTAAAACGAATATTCCCCGACCAATCGAATATTTTAAAACCACTTGCTTACTTTGCAAAATTTGTAAATATTATCCACAACTATAACATTATATCAAATTCACACCATAATATTCAAAAATATATTTTGAGAAAAAATAATCTTTATTCATAAAACTTGGGGTCTTACATATTATGACCAAGATAATGTCGAATAAATTATCATTAGCCTTTAACAGTATAACAACTGATAAAATATAATAGACAACAAGTTTTAGATCAATAACTGCAGCGAAAATAACAATCCATTAGAAGAGTCAAGTAGAGCATGATATCTATTATCTTCTATGATTTAAAAGTTTATCATCAATTTTATCGCTGAGACTCAACTTAATAAATAATCCACATTACTAAATTATCCATCCAATACGAGCCAAGGATATTCATTAGTATCACGACCATGAATTATCCATGCTCTACGGGCCAAGGATATTTGTGTTTTCACCAATGGTCATGAACATGACAAACAACAATTCATCTTTGCACCCTTGGCCGAAGAAAACGCTTGGTCATGATCATACCAACAACTGTCCACCAATGCACTACAGGCCAATGAGGACTTTTACCACATCATTTGTAACATTACAGGTCATGATTATACTGAATGATCCCTGGTCATAATCATACCAATCAACAGTCCATCTATGCACTACGGGCCAAAGATGACTTTCATCACAATAAAAGTATGAGGATGATGACAATGATATAAGAATTCAATTAAATGAAAGCAAAGGATAAATTTTAAAAATTTATAATTTAATTTATCCAAAATTCAATAATGTCCGAATTGTCAACATGATACTGCTTTATGGAGTAAAATTCAAGAATAATATTGTATCAAAAATGATTTGGACCGAAAGGAAATCAATTTTTGTCATGAATAGTACCTCGAGTGAATAGTACCCGAGTGAATAGTATCCCTTGAATAGTACTTCAGAAATAGTACCCCGTGAATAGTACCCCGACATGAAAAGATTAAAAATTATCAAGAATACTCAGAATAATATTTCCATGAAAAGATACTGGATGAAGCGCAAATTTCAAGGATATTCTACTAATTTCAAGGAGTATAGAAGCCAAAATTTAACAACATGAGTGTAGAATTCGGAATCTAAAATGAAATAATATTACTTACATACTACAGAGTATAGAAGAAAATATTATTTCGTACGAATATTGAACAAAAATAATATCCCTTACAACTGTTTAACGAAAATAATATTTCGTACGAATATTGAACGAAGATAATATTCCTTACAAATATTAAATAAAGATAATATTTCTTGCAAATATTGAATGAAATAAAATTTCTTACGAATACTAAAAATAATATTGTAAGTGGATATGAAATAAATAATACCACTTACCTCAAAAAGAGAGAAATTCCGACTGGTATAGCGGATATATTTTTGAAGAAAACTTTCACTATTTTCTACACTCAAAGCTTCCTTAAACTCTAAAGAAATACGCTCAATATTATAGAAGAAGAATTCTTTGATTTTGGTGTGATTTTCAATTCTAAACTAAGCATCCTAATTATAGGAGAATGTAATGAAATTATTTAGAATTTAGAAATCACGGACTGCACAGTTTTCTTAACGGGCGCCGAATCGGTCGGCTGAAAAATTTTAATTTTACTATGCAGGCACTATACAAACACTATGCATAATAAAATATAATATATTCTATTTTTCATATAAAACAAAATTTATAATATATATATATATAATAAAATTTTATACTCCCTCCCGACCATTCCATCAGGTTTCCCCCCCCCCCCCCCCCCAAAAAAATTAAGTTGACACATGGGACCCACTATATATTATATATAACTTCAGGGGCCCATCGGTATTATATATATATATATATATATATATATAATATCTTGAATAACTTTTATCGATTATTTTGAAAAATGGGTAAATGGGGTCCAAATAATACGCCAAAATTTACAACAAAAATACTTCATAAAAATCCACTTAATAATTTTTTACAACATTTATTCATCATTATTATAACTCGTAATATTAACAACCGAGATCGTTCCCGTGAAAGAGGGGCTTTAGATAAAGATTTCTCCTATTGGCGCAATGATTAGGTGACCAAACCCCTTTTTCGACATAACTTTCTAGACATTGTAAATTATGCAAATAATAATATGAATAAATTGTCATCTCAATTATTGATTTAATAATATAAAATATTGTGACAATAATTGAATCAAATAACGTGAGATACTATGTAGCAATTACTGTGACAATAATTGAAATAAACTGAGTGAATTCTCACGTAAGCATCAATAATCAATATCATCTGCTACTATGCAACCACACATATTACTGTACATTTATTGTGACTTCCCCAAAATAGGTATACATCACCCATCTTGAGTCGCCAAATACATGGTACAAAATTTTAATACAACTTAATAATACAACTGTCGTGTAAAATACGACAAAACATAAAATGAGAGTTTTAATACGAATATTGTCTTCTAGACAGTATTCAACTCAAATGGAGTTCTCAATACATTTATTATCACACTATTTCATAGAATAGTAAGGACTATTAATGCTATCATCTCGACCATCACTCCGTTCCCCGACTAGTCCCGGCTACGTTCTCATTTCTTGAAGAGAACAATGAAAGCAAAAGGGTGAGCTCAACTAGCCCAGTAAGAAATATTATGACTAAGATAATGCAGAATAATTTATCGTTAGCCTTCAACGGTGTTAAACTGATAAAATATAACAACATCAAGTTAAACTGCTGCGGAACAAGCAATCCATTAGAAGAGTCAAGTAGAGCATAAAATCTACTATCTTTTATGATTTAAAAGGTTTTTCATCACTTTTATCGCTGAGACTCAGCTTAATAAATAATCCACATCATTGAATCACCTTGCACTACGGCCAAGGATATTCTTTAGTATCACAACCACAAATTATCCATGCACTACGGGCCAAGGATATTCGTGTATTCATCAATGATCATGATCATGCCAACAACTATCCATCAATGCACTACGGGCCAATGAGGACTTTAACCACATCATTTGTAACATTACGGTCATGATTATACCGAATAATCCCTGGTCATAATCATACCAAGTCCATCTATGCACTACAGGCCATAGATGACTTTCAACATAATATAAACATGAGGATGTTGACAATGATATAAGAATTCAATAAAAATAAGTTCAAGGATAAATTTTTAAAGATTTATAATTTAATTTATCCAGAAATAAATAACGTCTAAATTGTCAACATGATACTGCTTTGTGGAGTAAAATCCAAGAATAATATTATACCAAAAATAATTTGGACCGAAAATGAATTAATTTTTATCATGAATAGTATCCCGGGTGAATAGTACTCGAGTGAATAGTACCCCGTGAATAGTACTTCAGGAATAGTAACCCCGTGAATAGTATTCTGGCATGAAAAAGTTAAAACTTATCAAGAATGCTCAGAATAATATTTCCATGAAAAGGTACTGGATGAAGCGCAAATATCAAGGATATTCTACTAATTTCATAGAGTTTAGAAGCCAAAACTTTAACAAAATGAGTATAGAATTCGAAATCTGAAACGAAATAATATTACTTACATACTACAGAGTATGAAAGAAAATATTATTTCAAGCGAATATTGAACAAAATAACATCCCTTACCTTGAAAAGAAGAGTATTCCAACTGGTATAGCTGAAAGTAGTATGCACACAAGCCAATCATGTTTGATGATAAAGCATATACTTTGTAACAATCTTATTCATTTATTAATAAAACGTATTAATTTATTAAAGGCTTTTAATTATCTACATGATCTTTGTTTTTATAATATCCGATAAACCCATAGTTTTAAGCAATGCTTTTAGAATAATGATGATGATCATTCTAATGAGATCTAAATTCTTAGAAAGCTTAAAACTAAAATAGTTCCCAATCATTGGATTACTAAATTGGGGATTAGTGACTCCGGATAGATTGGTACATACGTTGCTTGCTCATTGGATGAGGATGATTGATCTCATGATCATTTGTGTGGAGACACTAAATCAAGTATGTAGGTGCTTATTAGAGAATAAGTTCACTGAACGTGGCTCGCTAAGGAATACCTAATGGAGTTTTACTTGCCTGTCAATAGGAATTCCTGTAGTGATAGTAGTACAAGTGATCCTTGGACTTGAGATCATCATAGTATCTTGTGTATGATGAGTTATACTTTGACTTATTCCTTAAGACCCTTAGGGTATATCAAAGGGTATGCTTGGGTATAATAAGTTGTACATGGAGATAATGTATGATCAATAAAGAATCTACCACTTCTATTAAAAGAAGAGAAATGTCCTATGTGATTCGATAAATGACAACCCAGTAGTCTTTGGCTAAGGCAGAATGAAATTAGAAAGGAGTTTCTAATTTGCATTATTTGGAGTTGTGCATTTAAGAGTCGAAATACATATAATTAAATAAAATAAGACTTGACAGTAATTTCATGTCTTATATTTAATTGGGACATTGTATGGTGGAAGGATTGAATTGTATGGTAACTATTTACTCAAAGGTTCTTTAATGATTAATATTGAAATCTATATTATCTGGAAAGTCGTTGATCGCTAGGGAGGCTTATCCCTATTGTTGAATAAATATTATTTATTTAAATAAATTAATTATTTAATTTATTTATTTAAATAAGATTAGAATTGTTCTAATTGATTTATTCACAACCGGTTTAATATGGAGAACCTAAAGGGTCACACCATAAAAGGAAGAATAATTATTTAAGAAGTTAATGGCATAATCGTAATAATATGTTATGTATATTTAATTTAATCTATGGTGATAGAATAAATTAAATAGCTTAATATTATTATTTAATATTTTAGAAATATTAAATATAAATTAATAAGAGAAGTCTTATTAATATTATTACAATTATTATTATTTTAATTTCTAAAAGAGTTTAGGAATTAATTCAATATAAGTACTCTCATTTATTCCTAATAGGATTAGGAGGTTAAATTATTTAAAAGAGTTTAATTAATTATCCCTAATAAGATAAGGGAGCTTAATTAATTAAAGGATTTTAATTAATTAAAATAAAACCCAATTCCTTAATTGTTAAGGAGGGTTGCCCACATCTAAATAAGAGGAGTCTTATTATGGGTGTGAGTGGGTTGTTGACTTTTACAACATACGTAGCAATTCCAAAAGTTGGGAGTGTACGCCTTTTTCTATAGAGATAGAAAACTAGGGTTTAGCCAACCACCCCTTCTTCTTGAAAATTCTTCTTCCTTGGTGGATCACCTCTAGAGGCCAAACACATGGGTGGCTAATGTTGATCAAAGGAAGGAACCAAACCCGGTGAATTCAAGTTGAACGCGAAAGGATTTGGAGGTGAACTTGTACCTGAGGAAGCTCGATCTTCAAGGGTATGATTCTTATTCGTTATCTTTTTCGTTTAATTAATAATTTTGCATAAAGGGTGATCCGGGTATATGGTTTGTAAAATTTTAAACTCTGATTTTTACACGTTTTCGCACTTTTTATGCAATTTGATTGCGTTCTTGAATATTACAAACTTAACAGTGGCATCAGAGTCAAACCTTTATACAAATTATTAATTGTTTTAATTTGATATGTATATTGATATGTGTTTAGAACAATTTAATTGGGCATAATTTTGATGTTATAAAATTTATTAAAAAAAAAAAAAAATTCTAGAAAATCATTATATTATGAATTTTTAAAAAAATTTGATTCACGTTTTTATATATGATATATGATATAAACGAAAAGTGTCTTGAAAAGCTCTTTATTATTTATATATGATATAAGCATGTAATGATTATAGTAATCATTAGCATGTAATGATTAATCTTTATTATTTATATATGATATAAGCATGTAATGATTATAGTAATCATTAGCATGTAATGATTAATCTTTATTATTTATATATGATATAAGCATGTAATGATTATAGTAATCATTAGCATGTAATGATTAAAGTAATCATGAGCACGAGAAAAACGTCACTTTTTTGGGAGACTCTCCGCAACTTCCATACGGTTGGTAATTGGTTAATATGAATATATATGATATATATATATATAACGTAATTTATATTATATATAAAATATATATATTACCGTAATATTATATATATATATATATATATATTTTTAATAATTTTATAATTAAAATAAAAAAGGTTTATTTTAATCTTAAAATAAAAGGTTTATTTTAATATTAAAATTAAGTAGTTTATTTTAATTTTAAAATTGGATTTCATGCTAACTAATTAGAGTTGGAATTGGATTCCATGATAACTAATTGGAGTTGAAATTGTATTCCATCTTTCCTTAAATAAAGGAGTTTATTTAGATATGAAATAAGATTTCATATTATTCAAAATAAAAGAGTTTATTTGTGAATAGGAAAGAGAATCCATGTTTCCTTAAATAAAGGAGTTTATTTAAATATGAAATAAGATTTCATATTATTCAAAATAAAGGAGTTTATTTGTGAATAGGAAAGAAAATCGGTGTTTCCTTAAATAAAGGAGTTTATTTTTTTTTCTTTTCATGGAATTGGATTCCATAATTAATTAAAATAAAGGAGTTTATTTTGATTAAAGATTTTGATTAAAATAAAATAGTTTATTTTATTCAAAATTGGATAAAATAAAATAAAATAGTTTTATTTTGATTTACATTTGGATTAAAATAAAGGAGTTTATTTTGGTTCAAAAATAGATTTTATACTAACTAAATTTGCCCATTAAATGATATCAATATATATTGAATGTTTATTATTCATAAGATGAATGTTATTTATTGATGCATATGATGATGTGTATAATAATAAATGGGATTGATTATGGACTATTGACCAATATGATTGGATTTTATTTTAGTTGGATGCATGAATGTATGAGTTTTATTAAATGGGGTCTCACATATTGCGTCTTCTCTAATTTTTCCGAATGTAAATTCTATCTCCCTCCTATGTACTTCCCTCGATCACGATCAAGGTTTCTATTTATTTTAAATAGTTTTGTAATAGGAATAGTTAGAATTAATTTTGAAAAATTGGAGATCAAGGAGCAAGGAGCGCTTGAAGACCCGTTTGTAATGGAGCCCGGGTTTAAATGTAATAGTTATATTTAAATATTATTTCTTGCACCCCTAGGGTTTGACCTTTTGGTTCACTTGGTGGCTCTAGTGAACCAAACTAGAATAAAAGTCCATAATCAATCCGGGGTAGAATATAGTATTCTATATGTGCATGCTTATACTATATATATTATATATTATGCAAACATGCTTCGTGATGTTCATTAATATACGCGCGTATTTATATATATATATATATATATATATATATATATATATATATATGCATCGCATTAAACAAGATGAGACAAATTAATAACAAACCCCTCAATTTTTTATATTAAGTCCTAAGCGTTCAAAGATATTTGGAATATCGAACGTCGCCTTCTAGCATGATAAAATTAATAGAGTATTAAATATTTAATATGAGTTTGTTGTGTCACCACAAGGCAAGTATTAAGTATTTAAGATGTTAATTTATCACATTTGATGCTTATAAAGAAAATTGAACAATATTGTTTTGTTGTGTCACCACAAGGATGATATTTTCTTTTTGAATATATGGAGTGCTAGGTGGGACTTAACTTGGATAATTTTGATTCTGATGTGCCACCACTGATCAAAATAATCTAAGAGGCAAAAGAAAAGGAGTTGCATAGTTGATGTAATTGACAAAAGTTGTCTACCTATTTATTTATATATAGTTTGTTGTGTCACCACAAGGCTATATACATTTGAAATGGGATCCTTATTCTCACTAGCAAATCTTTAATTAGATTTTGTTAGAACTATATAAGTGAGGTAATATAGTTTGAAGAAAATAGTGGGAGATACCAATTTAAAACAAGACCTAATTTATTTTGGTAATTAATAAAAGAATGTATGTTAAAATATTGTTAATTACAAATTCATTTACGAAATTTTACAATGTCTAAAATTACTATCATCAACGAAGCATATTAGATGCTAAATTAACCGCATCAAATTAAATGGATTGGTTAAGGAATTTGAGAATAGTTCTCACGGCTAAAAAAGCTATCTTATATGCTTAATATGCCTATCCTCGCAATGGTTGCGAGATAATGCCTCCGAGGAAGAGATTGCTACTTTTAGAAAGTGGCAAGATGATGCACATTGGCTCGATGCATCATGCTTTCGCATCCACGAGTAACGAGCTTTAGCGTCAAGATGAAACTATGGATGCTCCTACTATATTCCCCGCACATCAAGTAGTTAATGGTGAGGAAAGTAGGACCGATAGATATCGAGATATCTAAGGAGCTCTTCCGATCTAGAATGACCAGATGACACTACAAAGATGAATAAAAGTCCTTAACATAATCAATTTGATTGATCATTAGGACAATCGGTTTTGTCATGGATGGAGAGTTGAGCCAAGATTTGATCTTGCACCACTCCGGACTCCTTTCACAATTGTTGTGAATTTTTCATATGAACAAGCTAGATATCGACTTTGATTTGCTTAACATGTTGAAAAATGTTGAGAGTCACTTTCCAACCAAGAAAGATCAAGTTTTACTAGTAGGGGCCAAAGGATCTTCTGAAAAGAAGAACGATTCAAAGAAGGTAAACAAAAAGGCGTAAACAAAAGATAATAAGAACAAAACTGATACGGATAGTAAAGGAGTTTGCTTCCACTGCAATAAGCCTGGACATTGGAAAAAAACTGCAAGAAGCATCTTGCAGAGGCTAACCAAAGAAGCTTAGTGAAGTTTTGGTTACAAATACAAATTTGTTCATGATTTAAAATAATTTTTTCTTTAAGTCAAGGTTCTACTTGGGTATTGGATACCGACTTTGGTTATCATAAATATAGATTTATGAAGGGACCAAGCAGAAGTAGAAAGTTAAACAAAGATAAGTAATCCTATATGTGGAAAATGAAGCAAAGGTTCACGCATTTAGCTATAGAAACTTATAGTTTAGACCGCCACGGAAAATCTATTAAGTCAATAAGTTGTTATTGTATTCCAATTCTTGTTAGAAACATTATTTCCATTTTATTGTTGGACAATAAAATTTTTGGTATTATAATTAAGAACAATTGTTGTTCTATTTATAATAATAATGTTTCGTATAGAACTGAAAGATTACTTAATGGATTTTGTATACTTGACTTACGTGAAAAATTATTTTGTAAATTAAACAAACTAGTATAAGAAAATGAGATGATCATTCAAAGAGTTGAATGTATGTATTTGTTGAAATACAAGTGTGAATTATTGGAAAGGTTCAAAGAATTCAGAAGTGAAACAAATTTGCAAAGTATTAAGACTCTTTGATTAGATCAAGGAATAAAAACTTGTGCAATAAGTTTCTAGATCATCTCAAATGGTTTTTCTCATAATGGACACCTCATGATACGTAATAATTGACTGATGTATCTAAAAGGAAAAATCGTACCTTGTTGGACATGGTGCGGTCCATAATGATTTTACCGACATTCCAGTATTCTTCTAGGGTAATGTCCTAGAAATGGTTGTATATCTGCGAAAAAGGTAACCTCAATATCCGACCCCAAGACTCCATAAAAGTTATGGACAGGGAGGATTCCTAATCTCAAGTATGTTAAGTTAAGGGGTTGTCCAACTTATGTGAAAATGTTTCAAAGGATAAACTTGGGACAAGATTTGACAAGTACAATTTGTGGGACATCCTAAAGTAAGTTTAGGGTATATTTTCTATAATCCTACTTAGCAAAAGGTGTTTGTTGTGAAACACGCTGCCTTCTAAGATAAAGGTGTTTATTATTGAAGGGGCTAGTGGGAGGATAATAGATCTTGAAGAGTTCAAGAACCACAAAACACTATAAGTTAAATAAGAGGAACCTATAGATAGACCTATTGTACCACAAACCTAATCGTAAATCGAATAGTCTTCAAGATACCTAGGAGTTATGGATTCATCATGGATGATGATGATGAGGTACACATCATAGAAGATGATGATCCAGAGTTACATACGATGAGGTAAGAGTTCTAGTGTGTACAAAAGGGTCAGTGGGAGCGTCGTGACATTCCTAATATTATATGTTGATATACTACGGATAAGGAATGACATACTAATGCTAAAATCAGTAATGAGAAAGTTGTCTAAACATTCCTCCATGAATGGTTTGGGAAGAGTATCTTAATTGGGGATAAAATCTATATAGATAGATACAAGAGGATGCTCGACTTAACCCAAGGAACGTATATTCATTTGATGCTAAAGTTGTTTAGCATGGCAAACTCCAAGAGATATCTCATGTTGATGAGTCATGGAGTGTATCTCTCTTAATAGTCCCCACAGACTCCTGAAAAGAGCGATCGCATGAGTAACTATCATGTATGCAATGAAATGTACGAGACCTGATGTTGATCAGTCATATTATGGAGAAGTTCACTATGAGTCAGTGAAAAACATCTTAAAGTGCTTAACCGGCACTAAGGATGTGATCATATTCATGGTGGGTCTTAATTAAAACTAGAGGGCTTAATGAGACTCAAGTTTTTCAAATGCAGACCAAGACGACGAAAAAATCCACTTTAAGGTAAAGGGTTACCTTGAACAATTGGTGCGTTGAATTGGAAAGGTTCCAAACAAAGAAAGAGTTCTTTGGTTTAGTGATAAAGACAAAGTATATAGCTATAAATGAAGTCGAAAGTTGATTGTTTGGATTAAAAGTTCATTACTGAACTAGGAATAGATCCTAAGTCTCATCTTGGATCTAAACATGTGTTAATGGCACTTTCATTTGATTATTAGAATCATTGAAAGATGGGAAATCACTATAGAGATAGTGGACTCTCATGAACAACATTACATATCCATTAACTAAAGCTTATCCAACAGCCAGGATAATCGTCACTTAGAGAAGAAGAGTATGAGATACCATGGCGATTGGCTTTAGTGCAACCGGGAGATTGAAAGTAGTATGCACACAAGCCAATCATGTTTGATGATAAAGCATATACTTTGTAACAATCTTATTCATTTATTAATAAAAGCGTATTAATTTATTAAAGGCTTTTAATTATCTACATGATCTTTGTTTTATAATATCGATAAACCCATAGTTTTAAGCAATGCTTTTAGAATAATGATGATGATCATTCTAATGAGATCTAAATTCTTAGAAAGCTTAAAACTAAAATAGTTCCCAATCATTGGATTACTAAATTGGGGATTAGTGACTCTGGATAGATTGGTACATACGTTGCTTGCTCATTTGGATGAGGATGATTGATCTCATGATCATTTGTGTGGAGACACTAAATCAAGTATGTAGGTGCTTATTAGAGAATAAGTTCACTTTGAACGTTGGCTCGCTAAGGAATACCTAATGGAGTTTTACTTGCTGTCAATAGGAATTCTGTAGTGATAGTAGTACAAGTGATCCTTGGACTTGAGATCATCATAGTATCTTGTGTATGATGAGTTATACTTTGACTTATTCCTTAAGACCCTTAGGGTATATCAAAGGGTATGCTTGGGTATAATAAGTTGTATACATGGAGATAATGTATGATCAATAAAGAATCTACCACTTCTATTAAAAGAAGAGAAATGTCCTATGTGATTCGATAAATGACAACCCGAGTAGTCCTTGGCGGCGGCGAATGAAATTAGAAAGGAGTTTCTAATTTGCATTATTTGGAGTTGTGCATTTAAGAGTCGAAATACATATAATTAAATAAAATAAGACTTGACAAGAATTCCATGTCTTATATTTAATTGGGACATTGTATAGTGGAATGATTGAATTGTCATGGTAACTATTTACTCAAAGGTTCTTTAATGATTAATGTTGAAATCTATATTATCTGGAAAGTCATTGATCGCTAGGGAGGCTTATCCCTATTGTAGAATAAATATTATTTATTTAAATAAATTAATTGTTTAATTTATTTATTTAAATAAGATTAAATTGTTCTAATTGATTTATTCACAACCGGTTTAATATGGAGAACCTAAAGGGTCACACCATAAAAGGAAGAATAATTATTTAAGAAGTTAATGACATAATCGTAATAATATGTTATGTATATTTAATTTAATCTATGGTGATAGAATAAATTAAATAGCTTAATATTATTATTTAATATTTTAGAAATATTAAATATAAATTAATAAGAGGAGTCTTATTAATATTATTACAATTATTATTATTTTAATTTCTAAAAGAGTTTAGGAATTAATTCAATATAAGTACTCTCATTTATTCCAAATAGGATTAGGAGGTTAAATTAATTAAAAGAGTTTAATTAATTATCCCTAATAAGATAAGGGAGCTTAATTAATTAAAGGATTTTAATTAATTAAAATAAAACCCAATTCCTTAATTGTTAAGGAGGGTTGCCCACATCTAAATAAGAGGAGTCTTATTATGGGTGTGAGTGGGTTGTTGACTTTTACAACATACGTAGCAATTCCAAAAGTTAGAGTGTACGCCTTTTCTATAGAGATAGAAAACTAGGGTTTAGCCAACCACCCCTTCTTCTTGAAAATTCTTCTTCCTTGGTGGATCACCTCTAGAGGCCAAACACATGGGTGGCTAATGTTGATCAAAAGAAGGAACCAAATCCGGTGAATTCAAGTTGAACGCGAAAGGATTTGGAGGTGAACTTGTACCTGAGGAAGCTCGATCTTCAAGGGTATGATTCTTATTCGTTATCTTTTTCGTTTAATTAATAATTTTGCATAAAGGGTGATCCGGGTATATGGTTTGTAAAATTTTAAACTCTGGTTTTTACACGTTTCCGCACTTTTTATGCAATTTGATTGCGTTCTTGAATATTACAAACCTAACAATAGCGGGGGTATTCTTAAAGAAAACTTATACTATTTTCTAAGCTCAAAGCTTTCCAAAACTCAAAAGAAATACGCTCAATATTATAGAAGAAGAATTCTCTGATTCTTGTGTGATTTTAAATTCTAACTAAACATTCTATTTATAGGAGAATGGAAAGGATACGATGCAATAAATATTCTAATAAAACGAAAACTTTTAAATAAAATATAATATATATTATATATAAATATAACATATGTTCAATTCTTATTCACGGGAGTTATTCCCGTGATCACCTGTCCATTTCATATTATATATATATATATATAATATGCAATATATGACATATAAACCAAATCCCCCCCCACCCGTGACATATATATATATATATATATATATATATTATCACACTCATAACACACTATTTTGAAAAATGAGTAGGTGGGGGTCCATTAAATACGCCAAAATTTATAACAAATACTTCATAAAAATCCCCTCAACATATTTCATTATTATTATAATTCGCAATATTTAACAACCAGGTCGTTCCCAGGAAAGAGAAGGCTTTCCATTAAGGATTTTTCCTTATTGGCGCGCAATTAGGTGACCAAACCTCTCCTTTACAGAACTTCTAGACATCGTCAATATTGCAAATAATAATATTAATAACTTTGTCGTCTCAATTATTGATTTAATAATATAAAATATTATGCAGATAATACTATGACAATAATTGAATCAATAATATGAGAGATATGATGCAGCAATCACTGTAGCAATAATTGAGTGACTTTTCACGTAATCATCAATAATCAATACCGTGTGCTACTATGTAACCACGCGTATTACTATACTTTTAACACCGGTTATTTTAACAGTTAACGGTAAAACTTCCGCCGTTATTTTCATAAAAAGATATTTCTGTCATTTTCTAATTCACACAATACTTTTGTTGTGGGGTCCACCAATGATTGTGTTGTCGTATGAATATTTCTTGTGAAAACGAATATTCCCCGACAAATCGAATATTATATAACAACTTGCTTACTTTGCAAATTTTTAAATATTACCCACAACTTTAATATTATAACAAATCAACACAATAATTATTCAAAATGATATTTATAGAAAAAATCATCTTTATTCATAAAAGTTGGGGTCTTACAACCTCCCATTCTTATGAAATTTCTCCCTCGAAATTTCTCCCTCGAAATTAGGGTACATACCTTGATTTCATTTCAGATTCTAACTCCCAGGTCATTTCCTCAACATCGTTGTTTCTCCATTAAACTTTGACTTGAGGTATAACATTGGAGCGTAAAATATGTTCCTTCTTACCTAAGATTTTAATAGGTACCTCTTCATACGTTAAATCTTCCGCTATTTCGTCCGGTTCTAACTCAATAATGTGGTTCGGGTCTTCCACATATTTACGTAACATGTATATGGGAAAAACGTTATGAACACGAGACATACTTGGCGGTAAAGTGAGTCTATAGGCCACAGTTCCTACTCGATCGAGGATTAAAAATGGGCCAATGAATCGAGTATTGAGCTTTCCTCTCTTTTCAAATATCGTAACTCCTTTCCATGGAGCAACACGTAACAACACATGATCTCTAATATTGAATTCGACGTCTTTTCGATGAAGATCAACATAACTCTTTTGTCGATCTTGTGAGGTTTTTATACATTATCGGATTGTTTGAATCTTTTTCATAGTCATACGTACAAAATCCGGTCCCAACAATGTTGCTTCACCCACCTCATCCCAACATACTAGAGAATGACATTTTCTTCCATACAACGCCTCGAATGGAGCCATGCCAATACTTGCTTGATAACTGTTGTTGTAGGAAAACTCCATCAATGATAAGAACTTGTCCTAACTTCCCTTGAAGTCAAGGACACATAGTCTTAATAGATCTTCAAGAGTTTGAATAGTCCTCTCCGACTGCCCGTTCGTATGAGGATGATATGCCGAACTAAATCGTAAATCCGTGCCCGTCGCTTTTTACAAACTAACCCAAAATCTTGAAGTGAATCTTGGGTCTCGATCAGAAACTATGGATATTGGCATACCATGCAATCTTACAATCTCGTTTATGTACATACGAGCAAGACGTTCAAGTGTATAAGTTTCTCGTATAGGTAAGAAATGAGCAGACTTGGTCAATCTATCAATAATGACCCAAATTACATCTATGCCTTGAGAAACCTTGGGAAGACCAGTAACGAAATCTATGGTAATGTGCTCCCACTTCTATTTTGGAATTTCAAGTGGTTGTAATGGACCTTTTTGGCACTTGATGCTCCGCCTTGACTCGTTGACAAGTTAGACACCTTCAGATAAACTATGTGATCTCTCTCTTTATATTGCTCCACCAAAATGTATGTCGAAGATCATGATACATTTTGGTACTCCCAGGATGAATTACAAATGGTGTGTTGTGCGCCTCCATCATGATTTTATATTTTAAATCAGGGTCGTTAGGAACACAAAGTCTAGAGTTGACTCGAAGTATTCCTTCTTCATCGATTCTTGCTTCCGGAATAGCACCTTCTTGTACTTTCTTCCTCATACTCATCAGCTCTAGGTTTGTTACTTGAGCAGCTTTCACTTTATCGATTAAAGTCGGTTCTACTCGTATATTTGCCATCATCACACGGGTCCTTGGAGTCTTTAACTTTATCTTCATCCTTTGTAAGTCATATAAAATGGGCCTTTGTGTTGACAAAATTGCACTCATACCCATATATGATCTACTACTAAATGCGTCAGCTACTACGTTTGCTTTACCATGATGGTATTGAATGATATGATCATAATCTTTCAACAGTTCAAGCCAACGTCGTTACCGCATGTTGAGTTCCTTTTGGGTGAAGAAATATTTGAGGCTTTTATGATCCGTAAAGATCTCCAGTTTCTCCCAATACAAGTAATGCCTCCAAATTTTAAGTCTTGAAGATAACGTATGCCAACTCTAGATCATGAGTAGGATAATTCCTCTCATATTCTTTGAGTTCTTAGAGAGGCATAAAGCTATGACTTTCCCATGTTGCATGAGAACACATCCTAACCCTTTGCTTGAAGCATCACTGTAGATGACAAATCCCTCCGAGCCAGATGGTATTGTCAGAACAGGTGCTGAAATGAGTTTCCTCTTGAGTTCTTAAAAACTCTTCTCACATTCCTTGCTCCAACCAAATTTTGTATCTTTTCGAGTCAGCTGAATTAATGGAGTAGCGATTCGAGAAAATCCTTATACGAATCTCCCATAATAACAAGCTAAGTCGAGAAAGCTACGTACTTCGGTCACTGATTTAGGTTGCTCCCAACTTTGAATAGTTTCAATCCTTGCCGGTCAACAGATAATCCATGACTTGATACTACGTGCCCAAAGAATGCTACTTCATTAAGCCAGAACTTGTATTTCTTTAACTTGGCATAAAGCTTGTTTTCACTAAGATTTTGGAGTATCAGCCTCAAGTGTTTCTCATGATCTTCACGGCTTTTGGAATATATGAGGATGTCATCAATAAAGACGACCACAAAGTGATCCAAATATTCCTTGAATACTCGGTTCATCATATCCATGAAGGCAGTAGGAGCATTAGTCAATCCAAAAGACATGACTAGGAATTCATAATGCTCGTACCGAGTTTTGAAAGCCGTCTTTGGAATGTCATCGGTTCTAATCTTCAATTGGTGATATTCGGAACGAAGATCAATCTTTGAAAAGAATTTGGCGCCTTGCAACTGGTCAAACAGGTCATCAATACGTGGCAATGGGTACCTATTTTTGATGGTGACATGATTCAACTCGCGATAATCAATACAAAGTCGCATACTCCCGTCTTTCTTCTTTACGAATAGAACAGGAGCACCCCAAGGAGAAGTACTAGGACGAATGAAACCGTTGTCAAATAATTCCTGCAGTTGGGTCTTTAACTCTTGAAGTTCAATAGGAGTCATTCGATATGTGGCTTTGGAAATGGGTTTTGTACCGGGTTCAAGGTCGATACAAAATTCAATTTCACGCTCTGGGGGTAGGCCAGGAAGTTCTTTAGGGAATATGTCAGGAAATTTATTAACAATAGAAATATCATTCAAAACTGACATATTTTTGTTTAAATCTGTGGCATGAGCTAAGAAAGCTTGACATCCATTTTTCAATAAACGAATAGCTTTATGGCTTGAGATGACAATGATTGATTTTAATGGTTTGGTTGCTTGAATTCGCATAATAGGTTGGTTAGGAATATGAAAGCTAACAACCTTACGAAACAATCAATTTTTGCATGATGGGTAGCTAACCAATCAATCCTTATAATTACGTCAAATGCAAGTATTTTCAATGAAATAAGATCGACATGTAATGTGAGGGTACCGATTTAAACCAAACAAGACTTATAAACAGTGGATGTAATGAAGGTTTCTCCAAACGGAGTTTCAACAGATAAGTCAAAGTCTAATTTCTCCGGATTTAAATTTAAACGTTGAGCGCAAATAGGAGAAATAAAAGAATGGGTTGAACCGGTATCAAATAAGGTATATACTTCACTAAAGTTTATGATAAGCTTACCCATGATGACCTCGTTCGGGTTCCTTGCTTTCTGGGAGGTCACAACAAACGCTCTCCCTTGAACTAATGGTTTTGACTTGTCTGGGACGACATTTGGTGTCACCGTTCCAACTGGACTTGGCTTCCCAATATGAAAAAATCTAGCTAGGTGACCTTCTCTTCCACAATTGCAACACGTTTTGGACTGCTGCGCATAGTTTGGAGTGATGTGTCCCTCCCCTCCGCATTTGAAGCATATTATAGGTGGTCGTTCTCCTTCCTTAACAACGGGTGCTGGTGATGACGTATTTCCATCATTATTGAATATCCTCTTCTTGAAATGTCCACTTTTATTGTCTTAGCCATGATTACCACCGAAGTGGTTACCATTTCTGGCATGTTGTTTCCCTCAACGTTTGTTGTCACCGCTTGGATGACTGTTACCACTGGTATTATCATTTTTCCGGCTGCTTTCTCTTGGTTGGGTTGACTCGTTATCGCGCTCCAATAACTGAGCCCTATTTTAAACATCTAAATACAAACACAATTTATGAGAAATTAGATATTGACGTATCTCGGGTTTCAAACCTCTTAGAAACATCCGTGTCATTCTCTCCTATTTATCAACCATGTGGGACGCAAACCGGGATAACTCGGCAAACTTAGCTTCGTACTGCAACACGGTCATATTGTTCTACTCCAGCTTGATGAAGTCTACCTCCTTAATGTGACGAATACTTTCGGGAAAGTACTTATCGTTGAACAGTTCTTGGAACTTCTCCCAAGACATTTTGAGTACGGCAGGTTGAGTACGTTTTACCGATTCCCACCACTAATCTGCCTCTCCTCGCAACATAAAGGTGGAAAAGGAAACCTTTTGCTCCTTGGAGCATCCCAAGACATCAAATATCTTGGTGATCTGTTTTATCCACGTCTCCGCCTTAAGTGGTTTTGGCTCTCCAATAAACTCCGGTGGTCCTAGTTCCTTGAACTGCTTAGCGGTGACCGTTCGAGAGTTGCCAGTGTTTCCACCTATATTTTGGACATGAGTCTCTCTTGCCTGATATTGCATGAATTGCAGAAAGCCCCTAAACATTCTGTCGGTCATCATTTGGTCGGTGTTATTGTTTACATGAGGATTGTTGCCTTCCTGATGCACATTATCCTAGGTATTGATCTGTGGTGACTCAACGGTCTTATTTGCTCCATTGTTATTCTCAACATTCTCGGATGTCATTTTCAAATACTGCCACAAAACAAAGGTTAATTGATATACCACATATTATTCCTATACTCTGACCGACCAATTTAATACCAATTAAACTTAGGTAGGTCATACTAGAGATGGAATTCCCCGTCTCTCCCCTCCTAGTTCTTATCTCACATCTCAGCCAGGGATCATATCCCTAAGCATTGATACCAACTATGATGCCCCCAAAATAGGTATACATCACCCATCTTGAGTCGCCAAATACATGGTACAAAATTCAAATACAACTTAATAATACAACTTTCTTGTAAAATACAACAAAACATAAACTGAGAGTTTTAATACGAATATTGTCTTCTAGACAGTATTCAACTCAAATAGAGTCCTCAATACATTTATTATCACACTATCATAGAATAGTAAGGACTATTAATGTTATCATCTAGACCGTCACTCCGTTCCCCGACTAGTCCCGTCTACGTTCCCATTTTCTGAAGAAAACAATGAAAGCAAAATGGTGAGCTCAACTAGCACAGTAAGAAATATTATGACTAAGATAATGCAAAATAATTTATCGTTAGCCTTCAACAATGTTAAACTGATAAAATATAACAACATCAAGTTAAACTACAGCGGAACAAGCAATCCATTAGAAGAGTTAAGTAGAGCATAAAATCTACTATCTTCTATGATTTAAAAGGTTTTTCATCACTTTTATCATTGAGACTCGACAAATAAATAATCCACATCATTGAATCACCCCACTCACTTCTGACCAGGATATTCTTTAGTATCACGACCACAAATTATCCATGCACTTACGGGCCAGGATATTCGTGTATTCATCAATGGTCATGATCATGCCAACAACTCAAGCATCCATCAATGCACTACGGGCCAATTAGGACTTTTACCACATCATTTGTAACATTACGGTCATGATTATACCGAATAATCCCTGGTCATAATCATACCTAGTCCATCTATGCACTACAGGCCACAGATGACTTTTGTGATGCCCCCAAAATTAGGTATACATCACCCATCTTGAGTCGCCAGATACATGGTACAGAATTCAAATACAACTTAATAATACAACTGTCGTGTACAATACGACAAAACATAAACTGTGAGTTTGAATACAAATATTGTCTACTAGAGAGTATAAAAACTCAAAAGGAGTCCTCATTACAATTATTATCACACTATTTCACAGAATAGTGAGGACTACTAATGCAAACATCTAGGACCATCACTCTGTTCCCCGACTAGTCCCAGCTACGTTCTCATTTCCTTAAGAGAATAGTGAAAGAAAGGGTGAGCTGAACTAGCCCAATAAGAAATATTATGACTAAGATAATGCAAAATAATTTATCGTTAGCCTTCAACAGTGTTAAACTGATAAAATATAATAACTATCAAGTTTAACTGAAGCAAAACAAGCAATCCATTAGAAGAGTCAAGTAGGGAATAAAATCTACTATCTTCTATGATTTAAAAGGTTTTTCATCACTTTTATCGCTGGGACTCAGCTTAATAAATAATCCACATCATCGAATCACCCCTACACTACGGCCAATGATATTCTTTAGTATCACGACCACGAATTATCCATGCACTACGGCTTAAGATAATTATGTTTTCATCAACGGTCTTGATCATGCCATAAAACAATTCATCTTTGCACTACGGCCAAAGAGAATCCATAGCCATAATCATACCAAAAACTGCCCATCAATGCACTACGGGCCAATGAGGACTTTTTCCACATCATTTGTAACATTACGGTTATGATTATACCGAATAACCTCTAGTCATAATCATACCAAGTCCATCTATGCACTACAGGCCACAGATGACTTTCAACATAATATACGCATGAGAATGATGACAATGATATAAGAATTCAATAAAACAAGTTCAAGAATTAATTTATCCAGGAACTAATAACGTCCACATTGTCAACATGATACTTCTTTATAGAGTAAAATTCAAGAATGCTCAGAAGAATATTTTCATGAAAAGATACTGGATGAAGCGCAAATATCAAGGATATTCCAATAATTTCATGGAGTATAGAAGTTAAAGTTTTAACCAACTGAGTATAATAAAGAATGGATGCGATCTCACGGTCTTTGAGGCGCCATATATAGTACATAGCGACTTCAGAAATTTTAAGCTCCCTCAACAAAATCCTGCATAAGCCAACATTACATATCAGCAAACAGAATAAACACATTATTGACAAGTTCTAACTAAGGACAACCTGAAGCAGATACTAACAACATGCACTAAACAGAACAAATAGCACATACAGGAATTATAATTCTAACTATTGAGAATCTTACACACATCCGAACATACTATGCAGATCACAGCTATAGTAAAAAAAACTACAGATACTAACTAGACAATTAAAATGATACTTAGTTAATAAAGATAAAATCAATTTGTTTGATACTGAGATGGGGATGCCTCCCATCAAGCGCTTGATTTAGAGTCGTCGGATTGACTATTTTCCCGTCTTCCACCGGGTCTCCCAATGTAATGGAGGTATTCTATCGGACGAAATCGCCGCCTTGATGAGTGTTTTAATCTCGCCAAAAGAAATCACCATGCATGCGATAGGCCGCACATGCACGAGTTATTCCAACAGAATAATAAATAACGGAACCGAATCCCAAGATAAAAGCGCCGTGACGGGATATTTATTGAGAATAATAAAGAATAGAACCGAGTCCAGTAAGAACGCATGCATGACGGATATTCCAGACATAATAATAAATAGTGAAATCACGAAAGAATTTCACCAAGTATAGGGTAGCTTATATCTGAGTTATTCAACGAATAATAAATAATGGAATAACGAAGTTCTCTTCATGAATACAAAAGAAATAATACCTCTTACAGTAAAAGAAACCTGAATATAAGAGTAGGAAAGTAGCGAGAATACTTTTCTATAGTTTCTCTATAATTTCTCTCTAGAGTTTTAGTGAATTAAGTAAGAAATAATGAAGGAATGAGCTTCTATTTATAGGAAAATGGACCGAATAGTAACTAATTCATGAAACGGTCCAGATTGATTTATTTTTTAAACAGACGGTCCATATTGGTTTACTATTAAAACTTAAAACAACGGTCCATCTTGATTTACTATTAAAACTTTAAACCCGAGGATCCATATTGATTTACTATTATAACTTTCCACAATGGTCCATATTGACTTACTATTATATCTTCAACCAACGGTCTGAAAAATTAGCACATCTCCTCATGGAATAATATTGTACCCAAAAATAATTTGGACCGAAAAGAAATATATTTTACGGGTGATCAATAGTACCCCTGAATAGTACCTCATGAATAGTAACTCGTTAATAGTAACTCGTGAATAGTACCTCGTGAATAGTAACTTGTGAATAGTAACTCATGAATAGTAACTCGTGAATAGTAGCTCATGAATATTAACTCATGAATAGTACTCCGACACGAAAAGTGTCCCGAATACCTGATTGAACAATACTGAGTAACTTCTCACATAAGTATTAATAATCAATACCGTGTACTACTATGCAACCACGCGTATTACTGTACTTTTACTACCGGATAGTTCAACAGTTTTAACGGTAAAACTTCCGCCGTTATTTTCATAAAGTATTTTTGTTGTTTTCTCATTCTGACAATAATTTCGTTGTGGGGTCCACCAATGATTGTACCGTCGTACGGATATTCCCCGATAAAAAGAATATTCTCCGACCAATTGAATATTATATAACCACTTGCTTACTTTTCAAAATTTGTAAATATTATCCACAACTATAACATTACATCAAATCAACACCATAATATTAAAAAAATTATTTCGAGAAAATTAAATCTTTATTCATAAAATTTGGGGTCTCACAACTTTCAACATAATATAAACATGAGGATGATGACAATGATATAAGAATTCAATAAAACAAGTTCAATGATGAATTTTTAAAGATTTATAATTTAATTTATCCAAAAATCAATAACGTCCAAATTGTCAACATGATACTGCTTTGTGGAGTAAAATTCAAGAATAATATTGTACCAAAAATAATTTGGACCGAAAACGAATTAATTTTTATCATGAATAGTATCCCGGGTGAATAGTACTCGAGTGAATAGTACCCCGTGAATAGTACTTCGGGAATAGTAACCTTGTGAATAGTATTCCAGTATGAAAAAGTTAAAACTTATCACGAATGCTCAGAATAATATTTCCATGAAAAGATACTGGATGAAGCGCAAATATCAAGGATATTCTACTAATTTCATGGAGTTTAGAAGCCAAAACTTTAACAAAATGAGTATAGAATTCGAAATTTGAAACGAAATAATATTACTTATATACTACAGAGTATGGACGAAAATATTATTTCAAGCGAATATTGAACAAAATAACATCCCTTACTTTGAAAAGAAGAGTATTCCAACTGGTATAGCGGGAATATTCTTGAAAAAAAACTTATACTATTTTTTATGCTCAAAGCTTTCTAAAACTCAAAAGAAATACGCTCAATATTATAGAAGAAGAATTTTCTGATTCTGGTGTGATTTTTAATTCGAACTAAGCATCCTATTTATAGGAGAATGGAAATGATACTATGCAATAAAATATTCTAATAAAACAAAAACTTTTAAATAAAATATAATATATATTATATATAAATATAACATATGTTCAATTCATATTCACGGGAGTTATTCCTGTGATCACCTGTCCATTTCATATATATATATATATATATATATATTATCACACTCATAAAACACTATTTTGAAAAATGAGTAGGTGAGGGTCCATAAAATACGCCAAAATTTACAACAAATACTTCATAAAAATCCCCTCAACATATATAATTATTATTATAATTCACAATATTTAACAACTAGGTCGTCCCCAGGAAAGAGGGGGCTTTCCAATAAGGATTTCTCCCTATTGGCACGCAATTAGGTGACCAAACCTCTCATTGACAGAACTTCTAGACATCGTCAATATTGCAAATAATAATATTAATAACTTTGTTGTAAGACCCCAACTTTTTATAAATAAAGATTTAATTTCTCTAATTATTATTTTGAAATAGCAAGGGGTTGATTTGATTAATGTGGTTAGTTATGGGAAAAATGCTTGAATATTTTAAATAAGCAAGTGATTATAAAATATTCATTGTTGTCGAGGAATATTAGTTTGGTCGTGGAATATTCTTCTTTTTCTGGGAATATTCTCTACTTACTAGCGACCTTATGTGTGGGCCCCATAATGGAAAGCAATTGGATGAAGAAAACGACAGGTATGAGTTATTTATAAATAATGGCGTAGTTGTTACCGTTAATAATGTTGGAATACCCGGTGGTTAAAACACGATGTCGTGTTGTTGCACGCGCAGAGCACACGATATTGCACCAATTATTGATTCTTACGTGAAGGCCTTACTCTACTAATTATTACGATGATTATCTGTTACGTTTTATATTGATTATATTATTACGTTGATATTTTATATTATTGTTGTTTCAATAATAGTCAACTACACATTATTTTCATTATCGGATCAATAATTCATATTATTTGAATAATATTATTAGATAGCAATATTGGCAATGTCTAGAAAGTTCTGTCTAAGGAGAGGTTTGTTAACCTAATTGTGCGTCAGTAAGGAGAAATCCTTATTGAAAAGCCCCCTCTTTCTTGGGAACGACCTGGTTGTCAGTATTGTGATTCTGTAATATTATTTGTGAATAATTAATTATTGATTTATATGATGAGGAAAATATTGATTTTATGTGGATATAGATGGAGAAATTTTTTAAAGTGACAATTGTTAAAAATTGATATTTTATCTTTTTTGATAAAATAATATTTTATTATATTATATAATAATGGTGATATTTTTACAATGAATATGGGATATATGAGTATATGAGGAGGAAGAGTATTTTTGTTGCATTAAATGAT
The DNA here is from genome assembly GCA_020205615.1 of Panax quinquefolius. Classification (NCBI taxonomy): domain Eukaryota; kingdom Viridiplantae; phylum Streptophyta; class Magnoliopsida; order Apiales; family Araliaceae; genus Panax; species Panax quinquefolius. Next base: position 110,851,581 of record CM035172.1, read on the forward strand.
TAACACATGTTTTGTGTGTCGGTGGACCCCATTTCTTGACTAAAATTTGATTATAGTCTGTAAAATCGTTCGTTTGTGGATTTCGGTCAATTTCTGTTTGGAATTTGGAAAAACTTTCTTCTGTAAAGTTGTAGACAATGGATTTTCCTATGGAAAAGGCATAAGGTTCAAATTTTTCTAATAAAAGGGCCATTTATTATGAATTATTGAAGTTCCGAAATAATTGATTTTTGGAAGTTTTAATTATTTTTTTAAGAAAAACGTTTTTTACATTTTTGGGCCTCATTAAACATGTGCTAAGTTGCTGAATTCAGATTCTTGGTGTACTTAATTCTTGGTGTACGTAAGAAATTTATATAAATATATTATTATTTTATTAAATTTTCTGCTTTGGTGTTCTAAGCATTTTCCTATAAATAGGGTGCGTAGGTTAGAATTGAAAATCACACCAGAAACTGAAGTTTTCTCTCTCTTTCTCTCTTTATATTATCGGGCATATTCTTGTGAGTATTTTACGACTTGGAGTGTTGCTATACGGTGCAAGTTCCCTTCAACACTATATCCAGTATTCCCGTCAGAAGTACTGTCTTTTCGAGGTAAGGAATGTTATTTTCTTCGTAAATGATATTATTTCTTCAATATCATTATGCCGAAATATTGGTCTGATTTTTTTTATCAAATTTGGAACTTTTCATGTCGGGGTTACTATTCATGAGTTACTATTCACGAGTTACTATTCATGAGTTACTATTCACGAGTTACTATTCACGAGTACTATTCACGAAGCATGGTGATTTTCTTGTGGAATTTCTATCTTTTCGTGTTGGAGTTACTATTCACGTATACTGGCACTATTCACGAATACGACACTATTCATAGAAAAATTAAATTTTCTTTTCTGTGTCCAAGATTGTCTGTTATGGTTCCTATCTTTGATTGTATCCATGTTTTGATCATTCTTAAATTTTACTCCACTATGATTATTTATGAGGTATTTTTGGACATGGATAAATCGAAATACGAATCTTTAATATTTGTTATTTTGTTTCACTGGATTCGTTTCCTTTAAAATATTTTTCATCATCCTCAGTCCTAAATGATGATATTACTGAATATCTTTGGCCTGTAGTGCAAAGATGAATGATTTCTGATGAATATCTTTGGTAGTAGTGGAAAGATGAACAGTGTTTTAGATAAACATGACCAATCGATGAATATCTTTGGCTTTTGTGCAAAAGATGAATATTTGATTCGGATATATGTTGATTGATGTTCTGAGGATCCGCTGCGATTTGTTGATCTAAAACTTGTTGTCTATTGTATTCTATCGATTTTTCCTGTTGAAGACTAAGGATAATTTGTTGTACATTATCTTAGTCATAATATTCTTTATCGGGCTAGTTGAGCTCACCCTTTTCCTTTTGTTCCATTTTTCTTCTCGGGAGGCGAGAATATAGCGGGAACTAGTTAGGGGTGTGGAGTAATGGTTCAAGAGCAGTTGTTTTAGTAGTCCTCACTATTTTGTAAAATAGTGTATCAATAATTGTAATGAGGACTTATTTGAGTGTGAATATTGTCTAGAAGATAATATTTGTATTTAAACTCACAGTTTTTGTGTTGTCGTATTTTGCACGACAATTGTATTAATGAAGTTGTAGTTATTTCTGTACCATGTATTTGGCGACTCGAGAATGGGTGATGTATACCTATTTTGGGGGCGTCACGAATAATATCGAGCTTAGGGATATGGTCTCTGGCGGAGATCGGGGAATAGAACTAGGAGGGGAGAGACGAGTAAATCCTTCACTAGTGTGTCCTACCTAAGCTTATTTGTTATTTAATTGGTCGGTCAGAATATAGGGTTAATATGTGGCATGTCAATTAACCATTGTTTTGTGACAGTAAAATGGCATCTGAAGATGTTGAGATAAGCAATGGAGCACATGAGACCGTTGAGTCACCACTGATCAATACCCAGGATAAGGAAGGCAATAACCCTCTTATAAACAATAACACCGACCAAATGACGAACGATGGTATGTTTAGGAACTTTCTAGAATTCATGCAAAACCAAACGAGAGAGACTATTGTTCAAAATGCAGGTGGAAACACTGGCAACTCACGGATGGTCACCGCTAAGCAGTTCAAGGAGTTAGGACCGCCGGAGTTTTTGGGAAAGCCAGAACCACTTACGGCAGAGACATGGATAAAGCAGATCACTAAGATATTTGATGTCTTGGGATGCTCAGAGGAGCAAAAGGTTCATTTTGCCACCTTCATGTTGCAAGGAGAGGCAGATTATTGGTGGGAATCCGTAAAGCGTACTTAGCCTGCCGCACTGAAGATATCTTGGGAGAAGTTCCAAGAATTGTTCAACGACAAGTACTTTCTCGAAAGTATTCGTCACATGAAGGAGGTAGAGTTCATCAAGCTGGAGCAAAACAATATGAACGTGTCGCAATACGAAGCTAAGTTTTCCGAAGTTGTCCCGATTTGCATCCCATTTAGTTGATAATGAGGGGAGAATGACGTGAATGTTTCTGCGAGGTTTGAAACCCAAAATACGTCAATACCTCATTTCTCACAAACTTTGTTTATATTCAGATGTTTTGAATAGGGCTCAATTATTGGAGCGCGATAATGAGTCGGCTCAACTGAAGAATAATGACCAACAACTCAATGATAATCGTACCGGTGGCGACGGTCATCGGAACAATGATAACCATCGTGGAGGAAATTATCATGCCAGAAATGGTAACCACTTGGTGGTAATCATGGCCGAGATAATAGGAATGGTGAGTCAAGTGAAAATTTCAAAAAGAGAAGATTCAACAATGACGGGAAGACGTCGACACCAACACCAGCAACGAATTTTAGAGGAGGAGAAAGACCGCCAGTTAGATGCTACAGATGTGGAGAAGAGGGACACATAAGTCCAAACTGTTCACAACCTTCCAAGGTATGTTATAATTGTGGAAAAGAAGGTCATATCGCTTGAGATTGTACGGTGGAGAATCCCAATCCAGCGGGGATGGTAACTTAAAAGGCTGTCCCAGAAAAGTCAAAGTCAATGGTTCCTGGAAGAGCGTTTGTCGTGACTGGTCATAATGCGAGGAACCCGAATGAAGTTAGCACGGGTTAGTTAATTATAAATTCTTAAGAAGTTTATACCTTATTAGATACCGGATCTACCCATTCATTTATCTCTCCTGCTTATACTCAACGTTTAAACTTGACTCCGGAAGAAAATTAGACTTTAACTTATCTGTTGAAACTCCGTTAGAGAAACTTTCGTTACATCCACTATTTATAAATCTTGTTTGATCCAAGTTGGCACCATCACATTACCTATTGACCTTATTTCTTTAAAGATACTTGCTTTTGATGTGATTTTAGGGATTGATTGATTAACTACTCATCATGCCAAAATTGATTGCTTTCGTAAGGTTGTTAGTTTTCATATTCCTAAGCAAACTGTTATTCGAATTTAAGCAACCAAACCATTGAAGTAAAACACTTTCATATCAAGCCATAAAGTCATTCATTTATTGAAAACGGATGTTAAGTTTTCTTAGCCCATGTTATGGACTTGAACAAAAATACGTCAAATTTGTATGATATTTCTATTGTTAGTAAATTTCCTGATGTATTTCCTGAAGAATTTCTTGGCTTACTCCCAAAGTGTGATATTGAATTTTGTATCGACTTTGAACCTGGTACAAAACCCATTTCTAAAATCTCATATCGAATGGATCCTATTGAACTTCAGGAGTTAAAAATTCAACTATAAAATTTGGTACCCGAGCCTCTATCTGGTGACTTCCTTTGTGGAATGCACCGCCAGACTCTCCGTAGGGGACGCCATATTTATGTGGTAGTAAACTGATAGGTACCATTGTGACGTGCTATCCAAGATTGGGATATGAGTCATAGTTGAGAGCAACCTAAGTCAGTAATTGAAATACCTAGCTTTCTAGGCTTAGTTGGTTATTATCGGAGATTCGTGGAAAGATTCTCTCGAATCGCTACTCCATTAACTCAGCTGACTCGTAGAGATACAAAATTCGAATGGAGCAAGGAATGTGGGAAGAGCTTTGAAGAACTCAAGAGGAGACTCATTTTGGCACATGTTCTGACCATACCATGTGCGTTTACGAGTAAAAGATCGTATGCGTTTACGAGTGCGATATTGTTAACACAAAGACCCATTTTGTATGACTTACAGAAGATGGAGATAGAGATAAAGATTCTAAGAACCTGCGTGAAGATAACGAATATACGATTAGAATCGACTTTAATCGATAAATTCAAAAGTGCTCAAGCTACAGACCTAGAGTTGATGAATATGAAGAAAAAGATGTAAGAAGTCGTTATTCCAAAAGCGAGAATCGGCGATGTGAGGAAAGCTCAAACCTTCGATTTATTGGTCCATTTGATATTCTCAATCAAGTAGGAACTATGGCCTATAGACACATTTTACCGCCAAGTATGACGCGTGTTCATAACGTTTTTCGCGTATCGATGTTACGTAAATATGTGGACGACCCAAAACTCATTATTGAGTTAGAACCAAATGAGATAGCGAAGAGATGTAACGTCGAGGAGGTGTCACCATCAAGATCTTGAATAGGAAGGAGCGTGTCCTACGTCGTCAATTTGATGATGAAAATTTCATAAGGAGGAGGGAGGTTGTAAGACCCCAACATTTTATAAATAAAGATTTAATTTCTCTAATAATTATTTTAAAATAGTAAGGGGTTGATTTGATTAATGTGGTTAGTTATGGGTAAAATGCGCAAATATTTTAAATAAGAAAGTGGTTAAAGAATAATCATTGTTGTCGGGGAATATTCGTTTGGTGGTGCAATATATTCTTACTATCGGGAATATTCGTATGATGGCCAAAATGACCTTATGTGGGCCCCATAACGGAAAGCAATTGGATGAAGAAAATGACAAGTATGAGTTGTTTATAAATAACAGCGTAGTTGTTACCATTAATACTGTTGGAATACCCGGTGTTTAAAACACAATAATATGCGTTGTTGCACAGTAGCACACGGTATTGCACCAATTATTGATTCTTACGTAAGAAGGCACTACTCAATAATTGTTACGATGAGTTCTTTATTGATATTTTATTTTATTGATTCAATAATTGCTACGTTGATATTTTATATTATTGTTGTTTCAATAATTATCAACTTTACATGATTTTTTCATTATCGGATCAATAATTCATATTATTTGAATAATATTATTAGATAGAAATATTGACAATGTCTAGAAAGTTCTGTCTAAGGAGAGGTTTGGTCACCTAATTGCGCGCCAGTAAGGATAAATCCTTATTGGAAAGCCCCCTCTTTCTTGGGAACGGCCTAGTTGTCAGTATTGTGATTCTGTAATATTATTTGTGAATAATTAATTATTGGTTTATATGATGACGAAAATATTGATTTTATGTGGATATAGATAGAGAAATTTTTAAAGAGACAATTGTTAAAAATTGATATTTTATCTTTTCTGATAAAATAATATTTTATTATATTATATAATAATGGTGATATTTTTACAATGAATGTGGGATATATGAGTATATGAGGAGGAAGAGTATTTTTGTTGCATTAAATGATTAACACATGTTTTGTGTGTCGGTGGACCCCATTTCTTGACTGAAATTTGATTTAACCTGTAAAATCGCCCGTTTGTTGATTTCGGTCAATTTCTGTTTGGAATTTGGAAAATCTTTCTTCTGTAAAGTTGTAGATAATGGAATGTCCTATGGAAAAGACATACGGATTGAATTTTTCTAATAAAAGAGCCATTTATTATGAATTATTGAAATTCCGAAATAATTGATTTTTGGAAGTTTTAATTATTTTTTATAAGAAAAACATTTTTTACATTTTTGGGCCTCATTAAACATGTGTTAAGTTGCTGAATTCAGATTCTTGGTGTACGTAGGAAATTTATATAAATATATTATTATTTTATTAAATTTTTCGCTTTTGATGTTCTAAGCATTTTCTATAAATAGGGTGCTTAGGTTAGAATTGAAAAACACACCGTAAATTGAAGTTTTCTCTCTTTTCTCTCTCTATATTATCGGCGTATTCTTGTGAGTATTTTAAGACTTTGAGTGTTGCTATCTATTGGAAGTTCCTTTAGCACTATTGTAAAGACCCCAACTTTTTTAATAAAGATTAAATTTTCTCGAAATATATTTTTGAATATTATGGTGTGGATTTGATATAATGTTATAGTTGTGGGTAATATTTACAAATTTTGCAAAATCACGCAAGTTGTTATATAATATTCTATTGGTTGAGGAATATTCATTTTAACGGGAATATTCGTACAACTAAACAATCATTGGTGGACCCCCACAGCAACGAAATTATTATCGGATTGAGAAAACGACAAAAATACTTTTATGAAAATAATCTGCGGAAGTTTTACCATTAACTCGTTGAAACACTCGGTGTTAAAAAATGCGATGTCTGGCGTGATTACATAGTAGCACACGGTATTGATTATTGATGTTTACGTGAGAAGTCACTCAGTTATACTCAATTATTGCTACAATAATTGTTGCATCATATCTCTCATATTATTTGATTCAATTATTGTCACAGTATCATTTGCATAATATTTTTTATTATTAAAGCAATAATTGAGACGACAAAGTTATTCATATTATTATTTGCAATATTGACAATGTCTAGAAGTTCTGTCAAGGAGAGGTTTGGTCACCTAATTGCGGCGGCTGATAAGGAGAAATCCTTATCGAAAGCCCCCTCTTTCCTGGAAACGACCTAGTTGTTAAATATTGTGAGTTATAATATTAATGATGAATAAGTTGTGTTGATTAAAAATGAATTTTGATAGTTCCATTGTGTTGGGATTATTAGTGTTAGTGGAAATCGACATCTATTACGATGATAATTGATGTGCAGGGGTTATATTGATAAATCGGGTAATTTATCGGATAAATGAGCAATTAATTGCTACTAATTCACATGCTTATATAACTATTTGTTCACATGTGTGTACTATTGAATCACATTATTTACTATTAGGGAGTTAGTGCAAGATTGATAATACTTACATGACTAAGTTAAAATGGAGGTATAGATGGAGGTTGAAACAACTTCAAATCCCAAGATCAATCAATCCTCAAGTCCCCCAAAATAGGTCCAATCCAACCCATTCGAATCAATTAAAATAAGGCCTTTAAATACAACTCAAATCAAATATTCATCTTTACACTACAGCCGAATGATATTCATCAATCGGTCATGTTCATCTCAACACTGCTCATCTTTGCACTAAAGGCCAAAGATATTCATCGATCGGTCATGTTCATTTAAACACATCTTGCCAAAGATATTCTTCGATCGATCATGTTCATTTAAACACTTGTTCATCTTTGCACTACGAGGCCAAAGATATTCTTCGAAATCATTCATCTTTTGCACTACAGGCCAAAGATATTCAATAATATCATCATTTAAGACTGAGGATGTTGAAAATATTTTAAAGAACGAATCCGGTGAAACAAAATGACAAGGATTAAGGATTAAGGATTACGTACTTTGTTTTATCCACGTCAAAATACCTCAAAAATAATTATAGTGGTGTAAAATTCAAGAATGATCAAAACATGGATACAATCAAAGCTAGTATCCGAAATAGATATTTTAGGCGAAAAGAAAAATTTTCATTTTTTAAATGAATAGTCTTAAATATTCGTGAATAGTGCCGTAGATATCGTGAATAATCTTCCGTATCGTGAATAGTAACTCAACACCAAAAGATAGAAATTCCACAAAAAAACATCTTCACGCTTCATGAATAGTACTCGTGAATAGTAACTTCGTGAATAGTAACTCATGAATAGTAACTCGTGAATAGTAACTCATGAATAGTAACCCCAACATGAAAAGTTCCAAATTTGATAAAAACTTCGATCAACATTTCAAAGATAATGATATTGAAGAAATAATATCATCTCGAGAAGAAAATAACATCCCTTACCTCAAAGAATCGATTGCTTCGGAAGGAAAGGCTCAAGTGATCTTTGAATGAAACTTGTATTGAACAAAGAACTCTCAAAGTATCTAAATACTCACAAAATACGCTCAATAATATAGAGAGAAAGAGAAAGAAGAGAAAACTTTGTTTACGGTGTGATTTTCAATTCTAACTTAGCCTCATTTATAGGAAAATGTTAGCCGTACCAAGCAGACTTGACTTTCTTGCTACGATGGCTTTACCCGCTACTATTGCCACCAACCACATTTGAAATAAAATTCAGCACATTTTTCACCAACCACAAGTGGGGCCCCACTCAATTCTAGAATTTTCCACCAAAATCAATTATAAACCCAATTTCCGAATCGAGACACCTCTTAAAATTCATAACAAATCATTAAATGAATTTTAACGGTTCAAAATTTGTGGACATATACTCAACTTATGTATGTATAACATACCCCAAAATTACCACAATCCAACAGTTGGATTAAAATTATAACCCCCATGATATCTCTGAAACCCACGATTTGATTTTTAATACCTCCAATCAGATAAAATCTTGATAAAACACCTCAACATTAATTCCTTCATTAATAACCACATAAATAAATCCATCATTTATATTCATATAAAATAAATATTTCCTTATCATATGAATCAATAATTAATTATTCACAAATAATATTACGATAATCACATTTATGACAACCAAAGTCGTTCCTGGAGAAGAGGGGCTTTCCAATAAGGATCTCTCCTTCTTGGGCGCCGCAATTAGGTGACCAAACCTCTCCTTAGACATGAAACTTTCTAGACATTGCCAATAATGTTATCTAATAATATTATTCAAATAATATGAATTATTGATCCGATAATGGGAAATATCATGCGGTGACAATTATTGAAACAACAATAATATAAAATACCAACGCAAAGAATTATTGAATCAATAAAATAAACTATTGAACGAAGAATCATCGTAATAATTATTGAGTAGTGCCTTCTTACGTAAGGATCAATAATTCAACAATCTTTATGCGCTACTGGTGCTATTCTTTAACCACGACCAGACATCAGTATTTTAACCACCGGGTATTCCAATGCGGTCTTAATTGGAATAACTACTCCAAGTTATTTATAACCACCCAAACTTTGTCGCTTTTCCTCATCCAATCGCTTTCCGTTATGGGCCCACACATGGTTTTACTGCCAAATGCGATTTAATATTCCCACAAGCGATCACGAATATTCCACGACCAAACGAATATTCCCCGACAAAAAATGAATATTTTATAACCACTTGCTTATTTTGAAATATTTGCATATTTAACCCTTAACTATCCATATTAATCAAATCAACCTTACTATTTCAAGATAATAAATAAAGGAAATTTCTTTTTATTTAAAAAATTTCGGTCTTACAACCTCCCTCCTTATGAAATTTCGTCCTCTAAATTGACGTGCGATACACAGTGTTTGAAAAGGTAAAGATACCTCGCTTTCATTTTCGCTTTCCAACTCCCAGTCATTTCCTCAATAACATTGTTTCTCCACAAAACTTTAACTTATGGTATAACCTCGATTTTTACATAGGTCATATTCTTTCTCTACAAAATCTTGTGACATATCTCCTCGTACGTTAAGTCTTGGCTTATCTCGTCCCGGGTCTAACTCAATGACGTGTTTCGGTCGTCCACATATTTACGTAACATCGACACGTGAAAAACGTTATGAACACGCCATCGTACTTGGTGGTAAAACGAGTCTATAGGCCACGCCTCCTATTCGATCGAGAATTTCAAATGGATTAATAAATCAAGGTTTGAGCTTTCCTCACCTCACCGATTCTCGCTTTTAAAATAACAACTTCTTGCACCTCCTTCTTCAAATTCATCACTTCAGGTGCCTTAAATAAAGCGACTTTAACTTTATCGATTAAAGTCGATTATACTCAGATATCATCACGCATCAGATATCATCACGTGGGTACCTAGAGTTTTCATCTCCATCTCTATTATTTGTATATTATACGAAATGAGTCTTTGACAATATCGTACTCGTGATTTGTATACGATCTTCTACTCAACACGTCACTACCACGTTAAACTTTTCGAGATGGCATACGGGTCGAACATGTCTTTAAATGAGTCTCCTCTTGAGTTCTTCAAGCTCTTCCCACATTCCTTGCTCCATTCGAATTTTGTATCTCTACGAAGTTAGCTACGTTAATGGAATAGCGATTCGAGAATATCCTTCAACGAATCTCCGATAATAACCAACTAAACCTGAAAGCTACGTATTTCGATTCACAATTTAGGTTGTTCTCAATCGCGACTCATATCTCAACCTTGGATAAACGTCACAATGACACCTATCGATTTATTATCGCATCGAATATGACGTCCCCTATAGAGAGTCCGCTTAGGTAAATTCCACAAAGGAAGTCACAAGATAAAGGCTCGGTACCAAATTCTATAGTTGAATTTTTAACTCCAAAGTTCAATAGAGCCATTCGATATGAGATTTTAGAAATGAGTTTTGTACCAGTGTTCAAAGTCGATACAAAATTTAATATCGGTCTTTGGGAGTAAGCCAATAAATTCTTCAGAAATACGTCAGAAAAATCAATAACAACAAGAATATTATTCAAATCGACGTGTCTTTATTCAAATCCATAACATGGACTAAGAAAACTTGACATCCGCTTTTTTCAATAAACGAATGGCTTTATGGCTTAATATGAAAGAGTTTGACTTCAATGGTTTGGTTGTTTGAATTCGAATAACAAAGTTGCTTAGAATATGAAATCTAACAACCTTACGAAAATAATCAATTTTATCGCATTTGATGAGTAGTTAACCTTAAAATCACATCAAAAGTAAATATCTCTATAGAAATAAGGTTAACAGTAAATGTGATAAAGGCCAACTGAATCAAGCAAGATTTTTAAACAACGGATGTAATGAAAGTTTCTCTAACTGAGTCTCCACAGATAGGTCAAAGTTTAATTTCTCCGTAGTCAAGTTCAAATGTTGAGCGCAAAAGAGAGATAAAAGAATGGGTAGAACCCGATCTAGTAAGGTATAAACTTCAAGAAGAATTTATAATTAACTAACCTGCTAACTTCGTTCGGGTCCCTCGCATTTTAATTCTAATCACGACAAACGCTCTTCCGTGAATCGTAGACTTTGACTTTTCTCTGGGACATCCTTTCGAGTCACCATTCCTTGCTGGATTGGGTTTCGATATCGTATAATCTCGGCGATATGTCCTTCTTTTCCACAATTATAACATACCTTAAACCGTTAGGGCTTAATGATATGTCCCTCTTCCCAAGATTTGTGTAACATACGACCGGATGGTCGCTTCTCCTCCCTTAAAACTAGTTGCCATCGGCGCCGCGCCTTCAAATGGTCGTTGTTGAATCTCCTCTTTTAAAATCTCCTCCCACTCGCTTCTTCTATTTTCATGGCCACGATTACCACCGTAGTTGGTTACCGCCTTTGTCTCGTATTCTTCTTTCTCCACCGGTTATCGTTATTTTGTTGACTACTATCTTCTGTATGATCCTCGGTTATGGTCCTCGGTTGAACGTACTCGTTATCTCGCTTTCTAACAACCGAGCCTGCATGACAACATCTGAATAAAGAGAAAATTTATGAGAAATGAGATATTGACGTATCGGGGTTTCAAACCTCTCGTAAACATCCGCGTCATACGTTCCTCATTCTCCACCAAATGAGGTGCAAACTCGATAACTCCGCTGAACTTCGCCTCGCATCGGGACACCGCCATGTTATTCTCGCTCCCGCCTAATAAACTCCACTTCCTTCATATGATTTAATACTATCGTGGAAGTACTTGTCATTGAATCGCTTTCAAACGTCTCCCAAGACATGCCGAGGCATTTGGATGGGTACGCTTCACGTATTCCCACCAATGAATCTGCCTTTCCACGGAACATAAAAGTAGCGAATGGAACTTTCTCTTCCTTTCGTGCATCCCAAGACATCGAATATCTTGGTAATTTGCTTGACCCATGTTTCACGCCATGATCGGATCTGGCTTTCCCAATCAGTGGTCCCAACTCTTTGAACTGCTTGGTGCGACCACCCGTGAATTGCTATCATCTCCTCCTCGTATTTTGAACACGAGTCTCCTCGGCTCGATTTTGCATGAATCGCAAAAAGCTTCTAAACATCCCCTCGTTCATCATCGCTGGGCCGATGGGTGTTGTTCATGGAGGTACATTGCCAACTGTTGCCACGCTCTCCTCGTTGGTGAGAGTACAGCATCTCCACGGTCCTCATTTACTCCACTCATTAATATTCTCAATCGACATTCTCAAATACTGTCATAAAATAAGGGTTAATTAAGGAAATCAATCACCTAATATCCCTATATACTGACCAACTAACAAATAAGCTTAGGTAGGACACACTAGCAAAGGATTTACTCGTCTCTCCCCTCTAGTTCTATTCCCCGATCTCCGCCAGAGATCATATCCCTAAGCTCTGATATTGCAATGTGACGCCCCCAAAATAGGTCCATTCCATCCAACCCATTCTGAGTCGCCAAATACATGGTACAGAAACAACTACAACTTTATTATCACAACAATAAAACTGTGAGTTTAAATACAAATATTATCTTCTAGACAATATTTATACTCAAATAAATCCTCATCACATTTATTGATACATTATTTTACAATAATGGTGAGGACTACTAAACAACTCTCTCTAGAACCTTCATTCCATACCCCGACTAGTACTCGCTACATTCTCGCCTCCTGAGAAGAAAAATGGAACAACAAGGAAAAGGGTGAGCTCAACTAGCCCAGTAAAGAATGTTATGACTAAGATAATATACAACAAATTATCGTTAGTCTCCAACAGGAAAAAAATCGATAGAATACAATGACAACAAGTTTCGGATCAATATTCATAGATGGAAATAATAATTCATAGAAGAGTTACGTAGAGAATGAAATCTACTATAATCTATGAATTTAACAAATTCATCAATATTTTATCCTGTAACATCAATCAATATTCATCTCAAATCAAATATTCATACTTTTCACCACAGCCAAAGATATTCATCAATCGGTCATGTTCATCTCAACACTGCTCATCTTTGCACTAAAGGCCAAAGATATTCATCGATCGGTCATGTTCATTTAAACACCGTGCCAAAGATATTCTTCATCGGTATTATGTCATTTAAACACTGCTCATCTTTGCACTACAGCCAAAGATATTCTTCAGAAATCATTCATCTTTGCACTACAGCCAAAGATATTCAATAATATCATCATTTATGACCGAGGATGTTGAAAAATATTTTTAAAGAACGAATCCAAAGAAACAAAATGACAAGGATTAAGGATTAAGGATTAAGTACTTTGTTTTATCCACGCCCAAAAATACCTCAAAAATAATTATAGTGGTGTAAAATTCAAGAATGATCAAAACATGGATACAATCAAAGCTAGTATCCGTAATAGATATTTTAGACGAAAAGAAAAATTTTCATTTTCTATGAATAGTCTTAGTGATTCGTGAATAGTCTCAGATATCGTGAATAGTCTTCGTATAATGCGTGAATAGTAACTCAGACACCAAAAGATAGAAATTCCACAAAAAAACATCTTCACGCTTCATGAATAGTACTTCGTGAATAAGAACTCGTGAATAGTAACTCATGAATAGTAACTCGTGAATAGTAACTCATGAATAGTAACCCCAACATGAAAAAGTTCCAAATTTGATAAAAACTTCAGATCAACATTTCAGCATAATGATATTGAAGAAATAATATCATCTGAGAAGAAAATAACATCCCTTACCTCAAAGAATCAAGATTTCTTAGGAGGAAAGGTCTCAAGTGATGTTTGAATGAAACTAGATCTTTGAAAGAACTCTCAAAAAGTATCTAAATACTCACAAAATACGCCAATAATATAGAGAGAAAGAAAGAGAGAAAACTTTGTTTCGTGTGATTTTCAATTCTAACTTAGCCCTCTATTTATAGGAAAATGTTAGCCGTACCAAGCAGATTTGACTCGCTAATTGGCACGATGGCTTTACCGCTACTATTGCCACCAACCACATTTGAAATAAAATTCAGCACATTTTTTCACCAACCACAAGTGGGGCCCACTCAATTCTAGAATTTTCCACCAAAATCAATTATAAACCCAATTTCTTCTAATCGGACACCTCTTAAAATTCATAACAAATCATTCGTGAATTTTTAATCGGTTCAAAATTTGTGGACATATACTCAACTTATGTATGTATAACATACCCAAAAATTACCACAATCCAACGGTTTGGATTAAAAATTATAACCCCATGATATATCTCTCAAAACCCCGATTTGATTTTTAATACCTCCAATCCGATAAAATAATCGATAAAACACCTCAACATTAATTCCTTCATTAATAACCACATAAATAAATCCATCATTTATATTCATATAAAATAAATATTTCCTTATCATATGAATCAATAATTAATTATTCACAAATAATATTACGAAATCACATTTATGACAACCAGTCGTTCCTCAGAGAGGGGGCTTTCCAATAAGGATCTCTCCTTCTCGCACGCGCAATTAGGTGACCAAACCTCTCCTTAGATGTAACTTTCTAGACATTGCCAATAATGTTATCTAATAATATTATTCAAATAATATGAATTATTGATCCGATAATGGGAAATATCACATGCGTTGACAATTATTGAAACAACAATAATATAAAATACCAACGCAAAGAATTATTGAATCAATAAAATAAACTATTGAACAAAGAATCATCGTAATAATTATTGAGTAGTGCCTTCTTACGTAAGGATCAATAATTCAACAATCTTTGTGCGTAATACTGGTATTACCTTCAGGCAACCACGCAGTATTCATCGTATTTTAACCAATTTGTATTCCAATGTCCTTAATTAACGTAATAACTACGCCAGTTATTTATAACCACCCAAACTTTGTCGTTTTCCTCATCCAATCGCTTTTCGGTTATGGGGCTCACACATGGTCGCCACTGTCATTTAATATTTCCTCGACAAGATTTAATATTCCACGACCAAACTAATATTCCCCACAAAAATGAATATTTTATAACCACTTGCTTATTTTGAAATATTTGCATATTTAACCCTTAACTATCCACATTAATCAAATCAACCCTTACTATTTCAAGATAATAAATAAAGGAAATTTCTTTTTATTTAAAAAATTTCTGGTCTTACAACCTCCCTCCTTATGAAATTTCGTCCTCGAAATTGACGTGACGATACACAGTGTTTTCAAAAGGTAAAGATACCTCGCTTTCATTTTCGTTTCCAACTCCCAGTGTCATTTCCTCAATAACATTGTTTCTCCACAAAACTTTAACTTATGGTATAACCTCCAATACATAGGTCATGTTCTTTCCTCTACAAAATCTTGATGATATCTCCTCGTGACGTTAAGTCTTCTTGCTATCTCGTCCGGTTTCTAACTTCAATGACGCTGCTTTAGGTCGTCTACATATTTACGTAACATCGATACGTGAAAAACGTTATGAACACGCGTGTTATACTTGGTGGTAAAACGAGTCTATAGGCCACAGCCCTATTCGATCGAGAATTTCAAATGGATTAATAAATCGAAGGTTTGAGCTTTCCTCACCTCACCGATTCTCGCTTTTAAAATAACAACTTCTTGACCTCCTTCTTCAAATTCATCACCCGGTGTTAAGCTTGAATGACTTTAACTTTATCGATTAAAGTCGATTATACTCGTATATCATCACGCATCGTATATCATCACGTGGGTACCTAGAGTTTTCATCTCCATCTCTATTATTTGTATATTATACTGAAATGAGTCTTTGACAATATCGTACTTTCGATTTGTATACGATCTTCTACTCAACACGCCGCCTACCACGCTCGCTTTTCCGTGATGGCATGGTCGAACATGTGTCTTTGAAATGAGTCTCCTCTTGAGTTCTTCAAGCTCTTCCCACATTCCTTGCTCCATTCAATTTTGTATCTCTACGAAGTTAGCTACGTTAATGGAATAGCGATTCGAGAATATCCTTCAACTAATCTCCGATAATAACCAACTAAACCTAGAAAAGCTACGATTTCGACATCGACTTAGGTTGTTCTCAATCGTGACTCATATCTCAACCTTGATAAGACGTCACAATGACACCCATCGCTTTACTATCGCATGCGAATATGACGTCCCTATAGAGAGTCCGGCTTAGGTAAATTCCACAAAGGAAGTCACAAGATAAAGGCTCAAAATACCAAATTCTATAGTTGAATTTTTAACTCCCAAGTTCAATAGAGCCATTCGATATGAGATTTTAGAAATGAGTTTTGTACCGTGTTCAAAGTCGATACAAAATTTAATATCGATCTTTGGGAGTAAGCTTGATAAATTCTTCAGAAATACGTCGTGAAAAATCAATAACAACAAGAATATTATTCAAATCGACGTGTCTTTATTCAAATCCATAACATGGACTAAGAAAACTTGACATCCGCTTTTCAATAAACGAATGGCTTTATGGCTTAATATGAAAGAGTTTGACTTCAATGGTTTGGTTGTTTGAATTCGAATAACAAAGTTGCTTAGGAATATGAAATCTAACAACCTTACGAAAATAATCAATTTTAATGATGAGTAGTTAACCTTAAAATCACATCAAAAGTAAATATCTCTATAGAAATAAGGTTAATGTGTAATGTGATAGTGCCAACCTGAATCAAGCAAGATTTTTAAACAACGGATGTAATGAAAGTTTCTCCTAACGAGTCTCCATGAATAGGTCAAAGTTTAATTTCTCCGTAGTCAAGTTCAAATGTTGAGCGCAAGAAGAGAGATAAAAGAATGGGTAGAACCCAGATTCTAGTAAGGTATAAACTTCGCAAGAATTTATAATTAACTAACCCGTGCTAACTTCGTTCGGGTTCCTCGCATTTTGACCGGCCACGACAAACGCTCTTCCAGGAATCGTAGACTTTGACTTTTCTGGGACATCCTTTCGAGTCACCATTCCCATACCGGATTGGGTTTCGATATCGCATAACTCGAGCGATATGTCCTTCTTTTCCACAATTATAACATACCTTAAACTGTTGTGCGGCGGTTTGAGTATGTCCTCTTCCTTCACTTGATTGTAACATACGACCGGTGGTCGTTCTCCTCCCTTAAAACTAGTTGCTATCGGGCGCCGACGTCTTCAAATGGTCGTTGTTGAATCTCCTCTTTTAAAATCTCCTCCCACTCGCTTCTTCTATTTTCATGGCCACGATTACCACCGTAGTGGTTACCGCTTTCATTCAGTATTCTTCTTTCCTACCGGTTATCGTTATTTTGTTGACTACTATCTTCTAGATGATCCTCGGTTATGGTCCCTCGGTTGAACGTATCTCGTTATCTCGCTTCTAACAACTCGAGCCCCGCTGACAACATCTCGAATAAAGAGAAAATTTATGAGAAATGAGATATCGACGTATCTTGGGTTTCAAACCTCTCGAAACATCCGCGTCATACGCTCTCATTCTCCACCAAATGAGGTGCAAACTCGATAACTCCGCTGAACTTCGCCTCGTCATCGGGACACCGCCATGTTATTCTGCTCCCGATCTAATAAACTCCACTTCCTTCATATGATTTAATACTATCGTGGAAGTACTTGTCATTGAATCGCTTCAAACGTCTCCCAAGACATGCCGAGTGTAAATGGATGGAGTACGCTTCACGATTCCCACCAAGAATCACCGCCACTTTAACATAAAAGTAGCGAATGGAACTTTTCGTTCTTCGCATCCCAAGACATCGAATATCTTGGTAATTTGCTTGACCCATGTTTCCGCCATGATCGGATCCGCTTTCCCTGCACTCGTGGTCCCAACTTTTGAACTGCTTGGCTGTGACCACCCGTGAATCGCTACTATCATCTCCTCCTCAGATTTTGAACACGAGTCTCCTCGTCGATTTTGCATGAACTGCAAAAAGCTTCTAAACATCCCCTCGCTCATCATCCGCTCAATGGTGTTGTTCACAGGAGGTACATTGCCGACCATGTTGACGCTCTCTCCTCGTTGGTGAGTACAGCATCTCCACTTGGTCTCATTTACTCCACTCATTAATATTCTCGATGACATTCTCAAATACCGTCATAAAATAAGGGTTAATTAAGGAAATCAATCACCTAATATCCCTATATACCCGACCAACTAACAAATAAGCTTAGGTAGGACACACTAGCAAAGGATTTACTCTCCTCCCCTCCTAGTTCTATTCCCCGATCTCCGCCAGAGATCATATCCCTAAGCTCTGATACCAACCGTGACGACCCCAAAATAGGTCCATTCCATCCAACCCATTCTGAGTCGCCAAATACATGGTACAGAAACAACTACAACTTTATTATTCACAACAATAAACTGTGAGTTTAAATACAAATATTATCTTCTAGACAATATTTATACTCAAATAAATCCTCATCACATTTATTGATACATTATTTTACAATAATGGTGAGGACTACTAAACAACTCTCTCTAGAACCTTCATTCCATACCCCGACTAGTACTCGCTACATTCTCGCCTCCCGAGAAGAAAAAATGGAACAACAAGGAAAAGGGTGAGCTCAACTAGCCCGAAGAAGAATGTTACGACTAAGATAATATACAACAAATTATCGTTAGTCTCCAACAGGAAAAATCGATAGAATACAATAGACAACAAGTTTCGTGATCAATATTCATGAATGGAAATAATAATTCATAGAAGAGTTACGTAGAATGAAATCTACTATAATCTATGAATTTAATACCATCATCAATATTTTATCCTCAGAACATCAATCAATATTCATCTCAAATCAAATATTCATCTTTGCACTACTAAAAGCCAAAGATATTCATCAATCGGCCATGTTCATCTCAACACTGCTCATCTTTGCACTAAAGGCCAAAGATATTCATCGACGGTCATGTTCATTTAAACACCGTGCCAAAGATATTCTTCAATCATTATGTTCATTTAAACACTGCTCATCTTTGCACTACAAGCCAAAGATATTCTTCAGAAATCATTCATCTTTGCACTACAGGCCAAAGATATTCAATAATATCATCATTTACGATCGAGGATGTTGAAAAATATTTTTAAAGAACGAATCCAAGTGAAACAAAATGACAAGGATTAAGGATTAAGATTCAGATTTGTTTTATCCACGCCCAAAATACCTCAAAAATAATTATAGTGGTGTAAAATTCAAGAATGATCAAAACATGGATACAATCAAAGCTAGTATCCGTATAGATATTTTAGACGAAAAGAAAAATTTTCATTTTTCTATTGAATAGTGCCGTGATTCGTGAATAGTCAAGATACGTGAATAGTCCGTGATACGTGAATAGTAACTCAGACACCAAAAGATAGAAATTCCACAAAAAAACATCTTCACGCTTCATGAATAGTACTCGTGAATAAGAACTCGTGAATAGTAACTCATGAATAGTAACTCGTGAATAGTAACTCATGAATAGTAACCCCAACATGAAAAAGTTCCAAATTTGATAAAAACTTCAGATCAACATTTCAAAGATAATGATATTGAAGAAATAATATCATCCTCGAGAAGAAAATAACATCCCTTACCTCAAAGAATCAAGATTTCTAAGGAAAGGCTCAAGTGATGCCGAATGAAACTTGATCAATAAAGAACTCTCAAAGTATCTAAATACTCACAAAATACATAATATAGAGAGAGAGAGAGAAAACTTTGTTTACGTGTGATTTTCAATTCTAACTTAGCCCTCTATTTATAGAAAATGTTAGCCCGTCAAGCGGACTTGACTCATACACTGATGGCTTTACTCGCTACTATTGCCACCAACCACATTTGAAATAAAATTCAACACATTTTTTCACCAACCACAAGTGGGGCCCACTCAATTCTAGAATTTTCCACCAAAATCAATTATAAACCCAATTTCCTAATCGACACCTCTTAAAATTCATAACAAATCATTCGTGAATTTTTAACGGTTCAAAATTTGTGGACATATACTCAACTTATGTATGTATAACATACCCAAAATTACCACAATCCAACGGTCGGATTAAAAATTATAACCCCATAATATATCTCAAAACCCCGATTTGATTTTTAATACCTCCAATCCGATAAAATACTTGATAAAACACCTCAACATTAATTCCTTCATTAATAACCACATAAATAAATCCATCATTTATATTCATATAAAATAAATATTTCCTTATCATATGAATCAATAATTAATTATTCACAAATAATATTACGTAATCACATTTATGACAACCAGTCGTTCCTCAGAAAGAGGGGCTTTCAATAAGGATCTCTCACATCAAGCGCGCAATTAGGTGACCAAACCTCTCCTTAGATGTAACTTTCTAGACATTGCCAATAATGTTATCTAATAATATTATTCAAATAATATGAATTATTGATCGATAATGGAAATATCAGGCGATGACAATTATTGAAACAAAGAATAATATAAAATACCAACGCAAAGAATTATTGAATCAATAAAATAAACTATTGAATAAAGAATTCACCGTAATAATTATCGAGTAAAGGCCTTCACGTAAGGATCAATAATTCAACAATACTGCAAATACCGTGTGCTATCTCTTGCAACCACGCCAGACATCGTATTTTAACCACCGGTATTCCAACAGTCTTAATTGTAATAACTACGCCAGTTATTTATAACCACCCAAACTTTGTCGCTTTCCTCATCCAATCGCTTTCACATGGGGCCCACACACGGTCTTACTGCCGCATTTAATATTCTCGGAAAGATGCGAATATTCCACGACCAAACGAATATTCCCAACAAAAATGAATATTTTATAACCACTTGCTTATTTTGAAATATTTGCATATTTAACCCTTAACTATCCACATTAATCAAATCAACCCTTACTATTTCAAGATAATAAATAAAGGAAATTTCTTTTTATTTAAAAAAATTTCGGGGTCTTACATCAAACTATTAGCCCAATAATATCTTCTTGGGTCATCTTAGTCCACCACAGGCTCCCAAAAGGTCATGACTTGAACGTACTATTGGTAGTAACTTATTTTCTTTATATGCAGACAAAATTTTCCCATATCTTTCAATGTGGACCAAAATGTTATAAACTCCCCACTTAAATTTCGACGTCCCTGGCGTAACCAATCACACACACTACCCAAAGATTTTTGCCTCTCTAGCCATTGTGGGATAATACTGGTCACCGCTTTCAGTCCCCCACCTCCTACCGGGTTCATCGCTTCTTTCGTTCTTAATCGCAATGTTATTATTAAGCAAGAGTGAGCACTAATGCCCACAAGTATAATAATGAAATAACAAATTATAATAACATGCGAGTAAATCAAAGACAAATAACAGTATAATAACATGCGAGTAAATCAAAAATCTTGTTGGAATTAATTAAGGATTATAACTGTGAGATTTTATACCATCCGGGTAAAGCAAATGTGGTTGCCGACGCCTTAAGTAGAAAGGGTCGTGAGAAATTGATGATGTTGATTTGCTCAGAGGAGCTAATTGCGAAATGGAGAAACTAGAGTTGGAAGTGAAGTATCCTATGGAGATTGATGAGAAGCTATTTCAAATGCAATCTGCACAACTCTACTAGATAAAGTAAAGGAGGCTCACCTTCAGGACGAAGAATGTAAAAAGGTGATAAAGAAAATCAAGGAACCGAATCGAGATTTAAGATGGATAAGGAAGGAATACTGAGATTTGAGAGTAAAATTTGGGTACCGCCAAGATCTGAGATTAATGAAGATATTTTGAGCGAGGCTCATAGTTCACGATATTCGATTCACCTCGTAGTTCCAAAATGTACCAAGATCTTTGACAACATTTCGGTGGTAGAATTTAAAACGTGATGTTGCGAGAATGTGTTGCCAAGTGTCCGACCACGCCGTCGAGAAAGTGAAGGCGAACATCGTAGACCGAAAGTGGATTGCTACAACCGTTTGAGATCCCAGAATGGAAATGGGAACATATTACAATGGACTTCGTGGTTGGCCTTCCGACGACTCAGAAAGGCTACGATGCAGTATGGGTTATCGTTGACCAACTGACGAAATCCGCACACTTCCTTCCGATCAAAATCAGATTCAACTTAGATCAGTTGGCAAGGTTATATGTGAAAGAGATTGTTTCGAGACACGGAGTGCCGGTGTCAATTATTTCTGATAGAGATCCGCACTTCACATCAAATTTCTAGAAACGTCTTCAGGAATGCATGGGTACGCAATTGCGAATGAGTACAACTTATCACCCTCAAACCGACGGACAGAGTGAAAGAACGATTCAAACATTAGAAGATATGCTAAGAGCCTGTGTGATGGACTTTAAAGGAAATTGGGATGATCACCTACCGTTAGTAGAGTTCGGCTACAACAACTGTTACCACGCTAGTATTGGCATGCCGCCTTACGAAGCGTTATACGGCAGAAAGTGCGGAACTCCGCTTTACTGGGATGAAGTTGGTGAAAGACAATTGCTAGGGCCAGAATTGATATAGTGAGATTTACGAAATAGTCAAAGTGATCCGAACACGGTAGTGGCGGCTCAAGATCGACAGAAGAAATACGTTGATCCACATCGTAAAAATATCGAGTTTGAATCAGGTAGTTATGTTTTCTTAAAGGTCTCTCCCTGGAAGGGGAAGATCTGGTTCGGAATGAAAGGTAAATTGAGCCCAAGATTCATTGGACCATTTGAAGTACTGAGAAGAATCAGACAAGTTGCGTACGAGGTAGCCTTACCTCCATCACTCGAGAATGTCCACAACGTCTTCCATGTTTCTGTGTTACGACCCTACAAAGCCGATTACAAGCATGTAATTGAATACGAACCCCTGCATTTTAAAAAAGACTTATCTTACGAAGAAATTCATGTTCAAATTGTCGACAGAAAAGAACAAGTTCTCAGAAATAAAGTAATACCTTCTGTTAAGGTAATTTGGAGGAACCACAACGCTGAAGAAGCTATGTGGGAACTCGAAGAGAATATGATGAAGAACTACCTTCATTTATTTTCTTAATTATGTGTAAGCGATTCTGGGGACAGAATCTTTGTAAGGTGGGGAGAATGTAACGGGTCGAATTTATTGAGTCGTGATTCAGGGGACAGAATCCTTTTAAGGGGGAAAGATGTGACGAACGAGATTTTTGTAATTTAATTCTTAATATTTATTGAAGTAAATAAATATTTTCGATGATTTAATTATTAGATTAAATAATTAATTGATGCAAATGTGAGTGATTAATTTAATTATATGTGTTACATTTATTAAATTAATGTGGAGGATATTTATTATTCAAGTATGTAATTATGTAAGCTTATTGAATTAAAAGAAATATTTAATAAGCCTAAATGTTATTTAATTAATGTAATAATTAATTGGCGATTTAATAATTTGATATAATTAATTAATGAGAAAATTAATTATATGACTATGTGAATTTATGAGAAATTATTATATGTTATTTAATTAAATTAAATAAGATAATTGAATTGGGTGTGACATGATTTAAACTATATTATAAAGCTTTTATTACATTAAATGACTTTGAATCAATTAAGGGTTGCCAAACAAGGACCTAGTAGTGGTTGGATGCGATTACCCATGATCGGGTTAATCACCATAATGCGCCATTCTTATTACGCGTTTTTCCATTCCTTATTGGCTAAGTCTAGAGATACAGAGAGAGAAAGAGAGAGATTGAGAAATTCAAGAGAGAGTTCAAAGGATTTTGTGAGAACTTAGTGATTGAAGAAAGAATCTAAGCCTACAGATATATACTTTATTCTCAAGGTAATCTCTCCCTCCCAAATTCTATATTTCACGTATTCAAGTTTTGATAAAAATGGCTTTCACAGTTTTTTGTAAAGTCTCTATGTTGGAAATTGTAAGGCTTATGTGCATATATAGGTTAAGATGTTATCAAATCATATTTAATTATATATATATATATATATTGCAAACCATATCATCTGTTTCATTAAAATACATGTCGTATATGTTATTTCAAAATTTATAGAGTTTGGGTTTTGGCCATATGGCCTTATACGTGATATTTCACGTGTTGATCGTATATTATCCCTAAATTTTATATTTGTATGTTGTTATGCATGTTGATACGAAGAGACCAAAGTTTAAATAAACGGATTCAGTGTTATAATGAATCCGTAGTGACAATTTTCATGTTTTATTTTCAAAACCTCTAAAAACATCAAAGTCAGTGAAATTGCATGCTTTAATTCTGTTAATTATGTGTTTAAATGGTTAAAGTCACTTTATAAATGTTGGGTAATGATTATATATGAATTCTAACATGTGGGTATGATTAAATTAGTGTAGTGATAATTTAATTGAATTTTTTGGCTATGCTCGCAATTTTAATTGAATTGCAATCAGTTCTGTTCGCCGCACCGCCAAGCCGCCAATCCAACGCTTTAAGGCCCGCATTAGCAGCGCCAAGTGTCCCATGTAGTCCGCCAAGCATACCAAGACCTAGTATAAATGTGGCAATGTACAAATACCACTATCTTGAAATGGTCCGTAAATGTAATTTTTAAAATGTTTAAGTCTAACAATGTGTTAGTAAATTAATTTAATGAATGTAATCATGTTAGAAGTATAATGAGATGTTAAAATAGTTGTTTAACATGTAAATAACATAATTGCATGTGGATTGAATTATTGAATACATAATTAGCTTGTTATTCATGATGTATAAATTATGTGACAAAGTGGTAAATTAACTAAGTATAGTTAATAATCAAAGTAGACAAAGAGAATGAGTTTTAATGATTAGTTAAGTTATAATTAACTGGTATTGTGAATGTGAATGGTATGTAGGATTAAATTCAAAGAACGTGCTTAGTTAAAGTGTAATCTACGCACGAGACAAGTTTCCTAACCTTACTTGTCATTATTGTTCAAGTTTATTATTTACCTCGAGTAAATTATCATTACTATTATTTGAGTTCGAATTATTATATTAAAGATTGATTATCTTTTCAAAGTAAGATTTTGTTATATAATAATCGTTCTATTGTATACTCCTTAAGATTATTATTCAATTTGAATATCATTATTATTGAACCTTATTAGACTAGCAAATCCTTATTGATTCGACTAGTCCATAGTTGATGAGCGTTCTAAATTTCAGAACCCTTGATGAATTATCCAAACAAAACTTCCTTTGTGTGCGGACTCGAATGTCAAACCGAGATGAACAACCCCGCAAAGGATTTACTTATGTGTTAGCGTTAAGATATTGTGCACAGTATGGTACAAAGGGCTGATCCCCCTAAGTACGAGTAGAAAGGTCCATAGTCTTATGACTGTTAAAGGTTTCAAGTATAACCCTTGATAACCTAGGACATAGTACAAGGTCTTATGACCCTCATAATTCTTTTGATTCTTGTTATTCATTCTTGATTCAAAAGTTGAGCTTTTATTCAGATGTCTTTGATTTACTCGCATGTTATTATACTGTTATTTCATTATTATACTTGTGGGCATTAGTACTCACTCTTGCTTAATAATAACATTGCAGTTAAGAACTAAAGTGTAACGACCCCAAAATAGGTCCATTCCATCCAACCCATTCTGAGTCGCCAAATATATGGTACGGAAAACAACTACAACTTTATTACAACAATTGTCGTGTAAAATACAAAAACACATATGCTATGAGTTTGGATACAAATATATACCAATCTGTAAGTACGTCACAATGACACCTTACATAAAGGTATAGTCAAAACCTGCTTTTTAGAAATTAGAATCTTTGGGAAGTGCTCATGGAAACCTTCGTATACGGGAGGCCATGCTTTTAGGTTATGGTAGATATCATATGGCCACGTAATTATCCTTGGTTGACCCAATAGACCCCAAAGAAAAACGAGAAGATTACTATCGTATTCTTCCCAATGGTGAGTCTTCTCTTGACATATCATTATCTCCACTCTCTCTAATTGGGTATTATACTCCAAACAAACACCAAGATTATATAGGTAGTGCTTGTAAATATACTCAAAGAAGTGGATGAGCACAACCATGTCTTATGATAACACGAGTTTGTATGTCATTAGACATCTTGTATGATAGTGACAAAACACCCTTCCAAAGTTGGGTTCGCCTCACCCTATTTAATTCACCAAAATAACTATTAAATGATGTATAAAATACAACACACTAAAGCCCTCAATAAAATTATTTTCATACTCTTTAGGGGAGAACCTCAACAACTATAGACCACCGTTCTATTCCTTGTTATCCCCGGCCAACCCAAATACACTTTTATTACACGAAAGGAATTGTGAAACAAAAGGGTGAGCACAACTAGCTCAATAAAGAATATTATGACTAAAGATAAATAAATTATCAATAGTCTTCATCAAGAATAAATCGAGATTTAGAACATATGGTAGATGATAAAACTTTTCAACCATAGTTGCAGGAGGGAACGAGCAATCCATTATAAAGTCTATTGTCTTCCACGTTAAAAGTCCACCAACAATATTTTATCCTCAGTAACATCAATCAACAGCCTTTCCACAATCATATGAATAACTCATAATCATAATTGTGATTCTAAATTCATCTTCTCATCCAGACGAAGATAATTTTCATCACCGCCTTTACTCAAACATCAAATATCATGGTTATACCAAATCACAGCCCTATTCATAATCATACTAATAAATTCATCTTTTGCACTGCACGGTCAAAGATATTCATCAACAGCTTCATCTTTACACTACAAAGCAAAGATATTCAACAACAGTCATCTTTGCATTACGAGCCAAAGATATTCATCAATAATTCATCTTTGCACTACAAAGCAAAGATATTCAACAACAGTCATCTTTGCATTACGAGCAAAAGATATTCATCAATAATTCATCTTTTGCACTACAAAGCTAAGATATTCATCAACAAGTCATCTTTGCATTACGAGCAAAAGATATTCATCAATAATTCATCTTTTGCACTACATGTGCTAAGATATTCATCAACAAGTCATCTTTGCACAACGAGCCAAAGATATTCATATATCAAAGAAATACATAATCATTTCGTAAGTTATATAACAATAATTATAACCATGTTGATCAATTCACCTTTGCACTTAAGCTAAAAATATTCAATTGTAAATTCAATGGTCATGATCATACCACATCCAACAATTCAACTTTTGCACTCATCGCCAAAGAGAACCTATGGTCACAATCATATCAATAATCTACCCATCTTTACACTCAAGTCAAAGAGAAATATCATCATTAGGGTTATAAGAATGTTATATAAAAACAATATAATCAAAACATGGTTTTAATTTCAAGAGTAAGATTCATAAATCAACGATAATTTGGTCAGAGTAGAAACCAATTTGTCGTGAATAGTACCCCGTATTCGTACATAGTATCGTATACGTGCATAGTAACCTCGACACGAAAAGATAAAGTTTCATAATAAAATTCATATCCATATTTATAACACCTTAATCCAAATGTTATAAATCACTTATAAATCTCATAATCTAATATTATTAATATTACAATAATATTTTAATCATTTCTAAAACTTATAAACAATTTAATTAAATTGTTTACACTTTACTAATTAATGCATTTAATCATCATAAAATGTCAAACTCATAAGATTTCATCACCAATAACCAAAACCCTCATCAAAAATCTGCATATACCTCATATATGATTCTCAAGCCATAAAATCATATTTTCCAATTTTCTTACTTCACATAACATATTTAATTCATTTACTCATAACTAGAATATTTTCATGAAAAATACCAAATCAATTCCAAAAATATTTCTTTTCTGGGATTTAGCATAACATAGTCCCATATTGAACATATATTTTTCTCAAAATTTTAAAAATTCATTTACTATTTTTATATATGGCCAAAACCACCGAATATTTAAACATTTATCATAAATTATACTTTTATCCAACAATTCTGAAATTTACACGGTATACTGATATTATATAGATGTACTCCCAATAAAAATTTCATCAATTTTGGAGCTAATCACAAGGAGTTATTAGCGGTTACTTTTAAAATAGTTTTTCTCATAAAATTCATAACTCTCAATCTATACATCCAAAATCGCCATTTTGGACACAATCTAAAACTCATCAAAATATCATTTCAAATTTTTCTAGAATTTTGAAGGTTCAGAAAAATTTCGAAACTAAAAACATAATAACCCTTAAAATCTCTTACTATCCCTTACCTCAAAAGAGCGAAGATTTACATTGGAATAACGAACGAACTTGCACCGTAGATAGCAATACTCAAAGTATACTCAAAATACTCACAAGAATACGCTCGATAATATAGAGAGAAAACTTGATTTACGGTGTGATTTTCAATTCTAACCTAAGCACTTATTTATAGGAAAATGCTTAGAACACCAAAAGCGTAAAATTTAATAAAATATTAATATAATATATATTAAATTCCTACGCCCACTCTAACCATCGACCATCTGAATTCAGCCACTAATAATGACAAAAACAAAAAAAACGTTTTTGTTATTAAAATTAATTAAAACTTTCAAAAATCAATTATTTCGAAACTTCGGAACTTCAATAATTCATAATAAATAGCCCTTTTATCAGAAAATTCGAATCTCACGAGTTTTTATAGGAAATTCAATTCTCTACAACTTTTCGAAGAAAGTTTTTCCAAATTCCAAATGCAAATTGGCCAAATCCACAAACTGGACGATTTTACATGTGCTATAATCAAATTTCATCAAGAAATGGGGTCCACCAGCACATAAAACATGTTTTAAATATTTTTGGTAACAAAAATACTTCTCCTCCACATATACTCATATATCCCACATTCATTGTAAAAATATCACCGTTAATATATTATTAAAATAATATATTTAAATGAATTATTTTATCGAAAAAGATAAAATATTAATTTTCAACAATTGTCATTTTAAAAATTTTCTCCATCTATATCCACATAAAATCAATATTTTCCTCATCATATAAATCAATAATTAATTATTCACAAATAATATTATAGAATCACAATATTGACAACCAGTGCGCTTCCCAGAAAGAGGGGCTTTCGAATAAGAATTTCTCCTTCTCATGCCGCAATTAGGTGACCAAACCTCTCCTTAGACGAGAACTTTCTAGGCATTGCCAATAATGTTATCCAATAATATTATTCGGATAATATGAATTATTGCTCTGATAATGGAAAATATCAATACGCGACAATTATTGAAACAATAATAATATAAAATATCAACGTAGCAATTATTGAATCAATAAAATAAAATATTGAACAGTAATTACTGTAACAATTATTGAGTAATGCCTTCTTACGAAAAAAAAATTATCATGCTTCATGAATAGTAACTCGTGAATAGTAACTCGTGAATAGTAACTCATGAATAGTAACTCGTGAATAGTAACTCATGAATAGTAACTCCTGAATAGTAACTCGTGAATAGTAACTCATGGATAGTAACTCATGAATAGTAATTAAAAAAAAATTAAATACTTTTATTTTATAAAATTCGGGTTCTTACATAAAGAACTGATGAACCTTCCACTAGTAAAGGCAAGGGCAAAGTTAGCAAGTGATGAAGACTTGTTATTTTTATTAGATGATGTATTTATGCTTAAGACTTGAGTTAATGATGTTGTTTAAGACTTATTTGTTTATGTTTCCACACAGATGTTTAAGGTTAGTTTAACCTGGGATTGTATTATTATTATTCGGATGTTGTAACCCTTAAGGGAAGATTTTATTCTATCTATTGCATGGTTTGCATTTGTTATGGGTAGATAGATAGATGATATTTGTACAGTGAACACCAAATCCCGTGGAATTGAAATACCTGGATTTGTGGGTGTCACAGAGGTATTATACTGTAATTCGTATTTTTCACATGATTATACTATTGATTCACATGATTGAACTATTGATTCACATTATTTACTATTAGGGGAGGTGGTGCAAGTTTGATAATATTTGCAGGACTAAATTAAAAATGAAAGAAAAGTTGGAGGTATTGTACTGTAATTTTCGAGCCCCAAAACGTGCAATTATCGAAACTATATTTTCCTATAAATAGAAGCTCATTCTTCCTTCATTTCTCACCAATTCGCAAAAGCTTTAGAGCGATTATTATAAAGAAAAATTATAGAGAGAAAGAAGAAGAGAAGTCTGCTACCTCACTATTCCAGTATCCAGTTTTTCTAAGGTAGGGAGTATTATTTCTTTCTTATCCATGAAGAGAACTTCTGTTATTCCATTCTTTATTATTCTGTTGGACTAACCTGTATACGCGGGCTACCCTATACTTGGTGAAATTCTTCTATTATTCCATTCTTTATTATTCAGCTGGAACATCCTGTCTGTGCGTTTACGCCGTACCTGGTTCCATTATTTATCATTCTGTTGGAACATCCTATCTGTGCTTTACGCATGACCTGGTTTCATTATTTATTATTCTGTTGGAATAACCTGTCTGTGCATTTTACGCCGGACCTGATTTCGTCTTTATTATTCTGTTGGAATATCCTGTCTGTGCGTTTTACGCCGGACCTGGTTTCGTTATTTATTATTCTGTTGGAATAACCTGTCTGTGCGGTCTATCGCATGCTTGGTGATTTCTTTTGTGATTCCATTCTCTATTATACTCAGTTGGTTAAAGTTTTGACTTCTATACTCCATGAAATTAGTGGAATATCTTTGATATTTGCGCTTCATCTAGTATCTTTTCATGGAAATATTCTTTTGAGCATTCTTAAAATTTTATTCCACAAAGAAGTATCATGTTGACAATTTGGACGTTATTGATTCCTGGATAAAATAATTCTTGAACTCGTTTTATTGAATTCTTATATCATTGTCATCATCCTCATGTTTATATTTTTTTGAAAGTCATCTGTGGCCTGTAGTGCATAGATGGACTTGGTATGATTATGACCGAGAGATTATTCTTGTAATCATGACCGTAATGTTACAAATGATGTGGTAAAAGTCCTCATTGGCCCATAGTGCATTGATGGACGCTTGTTGGCATGATCATGACCATTAATGAATACACAAATATTCTTGGCCCGTAATGCATGGATAATTGTGGTCGTGATACTAAAGAATATCCTCGTAGTAGTGCGGGGGTGATTCTTGATGTGGATTATTTATTAAGTCGAGTCCGAAGCGATAAAAGTGATGAAAAACCTTTTAAATCATAAAAGATAGTAGATTTTATTCTCTACTTGACTCTTTTAAAGGATTGCTTATTCCGCTGCAGTTAAACATGATGGTTGTTATATTATATCAGTTTAACACTTTTGTAGGCTAACGATAATATATTCTGAATTATCTTAGTCATAATATTTCCTACTGGGCTAGTTGAGCTCACCCTTTTACTTTCATTGTTCTCTTGAGAAATGAGAACGTGGCGAGGACTAGTCGGGAACGGAGTGACGGACGGATGATGATAGCATTAGTAGTACTCACTATTCAAAGAATTAGTGGGAAAATAAATGTAATAATATTGAATTTGAGTTTGTATATTGTCTGACGACAATATTTGTATTAAAACTCACGACTTATGCTTTATGTCATACTTTTGCACACGGTTGTATAATTAAGTTGTATTTGTGTTCGTACCATGTATTTGGCGACTCGAATATGTGATGTATACCTATTTTGGGGCGTCACAGGTTGGTATCAAAGTTTAGGGATATGATCCCTAGCTAAGATGTGAGACTAGAACTAGGAGGGGAGAGACGGGGAATTCCTTCGCTAGTATGACCTACCTAAATTTATTTGGTATTTAATTGGCCGGTCAAAGTATATAGATAATGTGACGCCCCCAAAATAGGTCCATTCCATCCAACCCATTCTGAGTCGCCAAATACATGGTACAGAAATAACTACAACTTTATTAATACATTTGTCGTGCAAAATACGACAACATATATACTGTGAGTTTAAATACTATTATTGTCTTCTAGACAATATCCACACGCAAATAAATCCCCATCACAATTATTGATACATTATTTTACAAAAATGGTGAGGACTACTAAACAACTCTCTCTAGAACATTTATTCCATACCCCGACTAGTACTCGCTACATTCTCGCCTCCTGAGAAGAAAAATGGAACAAAAAGGAAAAGGGTGAGCTCAACTAACCCAGTAAAGAACATTATGACTAAGATAACATAGAGCAAATTATCGTTAGTCTTCAACAGGGAAAAATCTAATAGAATACAATAGACAACCAGTTTTAAATCAACAATTGCAGCGGAAACAACAATTCATTAGAAGAGTTAAGTAGAGAATACAAACTACTATCTTCTATATATGAATTTAAACGTTCATCGTCGATATTTTATCCCTGTAACATCAATCAATATATATCTGGAATCAAATATTCATCTTTGCACTACAGGCCAAAGATATTCATCAGTTGATCATGTTCATCGAAACACCTGTTCATCTTTGCACTACGGGCCAAAGATATTAATCAGTCGGTCATATTCATCTCAACACCTGTTCATCTTTGCATTACGGGCCAAAGATATTCATCAAGAAATCATTCATCTTTGCACTACTGAATAAAGATATTTAGTAATATCATCATTTAGGGATCGAGGATGATGAAAATATTTCAAAGAAAAAAGCGAATCCAAAGAAACAAAAGAACAAATATTAAGGATTCGTATTTTAAAACAATCCAAGTTTAAAAATACTTCATAAGTAATCGAGTGGAGTAAAATTCAAGAATGATCAAAACATGGATACAATCAAAGCTAGTATCCGAATAGATATTTTGGACAAAAAGAAGAAATTTCATTTTTCTATGAATAGTGCCGATACGTGAATAGTAACTCGTGAATAAAAGATAAAGATAGAAATTTCACAAAAAACATCTTCACGCTTAATTGTGAATAGTACTCGTGATTAGTAACTCATGAATAGTAACTCATGAATAGTAACCCAACATGAAAAATTCCAAATTTGATAAAAATGTTCACCAATATTTCAAAGATAATGATATTGAAGAAAATAATATCATTTAAGAAGAAAATAACATCCTTACCTCGAAAACAGTGATTTAGTTGAAACACCTGGATATAGGCTATGACTTGAACTTGCAATCATATAGCAATACTCAACGTATACTCAAAATACTCACAAGAATACGCTCGATAATATAGAGAGAAAACTTCAGTTTACGTGTGATTTTCAATTCTAACCTAAGCACCTATTTATAGGAAAATGCTTAGAACACCAAAGTAGAAAATTTATTAAAATATTAATATTTACAAAACACATTCCTACGCCCACTTTGAAATCTGATTTCACCACCAAGCACATGTTAAAGATGGCCACCAACATTTGAAAAACGTTTTTCTTAAAAACATAATTAAAACTTCCAAAAATCAATTATTTGAAGCTTGAACTTCATAATTCATAATAAATAGCCCTTTTATCAAACAATTAGAATCTCACGGACATTTTATAGGAAATTCAATTCTCTACAACTTTGTAGAAGAAAGTTTTCCAAATTCCAAATGCAAAATTGACCGAAATCCACAAACAGACGATTTTACAGTTATAATCAAATTTCTATTGATAATTGTGTCCACCAACACACAAAATATGTGTTAAACATTTATTGCCACAAAAATACTCTTCCTCCTCATATACTCATATATCCCACATTCATTATAAAATCTCACCGTTAATATATTATTAAAATAATATATTTAAATGAATTATTTTACGAGAAAAAAGATAAAATATTAATTTTCAACAATTGTCACATTAAAAATTTTCTCCATCTATATCCACATAAAATCAATATTTTCCTCATCATATAAATCAATAATTAATTATTCACAAATAATATTATAGAATCATAATCTCGCAACCGTGTAGTTCGAGGAAAGATGAGGCTTTCCAATAAGGATCTCTCCTTACTGGCGCGCAATTAGGTGACCAAACCTTTCCTTAGACAGAACTTTCTAGACATTGCCAATAATGTTATCCAATAATATTATTCAAATAATATGAATTATTGCTCCGATAATGGAAAATACTATGTAATGATAATTTATTGAAACAACAGCAATATAAAATATCAACGCAGCAATTATTAAATCAATAAAATCTTTGAGCGATAATTATCGTAACCATTATTGAGTAATGCCTTCTTACGTAAGAATCAATAATTGGTGCAATACTGGTGTCTACTTGTGTTTTAACCACGAGTATATTTTTAACGATGATTAATTCTTGAATAACTACTACGCTTATTTTTAAACAACTTATATTTGTCATTTTCTTCATCCAATCACTTTCCGTTATGGGGCCCACAAAAGACTGCGCCGTCGTATGAATATTCCCCGACAGTACGAATATTCCACGACCAAACGAATATTCCCCGACGATAATGAATATTTTATAACCACTTGCTTATTCAAATATTTACGTATTTTACCCATAACTATCCACATTAATCAAATAAACCCTTACTATTTCAAAATAATAAATAGAGGAAAATAAATTTCATTTATTAATAATTTGGGGTCTTACAACCTCCCTCCTTATGAAATTTCATCCTCGAAATTGACGTACGACCACAGTGTTTGAAAAGATGAGAATACCTCGCTTTCATTTCGCTTCCAACTCCCAAGTCATTTCCTCAATAGCATGGTTTCTCCACAAAACTTTAACTTGTGGTATAACCTCGGTACATAGGACATGTTCTTTCCTATCCAAGATCTTGACAGTACCTCCTCGTACGTTAAGTCTTCTACTATCTCGTCCGGTTCTAACTCAATAGCGTGGTTCGGTCAGAACATCGATCGTGAAAAACGTTATGAACACGCGTCATACTTGGCGGTAAAAACGAGTCTATAGGCCACGATTCATATTCAATCGAGAATTTCAAATGGATTAATAAATCGAAGGTTTGAGCTTTCCTCACCTCACCGATTCTCGCTTTTGAAATAACAACTTCTTGCCTCCTTCTTCAAATTCATCACTCCCAGATGTAGCTTGAGCGACTTTAACTTTATTGATTAAAGTCGATTATACTCGTATATCATCACGTGGGTACCTAGAGTTTTCATCTCCATCTCTATTATTTGTAAATTATACGAAATTAGTCTTTGACAATATCGTACTCATTTTGTATACGATCTTCTACTCAACACGCCGCCTACCACGTTCACTTTTCCAGATGGCATGGTGGTAACATGTCTTTGAAATGAGTCTCCTCTTGAGTTCTTCAAGCTCTTCCCACATTCCTTGCTCCATTCGAATTTGGTATCTCTACGAGTCAGATGCGTTAATGGAATAGCGATTCGACAATATCCTTCAACGAATCTCCGATAATAACCAACTAAGCCTAGAAAGCTACGTATTTCGATTACCGACTTAGGTTGTTCTCAACTGTGACTCATATCCCAACCTTGGATAGCACGTTACAATGACACCTATAAGTTTACTATCGCACTAATATGGTGTCCCCTACGGATAGTCTGGCTTCGGTGCATTCCACAAAGGAAGTCACCAGATAAAGGCTCAGGTACCAAATTCTATAGTTGAATTTTTAACTCCTGAAGTTCAATAGGAGCCATTCGATATGAGATTTTAGAAATAAGTTTTGTACCGGGTTCAAAGTCGATACAAAATTTAATATCGAACTTTGGGAGTAAGCCAAGAAATTCTTCAGAAATACGTCGGGAAAATCAATAACAACAGAATATTATTCAAATCGACGTGTCTTTATTCAAATCCATAACATGGACTAAGAAAACTTGACATCCTTAATAAAAGCGAATGACTTCATGGCTTGATATGAAAATGTTTGACTACAATGGTTTGATTGCTTGAATTCGAATAACAGGTTGCTTAGGAATATGAAAACTAACAACCTTACGAAAGTAATCAATTTCGGCATGATGAGTAGTTAACCTTAAAATCACATCAAAAGAAAATATCTCTATAGAAATAAGGTTAACAGGTAATGTGATAGTGCCAACCTGAATCAAGCAAGATTTCTAAACAACGGATGTAATGAAAGTTTCTCCTAACAGAGTCTCCATAAATAGGTCAAAGTCTAATTTCTCCGTAATCAAGTTCAAACGTTGAGCTGAAGCAAGAGAGAAAATAATGGGTAGAACCCAGATATCTAGTAAGGTATAAACTTCGCAAGAATTTATAATTAACTAACCCGTGCTAACTTCGTTCGGGTTCCTCGCATTTTTGACCGGCCACGACAAACGCTCTTCCGGAATCGTTGACTTTGACTTTTCTCGGGACGATCTTTTTGAGTCACCATTCCATTGGATGGGTTTGATATCGCATAATCTCGAGCGATATGTCCTTCTTTTCCACAATTATAGCATACCTTAAACTGTTGTGGGGGCGCTTTGGGTGATATGTCCCTCTTCCCGCATTTGTAACATACGACCGGTGGTCTTTCTCCTCCTTGATCCATTCTTCTTTGGTGTTGACGTCTTCACATGGTCGTTGTTAAATCTCCTATTTTAAAATCTCCTCCCCGACTCACTTCTTATTATTTACATGGCCACGATTACCACTAGAGTGGTTCTTGCTTTGTCCGTATTCTTCTTTCTCCATTTGGTTATCGTTATTCGATGACTGCTATCTTGATATGATCCTCGGTTATGGTCCCTCGGTTGAACGTACTCGTTATCTCGCTCTAACAACCGAGCCACGCTTGACAACATCTGAATAGAGAAAAAATTATGAGAAATGAGATATCGACGTATGCCGTGTTTCAAACCTCTCGAAACATCCGCCGTAATCGTTCCTCATTCTCCACCAAATGAGGTGCAAACTCGATAACTCCGCGAACTTCGCCTCGTACTGGGACATCGTCATGTTATTCTGCTCCAGTCTAATAAACTCCATTTCCTTCATATGATGAATACTTTTAGGGAAGTACTTCTCATTAAACTATTTCTGAAATGTCTCCCATGACATGCTGAGTGCAGTTGGATGGGTACGCTTCACAGATTCCCACCAGTAATCTGCCTCATTACGGAACATAAAAGTAGCGAATGGAACTTTCTATTCCTCCATGCATCCCAAGACATCGAATATCTTGGTAATTTGTTTGACCCATGCGTCTCGCTTTAAATCGGATCCGACTTTTCCCAGCATTCGTGGTCCCAACTCTTTGAATCGCTTGGCATGTGACCACCCGTGAATTGCTATCATTTCCTCCTGTATTTTGAACACGAGTCTCCCTCGTCTGATTTTGCATGAACTGCAAAAAGCTTCTAAACTTCCCCTCGTTCATCATCTGCTCAGTGGTGTTGTTCACTGGAGGTACATTGCCATCCTGTTGCACGTTCTCCTCGTTGGTAAGTACAGGCATCTCCACGGTCTCATTTACTCGATTGTTAATATTCTCAGTCGACATTCTCAAATACTGTCATAAAACAAGGGTTAATTAAGGAAATCAATATATCCCATAATATCCCTATATACTAACCAACTAACAAATAAGCTTAGGTAGGATACACTAACGAAGGATTTACTCGTCTCTCCCCTCCTAGTTCTATTCCCCGATCTCCGCCAGAGATCATATCCCTAAGCTCTGATACCAACTGTGACGCCCCCAAAATAGGTCCATTCCATCCAACCCATTCTGAGTCGCCAAATACATGGTACAGAAATAACTACAACTTTATTAATACATTTGTCGTGCAAAATACGACAACATATATACTGTGAGTTTAAATACAATTATTGTCTTCTAGACAATATCCACACGCAAATAAATCCCCATCACAATTATTGATACATTATTTTACAAAAATGGTGAGGACTACTAAACAACTCTCTCTAGAACCTTCATTCCATACCCCGACTAGTACTCGCTACATTCTCGCCTCCTAAGAAGAAA
Source organism: Panax quinquefolius (assembly GCA_020205615.1). Classification (NCBI taxonomy): domain Eukaryota; kingdom Viridiplantae; phylum Streptophyta; class Magnoliopsida; order Apiales; family Araliaceae; genus Panax; species Panax quinquefolius. The sequence continues at coordinate 110,889,699 of CM035172.1, forward strand.
AATGAAACAAAAAGGAAAAGGGTGAGCTCAACTAGCCCAGTAAAGAACATTATGACTAAGATAACATAGAGCAAATTATCGTTAGTCTTCAACAGGGAAAAATCTAATAGAATACAATAGACAACCAGTTTTAAATCAACAATTGCAGTGGAAACAACAATTCATTAGAAGAATTAAGTAGAGAATGCAAACTACTATCTTCTATATATGAATTTAAAAGTTCATCGTCGATATTATATCCTCTGTAACATCAATCAATATATATCCGAATCAAATATTCATCTTTTTACTACTGAGCCAAAGATATTCATCGATTGATCATGTTCATCTAAACACTGCTCATCTTTGCACTACGGGCCAAAGATATTAATCGATCGGTCATATTCATCTCAACACCGCTTCATCTTTGCACACGGGCCAAAATATTCATCAAGAAATCATTCATCTTTGCACTTCTGAGCCAAAGATATTTAGTAATATCATCATTTAGGACCGAGGATGATGAAAAATATTTCAAAGAAAAGCGAATCCATGAAACAAAAGAACAAATATTAAGGATTCGTATTTTAAGCAATCCAAGTTCAAAAATACTTCATAAGTAATCAGAGTGGAGTAAAATTCAAGAATGATCAAAACATGGATACAATCAAAGCTAGTATCCGAATAGGTATTTTGGACAAAAGAAGAAATTTCATTTTTCTATGAATAGTGCCAGTATCGTGAATAGTAACTCAGACACGTAAGATAGAAATTTCACACCAATAAACATCTTCACGCTTAAACAATAGTACTTAAATGATTAGTAACTCGTGAATAGTAACTCATGAGTAGTAACCCCGATATTAAAAAATTCCAAATTTGATAAAAACGTTCACCAATATTTTGGCATAATGATATTGAAGAAAATAATATCATTTAAGAAGAAAATAACATCCCTTACCTCAAAAGACAGTACTTCTAGTTGAAACACCGGATATAGGCTATGACTTGAACTTGCACCGTATAGCAATACTCAAAGTATACTCAAAATACTCACAAGAATACGCTCGATAATATAGAGAGAGAAAACTTCAGTTTCTGGTGTGATTTTCAATTCTAACCTAAGCACCCTATTTATAGGAAAATGCTTAGAACACCAAAGTAGAAAATTTATTAAAATATTAATATTTACAAAACACATTCCTACGCCCACTTTGAAATCTGATTTCAACCACCAAGCACATGTTAAAGATGGCCACTAACATTTGAAAAACGTTTTTCTTAAAAAACATAATTAAAACTTCCAAAAATTAATTATTTCGGAGCTTCGGAACTTCAATAATTCATAATAAATAGCCCTTTTATCAAACAATTCGAATCTCACGTTTATTTATAGGAAATTCAATTCTCTACAACTTTGTAGAAGAAAGTTTTTCCAAATTCCAAATGCGAATTGGCAATCAAATCCACAAACAGGCGATTTTACAAGCTATAATCAAATTTCGGTCAATAATTGTGTCCACCAACACACAAAATATGTGTTAAACATTTATTGCCACAAAAATACTCTTCCTCCTCATATACTCATATATCCCACATTCATTATAAAATATCACCGTTAATATATTATTAAAATAATATATTTAAATGAATTATTTTATCAGAAAAAGATAAAATATTAATTTTCAACAATTGTCACATTAAAAATTTTCTCCATCTATATCCACATAAAATCAATATTTTCCTCATCATATAAATCAATAATTAATTATTCACAAATAATATTACGAATCACAAGATCGCAACCGTGTAGTTCCCCGAAAAGATGGGGGCTTTCAATAAGGATCTCTCCTTCTTGGCCAATGATTAGGTGACCAAACCTCTCCTTGTATGTAACTTTCTAGACATTGCCAATAATGTTATCCATTAATATTATTCAGATAATATGAATTATTGTTCCGATAATGGAAAATACTGTGTAATGACAATTTATTGAAACAACAGCAATATAAAATATCAACACAACAATTATTAAATCAATAAAATACTGAACAGTAATTACTGTAACCATTATTGAGTAGTGTCTTCTTACGTAAGAATCAATAATTGGTGCAATCTGGTAATCTTCTTGTGTTTTAACCACGAGTATTTTTAAAGATAATTGTGAATAACTTCTACACCGTTATTTTTAAACAACTTATATTTGTCGTTTTCTTCATCCAATCACTTTCCGTTATGGGGCCCATAAAACCTTTGCGTCGTATTTAATATTCCCCGACGATAATGAATATTTTATAACCACTTGCTTATTCGAAATATTTGCGTATTTTACCCACAACTATCCACATTAATCAAATCAACCCTTACTATTTCAAAATAATAAATAGAGAAAAATAAATTTCATTTATTAATAATTTGGGGTCTTACTGATATAATATGTTGTATGTTAATTAACCCTTGTTACGTAAGTATTTGAAAATGACACAGGAATTAGAATCGAGATGAAATCAAGATATCCTTACCTCTTCGACATACCAGTGCACGCACCCAATTTCGAGGATTAAATTTCATAAGAAGGGAGGTTGTAAGACCCTAACTTTTGAATAAAGATTAAATTTTCTCGAAATATATTTTTGAATATTATGGTGTGTGGATTTGATATAATGTTATAGTTGTGGGTAATATTTATAAATTTTGCAAAATACATGAAGTTGTTATATAATATTCGATTGGTCGGGGAATATTCATTTTAACGAGGAATATTAAATGCAACTAAGACAATCATTGGTGGACCCCACAACGGAATTATTGTCGATTGAGAAAACGCGACAAAATATTTTTATGAAAATAACGGCGGAAGTTTTATTGTTAACTGTTGAACTACCCGGTAGTAAAAAAGAACAAAGATGTCTGGCGTGGTTGCATAAAGTAGCACTACGGTATTGATTATTGATGCTTACGTGAGAAGTCACTCGGTTATACTCAATTATTGCTACGATAATTGTTGCATCATATCTCTCATATTATTGATTCGATTATTGTCATAGTATCATCTGCATAATATGTTATTTTATTAAATCATTAATTGAGATGACAAAGTTATTCATATTATTAAATTACAATATTTACAATGTCTAGAAGTTACATCGAGGAGAGGTTTGGTCACCTAATTGCGCTATGATAGGGAGAAATCCTTATTGGAAAGCCTCCTCTTTCACGAGAACGACACGGTTGATAAATATTGTGAGTTATAATATTAATGATGAATGTTATTAAAATTGAAGTTGTGTTCGAGTTGAATTTGGAGACGCGATGTGATATTTGAGTCCTAACGATGAAATTAGTAAAATAGTCTATAAACACAAAAAATTTTGAATTCACTATTTGGTCAAAAAGTCAACAGTTGACTTTTTCGGGAAAAGTCAAACTTCGAAATTTCAAAATTTATATTTTTGATAAAAATGGTTTCATTGTGTTGGAATTATTTGTGTTAGTGAAAATCGACAATTATTTTGATAATAATTGATGTCTGGAGGTTATATTGACCAATCGGGTATTTAACCGGATAAATGAGCAATTGATTGCTATTATTTCACATGATTATAACTATTTGTTCACATGTGTATACTATTGTTTCACATTCTTGTTACTATTAGGGGAGTTGGTGCAAGATTGATAATACTTCCATGACTAAGTTAAAAATGGAGGTATAGATGGAGGCACTATACTGTAATTCATATTTTCACATGTCTAGAACTATTGATTCACATAATTTACTATTGAATCACATTATTTACTATTTGGGGAGGTGGTGCAAGTTTGATAATACTTCCATGACTAAAATAAAAATAAAGGAAAAGTTGGAGGTATTGTACTGTAATTTTTTGAGCCCCAAAACGTGCAATTATCGAAACTATATTTTTCTATAAATAGAAGCTTATTCTTCCTTCATTTCTTACCAATTCACAAAAGCTTTAGAGCGATTATTATAGAGAGAAATTATAGAAAGAAGAAGAGAAGTCTGCTACCTCACTATTTCAGTATCTAGTTTTTCTAAGGTAGGGAGTATTATTTCTTTCTTATCCATGAAGAGAACTTCTGTTATTCCATTCTTTATTATCTTGTTGGAATAACTTTGTATCGTGGGCTACCCTATACTTAGTGAAATTCTTACATTGTTCCATTCTTTATCATTCTGTTAGAACATCACATGCATGCGTTCTCACGCCGGACACAGTTTCGCTTCTTTATTATTACATTGGAATATCCTGCATGCATGCTTTTACGCCGACACGATTCCGTCTTTATTATTACATTGGAATATCACATGCATGCATTTTACGCCGGACTGATTAAAATCTTTATTATTACATTGAAATATCATGTACATGCGTTTTACGCCGGACTGATTCCGTCTTTTATTATTTTGTTGGAATATCACATGCATGCATTTTTGGCTTGACTGATTACGTTATTTATTATTACATTGGAATAACTTTTGCTGTGCGGTCTATCGCATGCTGGTGATTTCTTTTGTTATTCCATTCCTTATTATACTCGGTTGGTTAAAGTTTTGACTTCTATACTCCATGAAATTAGTGGAATATCCTTGATATTTGCGCTTCATCCAAAGATCTTTTCATGAAAATATTATTACGAGTATTCTTGAATTTTACTCTACAAAGTAGTATCATGTTGACAATTTGGGCGTTATTAGTTCTGGATAAATTAATTCTTGAACTTGTTTTATTGAATTCTTATATCATTGTCATCATCCTCATGTTTATATTTTGTTGAAAGTCATCATGGCCTATAGTGCATAGATGGACTTAGTATGATTTTGACCAGGGATTATTCGTTGTAATCATGACCGTAATGTTACAAATGATGTGGTAAAAGTCCTCATTGGCCTGTAGTGCATTGATGGATAGTTGTTGGAATGATCATGACCATTAATGAATAAACAAATATTCTTGGCCCGTAATGCATGGATAATTGTGGTCGTGATACTAAAGAATATCCTTGGCCGTAGTGCAGGGGTGATTCGATGATGTGGATTATTTATTAAGCTGAGTCCCAGCGATAAAAGTGATGAAAAACCTTCTAAATCATAAAAGATAGTTGATTTTATTCTCTACTTAACTCTTTTAATGGATTGCTTGTTCCGCTGCAGTTAAACTTGATGGTTGTTATATTGTATCAGTTTAACACTGTTGAAGGCTAACGATAATATATTCTGCATTATCTTAGTCATAATATTTCCTACTGGGCTAGTTGAGCTCACCTTTTTACTTTTATTGTTCTCTTGAGTGAAATGAGAACGTGGCGAGGGACTAGTCGAGGAATGGAGTGATGGACGGATGATAGCATTAGTAGTCCTCACTATTCAAAGTGAAATAGTGGAAAATAAATGTAATAATATTGAATTTGAGTTTGTATATTGTCTGAGGCGACAATATTTATATTAAAACTCACGACTTATGTTTTGTCGTACTTTACGATAATTGTATAATTAAGTTGTATTTGTATTACATGTACCATGTATTTGACGACTCGAGAATAGGTGATGTATACCTATTTTGGGGGCGTCACAGATTGGTTTCAAAGCTTAGGGATATGATCCATGGCTAAGATGTGAGACTAGAACTAGGAGGAGAGGCAGAAATTCTTTATTCTTTATGACCTACCTAAGTTTATTTGGTATTTAATTGGTCGGTCAGAGTGTAGGGATAATATGTTTCATGTCAATTAACCCTTGTTTTGTGGCGATGTTTGAAAATGGCATCCGAGAATGTTGAGAACATCATGGAGCACGAGAGACCGTTGAGTCTCCACGGATCAATAACCGAGACAATGTGCATCGAGAAGCGACAATCCTCATGCAAACAACAACACCGGCCAAATGATGAGCGATGGATTGTTCAGGGCTTCATGCAATTCATGCAACATTAGGTGAGAGCGGCTCTGTCCAAATGCGCGGTGGAAACACTCATGAACTCTCTGGACGGTCACCGCCAAATAGTTCAGGAGCTGGGACCACCGAGTTTATTGGAGAGCCAAAACCACTTAAGGTGGAAGCATAGATAAAGCGAGATAACCAAGATATTTGATGTCTTGGGATGCTCCAAAGAACAAAAGTTCCCTTCGCCACCTTTATGTTGCACAAGAGGCGGATTCTTGGTGGGAATCAGAAACGCATCTACCCGACTGACCTTTTAAAGATGTCTTGGGAGAAGTTCCAAGAGTCATTCAACGACAAGTACTTTCCGAAAGTATTCGGTCACATGAAGGAGGTGGAGTTTATCAAGTTGGAACAAAACAATATGACCGTGTCGCAATATGAGGCTAAATTTGCGGAGTTATCCCGGTTTGCATCCCATTTGGTTGATAATGAGGAGTGAATGACCTGAATGTTTTTAAGAGGTTTGAAACCGGAGATACGACAATATCTTATTTCTCATAAATTGTGTTTGTATTCAGATGTTGTAAATAGGGCTCGATTATTGGAGCGCCAGCACGAGTCAACGCAACCAAGGAAAGCAACCGTGAACATGAAAATATCGGTGGTAACGATCATCAAACAAAGGACAACAAGCGTGGAGGAATCAACATGCGAAATGGTAACCACTTGATGGTAATCATAGCCAAGACAATAAAATGGACATTTCAAGAAAAGAGATTCAATGATGATGGAAAGACGTCAACACCAAAGACCCGTTGTTAAGGAAGGAGAACGACCACCTATCATATGCTTCAAATGCGGAGGGGAGGGACACATCAGTCCAAAATGCGGGATGCCGTCCAAAGCATGTTATAATTGTGGAAGAGAAGGTCACTTAGCTCGATTTTGTCGTTCACCGAAAAAAATTCAGCTAGGATGGAGGTACAAAAGGTAGTCCCCAGAAAAGTCAAAGCCAGGTAGTGCAAGGAGAGCGTTTGTTGTGACCTCCCGAAAGCAAGGAACCCGAAACGAAGTTATCACGGGTAAGCTTATCATAAACTTTAGTGAAGTCTATATCTTATTTGATACCGGTTCTACCCATTCTTTTATTTCTCTTACTTGCGCTCAACGTTTAAATTTAACTGCGGAGAAATTAGACTTTGACTTATCTGTTGAAACTCCATTAGGAGAAACCTTCATTACATCCACTATTTATAAGTCTTATTTGACTCAAATCGGTAACCGTACGTTACCTGTCGATCTTATCTCCTTAAAAATACTTGCATTTGATGTGATTCTAGGGATTAATTGGTTAACTACTCATCATGCTAAAATTGATTGTTTTCATAAGGTTGTTAGCTTTCATATTCCTAATAAACCTATTATGCGAATTCAAGCGACCAAACCATTAAAATCAATCACAGTCATCTCAAGCCATAAAGCTATTCGTTTATTGAAAAATGGATGTCAAGCTTTCTTAGCTCATGTCACGGATTTAAACAAAAATATGTCAGATTTGAAAGATATTTCTGTTGTTAATAAATTTCCTGACGTATTCCCTGAAGAACTTCCTAGCCTACCCCCAGAGCATGAAGTTGAATTTTGTATCGACCTTGAACCCGGTACAAAACCCATTTCCAAAGCCCCATATCGAATGGCTCCTATTGAACTTCAGGAGTTAAAAACACAATTGCAGGAATTGTTAGACATTGGTTTCATTCATCCTAGTACGTCTCCTTGGAGTGCTCCTGTTTTATTCATGAAGAAGAAAGATGGGAGTATGCGATTTTGTATTGATTATCTAGAGTTAAATTATGTCACCGTAAAAAATAGGTACCCATTGCCACGTATTGATGACCTGTTTGATCAGTTACAAGGAGCACAATTTTTTTCAAAGATCGATCTTCGTTCTGGATATCATCACCGAAGGTTAAAAGCGAGGATATTCCAAAGACGCCTTGAAACTTCGATGCGGGCATTATGAATTCTTAGTCATGTCTTTTGGATTGACTAATGCTCATCTTTGCCTTCATGGATATGATGAACCGAGTATTCAAGGAATATTTGGATCATTTTGTGGTCGTCTTTATTGATGACATCCTCATATATTCAAAAAGCCATGAAGATCATGAGCAACACTTGAGGCTGATACTCCAAAAGCTTCGTGAAAATAAGCTATATGCTAAGTTGAAGAAATCGCGAGTTACGGCTTGAGGAAGTTGCATTCCTTGGGTGCGTGGTATCAAGTCATTTGTATCCTGTTGACCCACCAAAGATTAAAGCTATTCAAAGTTGGGAGCAACCTAAATCGATGGCAAATGCGTATCTTTCTTTGATTAGATGGTTATTATCGGAGATTTGTGGAAGGATTTTCTCGAATCGCTACTCCATTAACTCAGCTGACTCGAAAAGATACAAAGTTCGGTTGGAGTGAGGAATGTGAGAAGAGTTTTCAAGAACTCGAGAGGAGACTCATTTCAAAGACTGTTACGACAATACCATCTGGCTCGGAGGGATTTGTCATCTACAGTGATGCTTCAGGCAAAGGGTTAGGATGTGTTATCATGCAACATGGGAAAGTCATAGCCTATGCCTCACGACAACTCAAAGAATATGAGAGGAATTACCTTACTCATGATCTAGAGTTGGCAGCTGTTGTTTTTACGCTTAAGATTTGGAGGCATTACCTGTATGGAGAGAAGGTGGAGATCTACACGGATCATAACATGACCTCAAATATTTCTTCACCCAAAAGAAACTCGACATGCGACAACGACGTTGGCTTGAACTATTGAAAGATTATGATCATACCATCCAATACCATCCTGAAAAGGGAACGTGGTAGTGTGGCGACCGAGTAGAAGATCATATGCGAATGCAGAGTGCAATATTGTCAACGAGCCCCATTTTGTATGACTTACAAAGGATGGAGTTAGAGATAAAGACTCCAGGGACCCACATGATGATGCCAAACATATGAGTAGAACCAACTTTAATCGATAAAGGGGATAAATAAGGTTTTGGTCCATTTATCTTTGGGGTCCGGTTTTCATTGTGGATTCTGCAAAACTTTTTTATTTACAATCGAATAAGCGTACTTTCAAAAATTTACAAAATGGTCACTCCGTCCGATTTTCCATCCAAAAAACGTTAGGAATGCTGACTATGCAAGTTGACTTGACTTTTTTGCTGACGTGGAACACAGAAAAGACAAACAAGCAGTTAGGATTATTATAGCCTGAATGACCAAAACTATTAACTACTTCACCTAAACAATTCCAAAACTATTAATAATAATAATACTAATAATTTCAAAATAATAATAATAAAAAAATGTTAATTTTAAAAAATTTAAAAAAGTTAATTTTCTAAAAAAATTTTAAAAGCGTTACTTTTCTAAAAAAAATTAAAAAAGCGTTACTTTTCTAAAAAAATTGAAAATGTTATTTTTCTAAAAAATTTAAAAAACGTTAAATTTCTAAACAAAAAATTAAAAAACGTTAATTTTCTAAAAAAAATAAAATTTTCTGTTTTTATAAAAATTAACATTTTTTAAAAAAACGATCTTCTTTATAAAAAATATTAGTTTCTGTTTAAAAATAAATTAACGTTTTTAAAAAATTAAAAAATTACGTATTTATAAAAAATTAATGTTTTTTAGAAAAATGCAGACTTTTTAAAAAATTGAATTTTAAAAAGCAGTTTAAAATTAAAAATTACATTTAAAAATTTTTAAACATTAATTTTTAAATGCTTTAAAAACATTAATTTTTAAAAAGCAGTTTAAAAACATTAATTTTTAAAAATAGTTTAAAAACGTTAATTTTTAAAAAAAAGTTTAAAAACGTTAATTTTAAAAAACAGTTTAAAAACATTAATTTTTAAAATTTTTAAATAGTTTAAACATTAATTTTTTAAAAAGCAGTTTAAAAACATTAATTTTTTAAATAGTTTAAAAAAATTTAAAATGTAATTTTTTAATTTTTTAAAAATGTTAATTTTTTTTAATAATTTTTAAAAAGCAGTTTAAAAACGTTAATTTTTTAAAAAATTTAATAAATTTTTAAAAAACGTTAATTTTAAAATCGGTTTAAAACGTTAATTTTTTAAAATTTTTAAATGAAATTTTTAATTTTAAACTGCTTTTTAAAATTCAATTTTTTAAAAAGTACTTTTTTAAAAAAACGTTAATTTTTATAAAACAGATTTTTTTAATTTTTTTTTAAAAGTAACATTTTTATTTTTTTAGAAAATTAACGCGTTTTTAAATTTTTAAAATTAACATTTTTATTATTATTATTATTTTGAAATTATTAGTATTATTATTATTATTAGTTTTGGAATTGTTTTAGGTGAAGTATTTAATAGTTTTGGTCATTTGTGATAATCAAGATTTTGGGTTAGTTGCAAAAAAGCTATGGAGCGCGGTTCTGATTTTGCTCGGCATATCATCCTCGGATGGGCAGAGCGGTCGGAGAGGATGATTCAAACTCTTGAAGATCTATTAAGACTCTGTGTCTTTGACTTGAGGAAGTTGGGACAAATGTTCTTACCATTGGTGGAGTTTTCTTACAACAACAACAACGGTTATATCGAGCAAGTATTGGCATGGCTCCATTCGAGGCGTTGTATGGAAGAAAGTGTCGTTCTCGATTATGGTATCTAGGATGAGGTGGGTGAAGCAAGCGTTGTTGGGACGAGTTGAATGCGATATGACTATGGAAAGATTCAAATGATGCGACAACATATAAAAACCTCACAAGATCGACAAAAGAATTATCTTTGATCTTCGCTCGAAGAACATCGAAGGACGATAGAATTGATATTGGAGATCATTTGTTTGATACGTGTTGCTCCATGGAAAGGAGTTACGATTTGGAAAAAGAGAAAGCTCAATCATCGATCGATTCATTGGCCCATTTTAATCCTCGATCGAGTAGGAGCGTGTGGCTATAGACTTGCGTTCTGCACTGCTAAGTATGTCTCGTGTTCATAACGTTTTCATATATCTATGTTACGTAAATATGTGAAAGACCGAACCACATTATTGAGTTAGAACCCGGACGAAATAGAGGAAGATTTAACGTATGAAGAGGTTCTGTTAAAATCTTGGATAAAAGAACATATTCTACATGCTCGAGTTATACCTCAATCGAAGTTTTGTGGAGAAACCACGATTTGACATACCGGGATACCTTGATTTCATTTAGAATTCTAATTCCCCAAGTCGTTTCCTCGACATCGTGGTTTCTCCACAAAACTTTGACTTGAGGTATAACCTTGGAGCATAGAATATGTTCATTCTTATCAAGATTTTTAGGGAACCTCTTCATACGTTAAATCTTCCTCTATTTAAATCAGGTTCTAACTTCAATAATGTGGTTAGGGTCTTTCACATATTTACGTAACATAGATATATGAAAAGCGTTATGAACCACGAGACATACTTAAGCGGTATGCGTCTATAAACCCACAATTCCTACTCGATGGAGGATTAAAATGGGCCGATAGATCGAGGATTGAGCTTTCCTCTTTTCGAATCGTGTAACTCCTTTCCATGGAAGCGACTGAACGTGACAAATGATCTCGATATCGAATTCTCGTCCTTCGATGAAGATCAAGATATCTTTTATCGATCTTGTGAGGTTTTTATTCGTTGTCGGATCATTTGAATCTTTTCCATAGTCATCATTACAGACTACGTCCCAACAACGTTGCTTCACCCACCTCATCCTAGCTCTTGGAGAAACGACACTTTCTTTTGACATCGAATAGAACATGAGATACTTGCTTGATATAAAATGTTGTGGAAAACTCCACAATGAGTAAGAACTTTACCCGACTTCCCTTGAAGTCAAAGACGAAGTCTTAATAGATCTTCAGAGTTTGAATGATCCTTCTCTAATTGCTCGTGGTCCATCGAGGATGATATGCTCCAAAATCAGTAAATCCGTACTGATAGCTTTTTGAGACTGACCCAAAATCTTGAGTGAATCTTGGGTCTCGATCGAAACTATGATGGATAGGAATACCATACAATCTTACAACCTCGTTTATGTACATCTGACGAGCAAAGGCGTTCTAGTGTATAAGTTTTAGTATCTCGATAAATAGTCGGACTTGGTCGATCTATCGACTATGACCCAAATCCATATAGCTTTTACCAGAGAAACTTTTGGGAAGGCCGTAAGAATAAATCCATGAAATACGGTGTCTCCACTTCCATTCTGGAATTTCAAGAGATGGTTGCAATGATTGTTGTACCTTTTGGTACTTGATGCCGATCTGCCTTGCTTCGTTGACAAGTTAAACACCTTGAGATAAACTCTGCTATCTCTCTTCATATTGGGTCACCACTAAAATGGGCTTTTAATAATACAAGATTACGATCACTTTGGTACTCGTGGAGAGCCTTACCAAACGGTGGTTGTATTCAATAAAGTAAGATCCATCAGAATTTATATAAAGAAGGTCGGGAACAATAAAGCTCAAAGTTGACATACGATCTTTGTCTTCTTGAGTTCTTATCGATTCTTGCTTCCAACGAATAGCTACCTTCAAGCCTTTCTTCTTCATATTACATTAGAAGTCCACATATCCGATAGAGGAGATGCTTTAAAATGGAACAACGGTTATTGATCAAAGTTTGATTACCTTGTCGTATATGCATTTCTCTTCTTCTCTCTATAATTTCTCTCTATAATAATCGCCTAAAGCTTTTGTGAATTGGTGAGAAATGAAGGAAGAATGAACTTTATTTATAGGAAAATAAAGTTTCGATAATCAGACGCTTGGGGCTCAAAAAAATTATAGACAATACCTCCAACTTTTCTTTCATTTTTAATTTAGTCCTACAAGTATCATCAATCTTGCACCAACTCCCTAATAGTAAATAATGTGAATCAATAGTTCAATCATGTGAATCAATAGTATAATCATGTGAAAAATACTAATTTCAAAAGATAAGACTCTCCATCTATACCTCCATTTTTTACTTAGTCATGCAAGTATTATCAATCTTGCACCAACTCCCCAATAGTAAATAATGTATTTCAATAGTACATATATGTGAACAAATAGTTATATAATCATGTGAATTAGTAGCAATTAATTGCTCATTTATCCGATAAATTACCCGATTTATCAATATAACCCCTGTACATCAATAATCATCTAATAAATGTCGATTTTAACTAACACAAACAATTCTAACATAATGAAACTATTTTTATCAAAATATAAATTTTGAAATTTCAAAGTTTGATTTTTCCCTAAAAGTCAACTGTCAATTTTTGACCAAATAGTGAATCCTTAAAATTTTGTGTTTATAGACTATTTTTACTAATTTCATCGCTCCCACTCAAATATCATGTCCGCGCCTCCAAATTCAACTCCAAACAACATTCATCATTAATATTATAACTCACAATATTTATCAACCAAAGTCGCTCCTGTGAAAGAGGGGCTTTCCAATAAGGATTTCTCCCTATCACACACAATTAGGTGACCAAACCTCCTCGATGTAACTTCTAGACATCAGTAAATATTGCAATTTATAATATGAATAACTTTGTTGCCTCAAGTATTGATTTAATAAAAAACATTTTATGTAGATGATAATCGCGACAATAATTGAATCAATAATATGATAGATATGATGCATCAATTCATCAGTAGCAATAATTGAGTATAACCGAGTGACTTCTCACGTAAGCATCAATAATCAATACCGTGTGCTACTACGCAACCACGCCAGACATCGTATTTTTAACACCGGGTGTTTCAACAGCTAATCTGTGAAAACTTCCGCCGTTATTTTCATAAAGTATTTTTGTCATTTTCTCAATCCGACAATAATTCCGCTTAGGGTCCACCAATGATTGTGCCATTGTATGAATATTTCCCGTTAAAATGAATATTCCCCACCAATCGAACATTATATAAAAACTTACGTACTTTGCAAAATTTGTAAATATTACCCACAACTATAACATTATATCAAATCCACACCATAATATTCAAAAATATATTTCGAGAAAATTTAATCTTTATTCAAAAGTTGGGGTCTTATATGGTGCAAGTTTGATAATACTTGTAGGACTAAATTAAAATGAAAGAAAAGTTGAGGTATCAGATCAGTAACTTTCGAGCCCCAAAACGCAAGTAATTATCGAAACTATATTTTCCTATAAATAGAAGCTAATTCTTCCTTCATTTCACACCAATTCACAAAAGCTTTAGAGCGATTATTATAGAGAGAAAGAAGAAGAGAAGTCTGCTACCTCACTATTCCAAAGATCCAGCTTTTCTAAGGTAGGGAGTATTATTTCTTTCTTATCCATGAAGAGAACTTATCTTTTCCATTCTTTATTATTCTGTTGAATAACTCAGATACGCTGCCACCCTATACTTGGTGAAATTCTTCCGTTATTTCATTCTTTATTATTCTTCCGAACATCTTGTTCGTATGCGCTTACGCCTTAACTCGGGTTCCATTATTTATCATTCCGTTGGATCATCCCGTCTGCATTTTACGCATGCACTTGGTTTCATTATTTATTATTCGCTGAATATCCTATCTCAAGGCTTTATGTCCGGACCATTCCGCGCTTTATTATTCTCGTTAGAATATCCCGTCTGGTATGCTTTTACGCCGAATTCCGGGTTCCGTTATTTATTATTCTATTGAATAACTCGTCTGCATGGCGGTTTATCGCATGCTTAGTGATATGTTTTGTTATTCTATTCTATTATACTCAAATAAGTTAAAGTTTTGACTTCTATACTCCATGAAATTAGTGGAATATCCTCGATATTTTTGGCTTCATCTAAAGATCTTTTCATGGAAATATTCTTCCCGAGCATTCTTAAAATTTTACCCCACAAAGAAGTATCATGTTGACAATTTGACGTTATTGATTCCTCGATAAAATAATTTTGAACTTATTTTATTGAATTCTTATATCATTGTCATCATCCTCATGTTTATATTTTGTTGAAAGTCATTTGTGGCATGTAGTGCATGATGGACTTGGTATGATTATGACTAGAGATTATTCGTAATCATGACCGTAATGTTACAAATGATATGGTAAAAGTCCTCATTGGCCCGTCTGTAGTGCATCGATGGACGCTTGTTGGCATTATCATGACCATTAATGAATACACAAATATTCTTGGCCCGTAGAAATGGATAATTTTGGTCGTGATACTAAAGAATATCCTCGGCCGTAGTAAGGTAAGGGTGATTCTTGATGTGGATTATTTATTGTCGAGTCCCAACGATAAAAGTGATGAAAACCTTTTAAATCATAAAAGATAGTAGATTTTATTCTCTACTGACTTTTTAATGGATTGCTTGTTTCATTGCAGCTTAAACTTGATGGTTGTTATATTATATCGCTTTAACACTATCAAGGCTAACGATAATATAATCTGCATTATCTTAGTCATAATATTTCCCATCGGGCTAGTTGAGCTCACCCCTTTACTTTCATTGTTCACTTGAGAAATGAGAACGTAGCAGGGACTAGTCGGGAAACAGAGTAATGGACCAGATGATAGCATTAGTAGTCCTCACTATTCAAAGGAATTAGTGGGAAAATAAATGTAATAATATTGAATTTGAGTTTATATATCGTCGAGACGACAATATTTGTATTAAAACTCACAAATTATGTTTTGTCGCATTTCGCATCTACATGACAAATTGTATAATTAAGTTATATTTGTATTCTGTATCATGTATTTGGCAACTCAAAATAGGTGATGTATACCGCTTTGGGGCGCCACAACTATATCCAGATTCCAAATGTAAGTACTATCTTTTCGAGGTAAGGGATGTTATTTTCTTCAGAAATGATATTATTTCTTCAATATCATTATGCTTAAAATATTGGTCCTCAATTTTTTTTTATCAAATTTGGAACTTTTCATGCTTCGGGGTTACTATTCACGAGTTACTATTCACGAGTACTATTCAAGGCATGATGATTTTCTTGTGGAATTTCTATCTTTTGGTGTCGAAGTTACTATTCACGATATACGCACTATACACGATACTGAAGACTATTCACGATACCAAGACTATTCACTTATCGATTTACACTATTCACGTAAAAATTAAATTTTCTTTCTCGTGTCCAAGATCATCCGATATGGTTCCTATCTTCGATCAGATCCATATTTTGATCATTCTTGAATTTTACTCCACTATGATTATTTATGAAGTATTTTGGACATGGATAAACCGAAATACAAATCTTTAATATTTGTTATTTTGTTTCAATCGATTCGCTTCCTTTAAAATATTTTTCATCATCCTCACCCTAAATGATGATATTATTGAATATCTTTTGCCCAGAGTAAAAAAGATGAATGATTTCTCGATGAATATCTTTGGGTCAGTAGTGAAAAGATGAACAGTGTTTAGATGAACATGACCAATCGATGAATATCTTTGGCCTCAGAGTGCAAAGATGAATATTTGATTCTAGATATATGTTGATTGATGTTACATGGATAAAATATTGACGATGGACTTTTAAATTCATATATAGAAGATAGTAGATTTTATTCTCTACTTAACTCTTCTAATGAATTGTTGTTTCATCTGCAAATTGTTGATCTAAAACTTGTTATCTATTGTATTCTATCGATTTTTCCTCGTTGAAGACTAAGGATAATTTGTTGTACATTATCTTAGTCATAATATTTTTTTTCGGGCTAGTTGAGCTCACCCTTTTCCTTTTTGTTCCATTTTGCTTCACAGAGACGAAATATAAATGAACTAGTTCAAAAGTGGGAGTAATGGTTCAAGACAATTGTTTTAGTAGTCCTCACTATTTTGTAAAATAAAGTATCAATAATTGTAATGAGGACTTATTTGAGTGTGAATATTGTCTAGAAGACAATATTTATATTTAAACTCACAGCTTTATGTGTTGTCAGATTTTGCACGACAATCAGATTAATGAAGTTGTAGTTGCTTCGCATCATGTATTTGGCGTACTCGTAATGGGTGATGTATACCTATTTTGGGGGCGCCACATTTGTCGCCCCAATTATTGATTTAATAATATAAAATATTATTCAGATAATATTGTTACAATAATTGAATCAATAATACGAGAGATATGATGCAAAGAATTATCGAGTAATAATCGAGTATAATTGAGTGACTTCACGTAAGCATCAATAATCAATACCGTGCTACTACGCAACCACGCCAGACATTATACTTTTTTAACACCTATATTTCAACAGCTTAACTGTAAAACTTCCGCCGTTATTTTCATAAAAGATATTTCGCCGCTTTTCTAATTTCGACTAATACTTCGCTGTGGGCTCCACTAATGATCGTGTCGTCGCATTTAATATTCCCCGTTAAAATGAATATTCCCCGACCAATCGAATATTATATAACAACTTGCTTACTTTGCAAAATTAATAAATATTACCCACAACTTTAATATTATAACAAATCAACACCATAATTATTCAAAATGATATTTATAGAAAATTTTATCCTTATTCATAAAAGTTGGGGTCTTACATTTATCACTTGGTATTTCAACAAGAAATCCAGTAAAACATTTGTCGTTATTTTCATAAATAGATATTTCGCTGCTTTTCTAACTCCGACAATAATTCTTTTCAGGGGTCCACTAACGATTTGGTCATCGCATTTAATATTCCCCTCGTTAAAACGAATATTCCCACCAATCGAATATTTTATAACCACATGCTTACTTTACAAAATTTGTAAATATTACCCACAACTATAACATTATATCAAATCCACAACTTAATAAAAAAAATATTTTGAGAAAATTAAATTTTTATTCATAAAACTTGAGGTCTTACATATATTCCCCCTGCATGTCGTACACGGCAATGTATATATATATATATATATATATAAGTAATAAAACAAAATTGAGATAACTATTTACCGATTATTTTGAAAAATAAATAAGTTGGGGTCCATGTAATAAGCAAAATTTACAACAAATACTTCATAAAATACCCCTCTATTTATCTCAATTCACTTGGCTTCAAAAAATATATTTTTTAATAACATTGTTTTTTTCATTAATATTATAACTGCATTATTAACAACCAGATCATTCCTAGAAAGATGGGGCTTTTCGATAAGGACTTCTCTTTATCAAGACGCAATTAGTGACCAAATCCTTTCTCGACGTAACTTTCTAGACATCGTTAATAATGCAATAATAATATGAATAACTTTGTCGCCTCACCATTGATTTAATAATATAAAATATTGACAATAATCAATCAATAATGAGATACTATGCAAGAATTATCGTGGCAATAATTGAGTATAATCGAGTGACTTCTCACGTAAGCATCAATAATCAAAGATACTATATATACACGTACTACTATGTAACCACGCCATTATTATTATACTTTAATCATCGTATTTCAATAGTTAACTAAAAACTTTTGCCGCTATTTTTAAAAGTTATTGTAAGACCCCAACTTTTTGATATAAAGATTAAATTTTCTCAAATATATTTTTGAATATTATGGTGTGGATTTGATATAATGTTATAGTTGTGGGTAATATTTACAAATTTTGTAAAGTACGCAAGTTGTTATATAATATTCGATTGTTCGAGGAATATTCATTTTAACAGGAATATTCGCATAACTAAGACAATCATCAGGTGGACCCCACAACGGAATTATTATTTTGAGAAAAACGACAAAAATACTTTATGAAAATAACTATGGAAGTTTTACCGTTAACCTGTTGAAACACCCTGTTAGTAAAGTACAAGAATACGCTGTGGTCGCATAAGAGCAGACACTAGATTGATTATCGATGCTTACGTGAGAAGTCACTCAATTATACTCAATCATTATTACTATAGAATCACGTCGATCATATCTCTCATATTATTGATTCAATTATTGTCACAAAGATTATTTGCATATATATTTTTATTATTAAAGCAATAATTGAGACGACAAAGTTATTCATATTATTATTTGCAATATCGACAATTTCTAGTAAGTTCTCACAAGGAGAGGTTTGGTCACCTAATCGCACGCCAATAAGGAGAAATCCTTATCTGAAAGTCCCCTTTCCCGGGAACGACCGTTGTTAAATATTGTGAGTTATAATATTAATGATTAATAAGTCAAGTTGATTGATTAAAATGAAATGAATTTTGATAGTTCCATCAGGTTGGGATTATTAGTGTTAGTGGAAATCGACATCTATTCCGATGATAATTGATGTCCTGGGGTTATATTGATAAATCGGGTAATTTATCTGATAAATGAGCAATTAATTGCTACTAATTCACATGCTTATATAACTATTTGTTCACATGTGTGTACTATTGAATCACATTATTTACTATTAGGGGAGTTGGTGCAAGATTGATAATACTTGCATGACTAAGTTAAAAATGGAGGTATGATGGAGGTACTATACCGTAATTCATATTTTCACATGATTATACTATTGATACACATGATTGAACTATTGATTCACATTATTTACTATTAGGGAGGTGGTGCAAGTTTGATAATACTTGTAGGACTAAATTAAAAAAAAAAAGTCGAGGTATTGTAGATCGTAATTTTTCGAGCCCCAAAACGTGTAATTATCGAAACTATATTTTTCTATAAATAGAAGCTCATTCTTCCTTCATTTCTCACCAATTCACAAAAGCTTTAGAGCGATTATTATAGAGAGAAATTATATAGAAAAAGAAGAAGAGAAGTCCGCTACCTCACTATTCCAAGATCCAGCTTTTTCTAAGGTAGGGAGTATTATTTCTTTCTTATCCATGAAGAGAACTTCATTATTCCATTTTTTATTATTTTGTTGAATAACTCAGATACGCCAAGCTACCCTATACTTGGTGAAATTCTTCCGTTATTCCATTCTTTATTATTCTCATTGAACATCCTGTCTGCGCTTACGCCGACCTCGGTTCCATTATTTATCATTCTATTGAACATCCCGTCTCATGTGTTTTACGCATGACCTCGTTCCATTATTTATTATTCTGTTGGAATATCCTCGTTTACGCGCTTTTACGCTTTGACCGATTCCGCCTTTTATTATTCTCGTTAGAATATCCTCGTCTGACAAGCGCTTTTACACCGGACCGATTCCGTTATTTATTATTCCGTTAAAATAACTTTGTTGGAATAACTCGCTATGCGGTCTATCGCATCTGGTGATTTCTTTTGTTATTCCATT
Organism: Panax quinquefolius; assembly: GCA_020205615.1. NCBI lineage: Eukaryota > Viridiplantae > Streptophyta > Magnoliopsida > Apiales > Araliaceae > Panax > Panax quinquefolius. Next base: position 110,909,867 of record CM035172.1, read on the forward strand.
CTCTATTATACTCAAATGGTTAAAGTTTTGACTTCTATACTCCATGAAATTAGTGGAATATCCTTGATATTTGCGGCTTCATCCAAGATCTTTTCATGGAAATATTCTTCCGAGCATTCTTAAAATTTTACTCCACAAAGAAGTATCATGTCGACAATTTGGACGTTATTAGTTCCTCGGATAAAATAATTCTTGAACTTGTTTTATTGAATTCTTATATCATTGTCATCATCCTCATGTTTATATTTTGTTGAAAGTCATTTGTGGGGCCTCAGAGTGCATATATGGACTTGGTATGATTACGACTTGAGATTATTTGGTGTAATCATGACCGTAATGTTACAAATGATGTGGTAAAAGTCCTCATTGGCCCGTAGTGCATCGATGGACAGCTTGTTGGCATGATCATGACCATTAATGAATACACAAATATTCTTGGCCCGTAGTGCATGGATAATTGTGGTCGTGATACTAAAGAATATCCTCGGTCGTAAAGTGTAGGGTGATTCGATGATGTGGATTATTTATTAAGTCGAGTCCCAAATGATAAAAGTGATGAAAACCTTTTAAATCATAAAAGATAGTAGATTTTATTCTCTACTTGACTTTTTTAATGGATTTCTTGTTTCACCGCAGCTTAAACTTGATGGTTTTTATATTATATCGCTTAACACTCGTTGAAGGCTAACGATAATATATTCTCGCATTATCTTAGTCATAATATTTCCCATCGGGCTAGTTGAGCTCACCTTTTTACTTTCATTGTTCTCTTCAGAAAATGAGAACGTAGTAGGGACTAGTCTGGGAACCAGAGTAACTACCGTGATGATAGCATTAGTAGTCCTCACTATTCAAAGAAATAGTGGGAAAATAAATGTAATAATATTGAATTTGAGTTTGTATATTGTCTAGATTTGCAATATTTGTATTAAAACTCACAACTTATGTTTTGTCGCACTTTACACGATAACAGTATAATTGTTGTATTTGTATTCGTGTATCATGTATTTCATGCACTCGTAATAGGTGATGTATACCTATTTTGGGGGCGCCACAACTGGTATCAAAGCTTAGGATATGATCCTCGCTAAGATGTGAGACTAGAACTAGGAGGGAGAGACGGGAATTCCTTCGCTAGTATGACCTACCTTAGTTTATTTGGTATTTAATTGGTCACGTCAGTATATGGATAATATGTTTCATGTCAATTAACCCTTGTTTTGTGGAAGTATTTGAAAATGACATCCGAGAATATTGAGAATAATAATGGAGCACAGAGACCGCTGAGTCTCCACATATCAATAATCGTGATAATGTGCATCGTGAAGGCGATAATCCTCATGCAAACAACAACACCGACCAAATGATGAACGATGGATTGTTCGAGGCTTTATGCAATTCATGCAACATCAAAGCAGAGCAGCTCCTATCCAAAATGTAGGTGGAAACACCGGAAACTCTCTGACCACACCGCTAAACAATTCAAGGAGCTAGGACCACCGAGTTTATTGAGAGCCAAAACCACTTAAGGCGGAAGCATGGATAAAGCAGATCACCAAGATATTTGATGTCTTGGGATGCTCCGAGGTGCAAAAGGTTCCTTCGCCACCTTCATGTTATGTGAAGAGGCAGACATCGGTGGGAATCAGAAACGCACTCCAATTTACGACGCACTCAAGATGTCTTGGGAGAAGTTCCAAGAGCTATTCAACGACAAGTACTTTCCGAAAGTATTCGTCATACATGAAAGAGGTGGAGTTTATCAAGTTGAGCAAAACAATATGACCGTGTCGCAATACGAGGCTAAATTTGCAGAGTTATCCCTGTTTTGCATCCCATTTGGTTAATATAATGAATGACGCGAATGTTTTTAAGAGGTTTGAAACCGAGATACGCCAATATCTTATTTCTCATAAACCGTGTTTGTACTCAGATGTTGTAAATAGGGCTCGCTTATCGAGCGCAGAACGAGTCAACGCAACCAAGAGAAAGCAAAATGCAAAAATGAAAATACCAAAGGGTATCACCATCAAAGCTTGTGATAACAAACGTGAGGGAATCAACATGCTAGAAATGGTAACCACTTCGGTGGTAATCATGGCTAAGACAAGAAAATGGACATTTCAAGAAAAGGAGATTCAACAATGATGGAAAGACGCCAAGACCAAAGAACCGTGGTTAAGGAAGGAGAACGACCACCTATCATATGCTTCAAATGCGAGGGGAGGACATATCACCAAACCGCGCGATGCCATCCAAAGCGTGTTATAATTGTGGAAGAGAATGTCACCTAGCCCGATTTTGTCGTTCACTGAAGACAAGTTCAGCTAGGATGGAGGCACCAAAGGCCGTCCCCAAAAAGTCAAAGCCAGTAGTGCAAGGGAGAGCATTTGTTGTGACCTCCCAGAAAGCAAGGAACCCAAACGAGGTCATCACGAGTAAGCTTATCATAAACTCTAGCGAAGTCTATACCTTATTTGATACCGGTTCTACCCATTCTTTTATTTCTCCTACTTGCGCCAACGATTAAATTTGACTCGAGAGAATTAGACTTTGACTTATCTCGCTGAAACTCCGCTGGGAGAAACCTTCATTACATCCATTGTTTATAAGTCTTGTTTGTTCAAATTGGTACCCTCACATTACTCGTCGATCTTATTTCATTGAAAATACTTGATTTGACGTGATTCTAGGGATTGATTGTTTAACTACTCATCATGTTAAAATTGATTGTTTTCGTAAGGTCATTAGCTTTCATATTCCTAACCAACCTATTATGCTAATTCAAACAACTAAACCATTAAAATCAATCAATGTCATTTCAAGCCATAAAGCTATTCGCTTATTGAAAAATGGATGTCAAGCTTTCTTAGCTCATATCACGATTTAAACAAAAATACGCCGCTTTTAAAATGATATTTCTATTGTTAATAAATTTCCCGACGATTCCCAAAGAACTTCCTAGCCTACCCCAGAGCGTGAAATTGAATTTTGTATCGACCTTGAACCCTAAGATAAAAACCCATTTCCAAAGCCCCATATCGAATGGCTCCTATTGAACTTCGTGAGTTAAAGACCCAATTGCAGAATTGTTAGACATTGGTTTCATTCATCCTAGTACGCCTCCTCGGGGTGCTCCTGCTTCTATTCGTGAAGAAGAAAGATGGGAGTATGCGACTTTGATTGACTTATCGGAGTCAATCATGTCACCATCAAAAATAGGTACCCGTTATCACGTATTGATGACCTGTTTGACCGCCATAAGGAGCACAATTTTTTCAAAGATCGATCTTCGCTTCGATATCATCACCGAAGGTTAAAATGAGGATATTCCAAAGACCGCCTTCGTAACTCGATGACGGGCATTATGAATTCTTAGTCATGTTTTGGATCGACTAATGCTCCCTCGCCGCTTCATGGATATGATGAACCGAGTATTCAAGGAATATTTGGATCATTTTGTGGTCGCTTTTATTGATGACATCCTCATATATTCCAAAAGTCGTGAAGATCATGAGCAACACTTGAGGTCGATACTCCAAAAGCTTCGTGAAAATAAGCTTATATGCCAAGTTGAAGAAATGCGAAGTTCGCTTTGAGGAAGTTGCATTCCTTGGGCACGTGATATCAAGTCATGGAATATCTGCTGACCCAAAGAAAGATCAAGCAATTCAAAGTCGGGAGCAACCTAAATCAAGAATCAAGTACGTAGCTTTCTCGGATTAATCCGGTTATTATCGGAGATTCAGTAGGAAGGATTTTCGAATCGCTACTCCATTAACTCAAATTGACTCAAAAGATACAAAATTCTATTGAGCGTAAGAATGTGAGAAGAGTTTTCAAGAACTCAAGAGAGACTCATTTCAAAGACCTGCTTCCGACAATACCATCCGCCTCGAGGGATTTGTCATCTACAAGTGATGCTTCGTGCAAAGGGTTAGGATGTGTTCTCATGCAACATGGGAAAGTCATAGCCTATGCCTCACGACAACTCAAAGAATATGAGAGGAATTATCCTACTCATGATCTAGAGTTGGCAAACATCGCTTTTTAAGCGCTTAAAATTTGGAGGCATTACTCAGATGGGGAGAAAGTGTGGAGATCTATACGGATCATAAAAGCCTCAAATATTTCTTCACTCAAAAGGAACTCAACATGCAAAACGACGCTGGCTCGAACTCGTTGAAAGATTATGATCATACTATTCAATACCATCCTGGAAAAGCAAACGTAGTAGTCGATGACCGATCGAGTAAAGATCATATGCGGCACGAAAGTGCAATATTGTCAACGCAGAGGCCCATTTTGTGACTTGACTTGCAAAGGATGGAGTTAGAGATAAAACTCTAGGACCCATGTGATGATGGCGAATATACGAAGTAGAACCGACTTTTAATTGATAAAGTTAAAGTTTCTCAAGCTTACTGCACCGAGAGTCGATGCGTATAAGGAAGAAAGTATAAGAAGGTGCTATGCCAAGCAAGAATCGATGAAGAAGGAATACTTGAGTCAACTCCGCACTTTGTGTTCCTAACAACCCCGATTTAAAGTATAAAATCATGATGGAGGCGCATAACACACCGCTTGCAATCCATCTCGGGAGTACCAAATGTATCGTGATCTTCGATACATTTTGGTGGAGAAATATGAAGAGAGAGAGTTTATCTCAAGGTGTTAACTTGTCAACGAGTCAAGCGAGCATCAAGTACCAAAAGGTCCATTACAACCACTTGAAATTCTAGAATGGAAGTGGGAACACATTACCATGGATTTCACATCGGTCTTCCCAAGGTTTCTCAAGGCATAGATGCAATTTGGGTCATTGTTGATAGATCGACCAAGTCCGCCTCATTTTTATCCTATACGAGAAACTTATACACTTGAACGCCTTTTCTCAGATGTACATAAACGAGATTGTAAGATTGCATGGTATGCCAGATTCCATAGTTTTTGATCAAGACCCAAGATTCACTTCAAGATTTTGGGCTAGTTTGCAAAAAGCTATGGGCACGAATTTACGATTTAGCTCGGCATATCATCATCCTCGACGGACGGGGCAAATGGAGAGGACCATTCAAACTCAAGATCTATTAAGACTTTGTGTCCTCGACTTCAAGGAAGTTGGGATAAGTTCTTACCATTGGTGGAGTTTTCCTACAACAACAAAGCTTATCAAGCAAGTATTGGCATGGCTCCATTCGAGGCGCTAGATGGAAGAAAGTGTCGTTCTCCAAAGATGTTGGGATGAGGTGGGTGAAGCAACGTTGTTGGGACCGAGAGTTGGTACGCATGACTACTACGAAAAAGATTCAAACGATCCGACAACGATAAAAACCTCACAAGATCGACAAAAGAGTTATGCCGATCTTCATCGAAAGGACGTAGAATTCGATATCGAGATCATGTGTTGTTACGTGTTACTTCCATGGAAAGGAGTTACGAGATTTGGAAAGAGAGGAAAGCTCAACCCTCGATTCATCGCCCATTTTAAACCTCGATCGAGTAGGAACTGTGGCGATAGACTCGCTTTTACTAAAGTATGTCTCGTGTTCATAACGCTTTTCACATATCTATGTTACGTAAATATGTGAAAGACCCGAACCACATTATCGAATTAGAACAGATTTAGATAGAGGAAGATTTAACGTATGAAGAGTTACCCGTTAAAATCTTGATAAAAAGGATCATATTCTACGCTCCAAGGTTATACCTCAAGTCAAAGTTTTAGGAGAAACCACGATGTGGAAGAAATGACCGGGAGTTAGAATCAGATGAAATCAAGATATCCTCACCTCTTCGACATACCAGTATGCACCCTAATTTCGAGGATGAAATTTCATAAGAAGGGAGGTTGTAAGACCCCAACTTTTGAATAAAGATTAAATTTTCTCAAAATATATTTTTGAATATTATGGTGTGGATTTGATATAATGTTATAGTTGTGGGTAATATTTACAAATTTTGCAAAGTACGCAAGTTGTTATATAATATTCGATTGGTCGAAGAATATTCATTTTAACAGGAATATTCGTATAACAAAGACATAATCATTAGTGGATCCCCACAATAACGGAATTATTGTTTGATTGAGAAAACGACAAAAATACTTTTTATAAAAATAACTATGGAAGTTTTACCGTTAATCTGTTGAAAACCCTTAGTTAAAAGTACAAGAATACGCGTGGTCGCATAGTAGCACACTTATTTGATTATCGATGCTTACGTGATAAGTCACTCAATTATACTCAATTATTGCTACAAGAATTGCTGATCATATCTCTCATATTATTGATTCAATTATTGTCACAGATCATTCTCGCATAATATTTTATATTATTAAATCAATAATTGAGACGACAAAGTTATTCATATTATTATTTACAATATTTACAATGTCTAGAAGTTCTATCAAGGAGAGGTTTGGTCACCTAATTGAGCACCAATAAGGAGAAATCCTTATCTGAAAGCCCCTTTTTCTTGAAATTGACCCGTTGTGAGTTAAATATTATGATGAATGTTATAATATTAATGATGAATAAGTCGCTGTTGATTTTGAAAAACGATGAATTTTGATAGTTCCAAACACAAAATTTTCCGGTTCACTATTATTAGTCAATAGTTGTTAGTGGAAAAACTTCAAATTTATTCCGATGATAATTGATGTTATTTGTGTTATATTGATAATAATTGATGTAATTTATATTGACTGATAAATGAGCAATTAATTGCTACTAATTCACATGCTTATATAACTATTTGTTCATATGTGTATACTATTGAATCACATTATTTACTATTAGGGGAGTTGGTGCAAGATTGATAATACTTGCACGACTAAGTTAAAAATGGAGGTATAGATGGAGGTACTATATTGTAAATTCATATTTTCACACATGATTATAACTATTGATTCACAATGATTTAACTATTGATTCACATTATTTACTATTAGGGAGGTGGTGCAAGTTTGATAATACTTCCAGGACTAAATTAAAATGAAAGAAAAGTCGGAGGTATTGTATCAATTTTTCGAGCCCCAAAACGTGCAATTATCGAAACTATATTTTTTTATAAATGAAGCTCATTCTTCCTTCATTTCTCACCAATTCACAAAAGCTTTAGAGCGATTATTATAGAGAGAAATTATAGAAAGAAGAAGAGAAGTCTCACTACCTCACTATTCTAAAGATCCAGCTTTTTCTAAGGTAGGGAGTATTATTTCTTTCTTATCCATGAAGAGAACTTCATTATTCCATTCTTTATTATTCTATTGAATAACTCAGATACGCTGGCTACCCTATACTTGGTGAAATTCTTCCATTGTTCCATTCTTTATCATTCTATTGAACATCTCAGATGTTCTACGCCAGCTTTGGTTCGCCTTTATATTATTCTCATTGGAATATCCATTATTTATAATTCCGTCTTTATTATTATGTCCGAATATCCTGTCTTAATGCGTTTCTACGCGCGGACTGATTTCTATTATTTATTATTCTATTGGAATATCCTGTTTGTAAGCGCTTTTACACCGGACCGATTCCGCTTTTTATTATTCTCGCTGAAATATCCTCGTCTGCATGCTTTTTTACGCCTAAACCGGTTCCGTTATTTATTATTCGTTGAATAACTCGCCTGTCATGGCTCATCGCATGCTTGGTGATTTCTTTTGTTATTCCATTCTTATTATACTCAAATTGGTTAAAGTTTTGACTTCTATACTCCATGAAATTAGTGGAATATCCTTGATATTTGCGCTTCATCCAAGATCTTTTCATGGAAATATTCTTCCGAGTATTCTTAAAATTTTACTCTACAAAGAAGTATCATGTCGACAATTTGACGTTATTAGTTCCTCGGATAAAATAATTCTTGAACTTGTTTTATTGAATTCTTATATCATTGTCATCATCCTCATGTTTATATTTTGTTGAAAGTCATTTGTGGGCCTATAGTGTGCTTAGATGGACTTGGTATGATTATGACCAGAGATTATTCTTGTAATCATGCCCGTAATGTTACAAATGATGTGGTAAAAGTCCTCATTGGCCCGTAATGTATCGATGGATAGTTGTTGGCATGATCATGACCATTATTGAATACACAAATATTCTTAGCTCAGTAGTGCATGGATAATTGTGGTCGTGATACTAAAGAATATCCTCGGTCGTAGTGTAAAGGGTGATTCGATGATGTGGATTATTTATTAAGTCGAGTCCCAAATGATAAAAGTGATGAAAAACCTTTTAAATCATAAAAGATAGTAGATTTTATTCTCTACTTGACTTTTTAATGGATTGCTTGTTTCACCGCAGCTTAAACTTGATGGTTGTTATATTATATCGCTTTAACATCGTTGAAGGCTAACGATAATATATTCGCATTATCTTAGTCATAATATTTCCTTCATCGGGCTAGTTGAGCTCACCTTTTACTTTTATTGTTCTCTTCAAGAAATGAGAAAGTAGCGGGACTAGTCGGGGAACGGAGTGACGGACCGACTGTGATGATAAGATTAGTAGTCCTCACTATTCAAAGAAATAGTGGAAAATAAATGTAATAATATTGAATTTGAGTTTTAATATTGTCTAGATGACAATATTTGTATTAAAACTCACGACTTATGTTTTGTCGCATTTTATTACACGATAGTTGTATAATTAAGTTGTATTTATATTCTGTACCATGTATTTGACGACTTCGTAATAGGTGATGTATACCTATTTTGGGGCGCGCCATTCTACTCGATTCTTTGTGTAAGAATTTGTTCTAAAGAACTGAGTAGCTGAGCAAGCTTCGCAATATCTCAGATCGTAGAGTTGAGCTTGAGAGAGATGTTCACGTTGTTTGTTCAATGCTTGCGTAAATCTCTCTCATCTGTCTGATCTGCATATATGTGATCTTGAAAACTATCCATTGGATCCATCCGTTGAGGCATTGAATGCGTCTTCCAACTTTCTCATCTTGTGATAAAGACATTTCTGCACATCTTCTAAATTCTGCATTCTGGCCCACTGACACTGCAGACTGCTTTCTCACCTACCACCTGAAAAGGTGTTTTGTCCCTCTTACCCATGGTACTATCCTTAGCTTCTTCAATACGCTTCTTTGTTGCACACTAAGGATATTTCATATACTCTAGGACTGATGAGTACTGCAGCGTCTAGAATCCATTCCTCATATATTGAAATCTACCTTTACACAAATCATGAGGCTCGACGTTTTCTGAAATGAGACAAATGATGCTCTACGATTTGGATCATGGTACTCTACGATTTCGATCGTAGCGTCTTGACTTCTTTGCACTCTACGATGCTATCGAATGAGAGCACTACGATTTCCCTTAGACCTTTGCACACTCACGATCTTCACTTGCTCGTGTTGTTTACTCTCCACGCTCCCAGAGAGCACACTACGATCGTTAACTTGTAAACTTCATGTTTCCTTCAAAGACACCGCGATCATTGAGATGGCTTGGCAAACGTTGGGGCCACTTTACGATTTCTGAAGAGTCCCTTCAAGGTAGGCACACACTACGATCTTTGAAGCTCTACATTTCTGCCTTGACTTCTGCAATGTTGATCAGATGATACACTACGATTTCTTCGAAGCCTATCTATTACATCTCAAGATCAACCTAACAGCTTTGATCTTTCTATCTATACATTCCATTACAGAATGATACACGTTTAGAGCTTAGATCAACCTAACAAATTTGATCTATCACTAAGTCCTTGTACATATATTACTTGGAAGGACTTTACAATTAATCATGAGCGTATACATTAAAACGTCAAATCATAATATGCATTCTCCCAACAATCTCCCCCTATTTGATGTTGACATAACCAAGGAGATTTGTTGTCATGATTATTAGTGACTAGATGCATTTGCAGGATATTTAAACATGACTTAGTATTTCAGTGAGCAGCTGAAATTTCTAGAGGATAAGCATGAATTTATTGATGATTAAGAGATATTACAGTTTAGCATTTACATCAATCAGAAATTTTAAACTTATCTCTATTTCTTTGACCTCTTTCTTGCAGGTGGGTTGGCATACTCCTCAGCCCTTCTTTTTCTGCAAGTTTCCTTGTTTCTAGCTAACTCTTCCAGCTCGCTTGGACTTAGTTTTGGATTCTCCTCATGCCTGTACATGAATGCAGGATCTCCAGTTGGCATTCTTATGCGTATAGTAGATACATCTTGTGAGCTGGGAGTTGACTCCTGACGGCTTAAAGGTATAGCTGTTAAAATTCCCTACTGATCAGATCGTTGAGTCTGATGGTGGAATTGTCGTACAGGAGGACTTCTTGACACTTGAGCTTGATATTGTCCTTTTCCCTTTTCTTGGTTTCCTTGACCTCCTCTACCTCTGCCCTGATCTCTTTGTGCTCCTTGAACTCCTTTCCCTTTATTCTCCCCCTTTATGTCAGCATCAAGGGTTCGAATGTCTGCAGAAAGTCTATTGACTCCTTGGACAAGCTCATTCAGTTGGCTTTGTGTCTGAGCAATGTCCTCTCAACTTTCCTTGAGCAGTTTGTCAGATCTTGCTTCTTTGTTTCGGAGGGCAGTGAGAACAATGTCATTCTGACATTCCTGATTGACATATGATTTCTGGAATTCTTGGATTGAGGCTTTCAAGTTGATGAAGTTCTCCAGCATAAGTTTATTTTGAACTTCTTGATTTTTTTGCATTTCAAGAACAGCATCTCTTTGCTTGGCAACTATCTGGAAGTGAATCTCATCTCTGTCCTTTATACTCTTGAGAATTTCTTGATAATTTCCCTCGACTTCTTTATAAGCTCAGTGTTCATAGTGCTAGGAAAATTATTTGATGTTGTAATCATTTGATTCAGCCGGATATGAATGAGGCCAGAATGAGATTCCAGACTTTCTTCGATGTTCTTGACCATGTCCTTGGTTGCTTCCTTTAAGTCATCCTTGGTGGGCAGATTTGGGAGAGTTTCACTGGCTTGAGGATTGTTGAATGGAGGGGATTCTTTTCGAGATTGATCTTGCATGGAGTAGAGAGCAAGATTAAGACTGAAATAGTTGTTTGAGGAAGAGGATGGTATGTCTGATGGAGGGGCCGGAGTTTCAATGTTTGGACTATAGGGCTCTACGATATCTATTTGCGACTATACGACTGGGCTAGAGTCATGGATCGTAGAGATGATGGTTTGTGGAAGCAAAATAAGTTTGGTTGTGATTGGTTTTTCAGTAACAGAATTTTGGGATTTTGTAACTGGGAATTGAGTTACTGGATTGAGAATCACTTCCAACCATCGAGGGAATTCATGCAATTGACTAAATGATGATGATGACAAGTGATTAACTCTGAAGTGAGTAGGGATAGATAATACTTCAAGTTTATCCTTTGAGGAAGAGGTGTTGGTAATCAACTTCTTTGCAAAGTGGACTCTCCCTGGGAATCCATGAGCCAGCACTGAGATGGCTGGATATTCTTTGAAACTCTAGAACATGTGATCCCAAGAGTTATTGATTTGGGCTTGATGGTATGGCATCATGGGTAGGTATGAGAACATCTGATTGTATAGGTAGATTCTATACCAATCTCTTCCTTCACAGTGATTTGAAGATCATCATCATCTTCTTCCTCTTCTCTTTCTTCGTTTGAGGACTCCATTATCTCAATGGGTTCTTGATGATCTCTTACTGGTTCCTCTTCATTTTTGGCAGGGACATCTTCTTCTGCCATGGGGATATCTTGAGGCTCTCCTCAACTTAATCATCTTCTTGTAGATCAAGGCTCCCCCTCAAGTGGAGCATTTTCTTGAGCTTCACCCATCTCCCCTCGGTTGGTGTATTCTCTATCATGAGAATTTCAGTGGATCTCCCCTCACCGGAGCAAATCGCCTTCTTCTTGACTTGTTCTCGATAGTTCTTCTTTTTTGCATCCACACTCTTTGCTTCCTTTTTCAAAGACCTTTTCATTTTCAAGAATGTACTTCTTGACCACTTTTTCTTCTTTCTTTGGGTTTAGCCACAACTTCAGGACTCTCTTGAATCTCAGCTTTGTCCTGTTCAATAGCCACTATACTTGAGACATCTCCTTTCTTGCCTACCATACTTGGTCTGGCCTTTGTGAACAGTAAAGACTCTACGATAGAGGAGATTAATGGACTTTTGGACTTATGGCCAGCTTTGTTCTTCTTTAGGATCTGTGATATGGTGGCTTGATCCTCATCAGATTCATCTTCTTCTTTGCTTCCTTTTTAGCATCCTCAGAGTCTCTATATCAGAGGACTCTACAGGAATATCAGTTGTAGATCCTTGAGGCTCTTCTATCTGTCTATCCCTTAGCTTCCTCTTGCCCTTGCTTTTTCTGGTAAGGAAAGAGAGTTCTCCCTTGTTGGCTTCTCATTCTTCTTCTTCCTTCCCGACAATGACATGTTTCCCGGAAAGCCTCATCCCCTTGATTCCCAGCTTCTTCCACTGGACTCAGTCATCATTTGTACATACTCAGCAGGGTTTCTCTTCCAGTTTTCAAACAACTGCTGGGTCATTCTTCGATTTGGGTTTATGGCTTCTCCCTCTTCATCCTTAATTTTGTCACCCAGTGCAGATTGCAGAATGATACTTAAGAAACGCCTATATAGCATCTTCTGAGGGCTTTTTGATTTCTTCGAGTTGACGATCCGCTTGCCGATCCACTCGAGCAATACAGCTCCATAGTTGAGTTGTATACCATAAAACATAGCCGTCATGAGCTTAAGTTGAGCTTCATTCACCGAGTCATGACCTGAGCTCTTCAAAGAGATGCATTTCCCAATAATGTCACCAAAAAATTTGTACCTTTGTGGGACTCCTCTTTTTTTGTACCCTTTCACAGAGGGGTTTTCTTATGATGCATTTTTCTTAGTCCCTCTTGGAAGTCTATCTTTGTCTAAGAATGGGTGCCCTTCATTCTTGAAACCTAAGGCCGATTGAAGTCCTCTCGCCTTAGTCTAATTTCTACTTCCCTTACTCTTGTAGTGATGGTGTCGCTTTCAAACACACCATTCTGTAGAATTCTTTCACCAGTTTGGGATAGATAAGGGTATCTGTGCTCGAGCCTTCTCGAGACCAAATTTTTTTCAGTCACGCTAGGGTCTTGTGAAATTTTGGTGGAGCTATTTTGAACTCACAAAACAGAGTCTCAGAGCTCAATACCACATTTGAAGCAGCCATTGATTCTGTAGTTGGAAGTGAGATACGTATGAGCTTTCTGGCGATTTAGGGCTTTTTCTTTGAGAGAGAGAGAGAGAGAGAGATAATCTTTTGGACTTCAGATTTCAACTTGTACTTGTAACTTCCTCTCTTCTTTTCTCTTAGTGGACACGGTGTCGATTTTTGCTTGGCTCTACATTTTCGACTGCAGGAGGAATGTACTAATTTGTCCTTGGCTTCTTCTTGAATTTGAGGTGTCCTTAGGAAGACTACGATCATTGAGGTAGTCTTATGTTCGCTGAGTCGTCTGCGCGATCGTCGAGTCCGTCCAAATTCATTGAGTCCGCCCCACGATCGTCGAGTCTCGATCAATCATTCGCTGAAGTCCTGTCCGTCGACGATCAATCGACTCGATCATCTCATCATCGACTCGATCAATCATTCGTTGAGTCGTCCTCGATCGTTGAGTCCGACCGGATCCTTGTGATGAGTTTTGACTAAGCATTCTTTTAAGGTAACTCGGAAGGGCAACCTCTTGGAGAGATTCAAGGGTTAGGTTTGTTCTGAGGCACCTCTTAGAGAGATTACTTTGTTATGAAGCTTGTCATCACAGGATACATTTTTTCTTTATGGATGGGGCTTGTGTCATCGTTGAGTCTGCACTACAATAGTTAAGTCTTTGCTACGATCGTTGAGGTAGTTTTCTTTTCAGCTCTACGATCGTGAGCTTTCCTTAATCATGTCTACGATTTTGAGTTCAGCCTTTGTATTCTGCTATGGTTAGCACAATCTAGAGCATATATTTCATGGTTGTAGATTTAGCATTCCTAGCTCACTTATTAACTTATTAAATCTGGATTCATCTAGTGGTTTTGTAAAAACATCAGCAAGTTGATTTTCAGTAGGGATATATTGTAAAGATATAGTTCCATTTTGCACATGATCCCTAATGAAGTGATACCTTATTTCTATATGCTTAGTCCTAGAATGCATGACATGATTATGAGTTATTGCTATGGCACTTAAGTTATCACAAAGGTGTATGGGAATAGATTTGAAATTGAACCCATAGTCGACTAGTCGATTTCTCATCCATAGGATCTAAGAAAGCGATGCCAAAGAAGAATATATTCAAATTTGCGCAAATGAAGTAGACACCGAGTTTTGCTTTTTTATAAACCAGACACAAGTCTATTTCTAGCAATTGACAAAAGCCATCGGTACTTTTTCTATCGATTTTGCATCCCGCAAAATTAGCATCTCATGAATCATGTTAGTTCAAATGAGGATTCCTTGGGGTACCAAAGCTCCAAGTAAGGTGTACCCTTGAGATACCTGAAGATCCTCTTTACAGCAGATAAATGTGACTCTTTAGGGTTAGCCTGAAATCTAGCACATATGCATGTTGCAAACATTATGTCCTGGTCTCTTCGCGCTTAGGTATAAAGAGAGCTTATCATACCTCTGTATTGAGTGATATCAATACTTTTACCTTTCTCATCCTTGTCGAAGCTTGGTTGCGGGAGCAATTGGTGTTTTCATGGGAGAGGATGATTCCATGCCATACTTCTTCAAGAGGTCTTTGATGTACTTGGCTTGGTTTATGAAAATTCCTTCTTTAGTCTCGCGCTTTACTTGCAAATCCAACGAAGAAGTTCAACTCACCCATCATGCTCATTTCAAACTTGCTCATTAGCTTAGAGAACCTCTTGCATAACTTTTCATTAGTAGAAACCAACTAGTAAGACTTTGTCTTTATGCTTTCTAAGAAATAGTGTGGTATCTACTCAACCTCTAGTGAACCCATTTTCGATTAAGAAGTTAGTCGTGTTTCATACCATGGTCTCAGGTGCTTTTTAAGACCATATAAAGCTTTATCTAATCTATAGACATAATTGGAAAGTGATGGATTGATGAAACCTGGAGGTTGTTCTATATAGACTTCTTCTTGGAGTTCTCCATTTAGAAATGCACTTTTGACATCCATCCTGAAAGACTTTGAACTTCATGTGGGAAGCAAAGGCAAGAAAGATTTTGATGGCTTCTAGTCTAGCAACAGGTGCAAATGTCTCATCGTAGTCGATACCTTCTTCTTGAGAATAGCCCTTTGCCACTAATCTTGCTTTGTTTTTGGTTATGACCCCATCTTCATCCATTTTGTTTCTGAAGACCCACTTAGTTCCTATCATAGGATGACTCTTTGGTCTTGGTACCAATCTCCATACTTTACTTCATTCAAATTGGTTAAGTTCTTCCTGCATTGCTTCTATCTAGCTGGAGTCTTCCATAGCATCCTCTATCTTCTTTGGCTCTATTTGTGATGTGAAGCTTAGATAAAAGTATTCATTCGAGTAGCAGACTCTTGTTTTGACTCGCACTCGGGATCTCCAATGATTAGATCCTGAGTGTGATCTCTTGCCCATCTATTACCGGTTGGGACATATGTCCTGATGCCTTCCTGTCTTAAATCTTCAAGGTCTATCTCTTCTTCTTGGAGTGGAGGCTCGCTGTCTTGCATTGACCTTTCTACGATCACATTCTCATGCTCTCTGATTTCAGCGTCTGCGGTACTACGATCGTAGTGTTGAGCTCGACGACTTCATTCGTGAATAGTGTCCGCACTTGTCGATCGTAGTATCTTGAGGCACTTGCTTTGTCTAAGTCGGTTTCATCAAAGATGATGTGTATCGAGACTTCAACATTCAAATGTCTTCTTGTTGAACACTCTGTAAGCCTTCTTTGCCTATGGCATATCCAAGAAAGATCCTTTGTCCGACTTGGGCTAGAATTTTGTCGAATCGCTTTCCATTGTTGAGAATGTAGCATGCATGACCAAAGACATGGAAATAGTGACATTTGGCTTTCTTCCTTTCCACGCGTTCAAGTAGGCGTCTTCTTGATCGTAGAGTGTATGAGTGATCTATTCTCTGCGTATAGCATGCACTTTGTTGATAGCGTCTCATCCATAAGTATTCAGCGAGATGAAATTGCGCTAGCCTAGTAGAGTTTTTCCACCTCTATCAAGGTTCTTGTTCTTTCTTTCACTTACTCCATTTTGTTGAGGAGTTCGTGGAGCCGAGAAGTTGTGATCGATCCCATTATTCGTGCGAATCGATCCATTTCGAAAATCAATTCTCTACCATGATCACTCCTTATGGCCTTGATTTTCTCTCTTTCTCGCTCATCACCAAATGAACATCTTGATTAATTCGGAGCTCGTTTCATCCTTTGAAGTTAGGAAGAATACCCATGTGAATCTGGTGTAGTCGCCGACTATGACTAGAGAGTATCTTTTCCTCCAAGATCGGTTGTTGGGAATGGCCCAAAGAGATCCATGTGAAGCAACTGCGGTGGCTTGTCAATAGAGTTGGCGATCTTGCTCTTGAATGAGCTTCTTTTACTTTCCAAGTCGATGGCATTGCATGGCCTTTTCTTCACGGTTGAACTTGGGTAGGCCACCATTAGGTCTTTTGATGCCGCTTGGACATACTTTTGAAGTTTAAGTGAGACAACCATCTATGCCATAGCCACTCATTTCTTCGAGATGCTTTTGCTAGAACATATTTGTCTCATCTAAGCTTAGTTGACCAAGATCCACCGTGTAGACATTTCCTTCTCTTGTCCCAGATTAGCTTTTGACGATGGATGTCTTCAAATCTCGACTTGACATTGGTTGTTGAGGAATGTCACTTGATGACCCTTGTCACAGAGTTGGTCGATACTTAGAAGGTTGTGTTGAAAACCTTCCACATAGGCTACTTTCTTGAAAGATACTTGCACCATTGCCAAGCAGAGCCATATCCTCTTGTCTTGCGAGCCAAGTATCTCCAAAGATGACTAAGGGACCCAGTAGACACTTGAAATTTTCTATACTATTTGTTAATAACATTGCGGAGGATAGATTCGCCTTTTAAGAGGAACCCGAAAAGACAATCAAATCCATACTGGGATACTTACTAGAAGTTCAAATCAAACCTCGGATCGCAATCGAGAGTAACCAAATCCAACCTCGGAGGTAACCCCAGACCTGCGAGATACAATACCGTAACACACCCCGAAGAAGACCGATTAATCTCGTGAGATGACCCCGAGATATCCAGTCTCAATCCCAACCATGGGAATAGCCACCAACCTTGGTGATAACCCCGAGGATGCGCTTTAATAACCCCAAAAATGCTTATTTTAAATACAACTAGCCTCAATCTCGGCGCTCACACAACGAGATACACCAGTACCAACCCGGAAATAACATCGGGAAGACAGGCACACCTCAAAGATGACAATGAGGACCTCCAACAAATTGCAGCAGTCCAATCTCAGCGAAGCCTGACCAACGTCTGCGTTATCAGCCCAATCCGGCGATAACGCCGGTGAGGGGCAACATCGTCATCTCGTCAACACGATGCCATGTCACGTCTCTACGCAACAATGTCCCACAAGGCAAACCAATCCCTAGTGACTATTGTGCGAGGTAACGGGTGAAAGTTGAAGCTTGAAGATTGGAGGGCATCGTCCCATCTTCAATGACTTCGTACAAACTCTAATCCCATGCCATCGTACAACTCTCAACAACGGCAGTCCGAAATAGGTCCTGTATACCTCAAACGGATGCCCGGATTGCACTTCTGAAAATCCGAGTGGACATTACAGTGCCTGAGTACACGTGCTTTGAGACGACCCGCAAACAAACTGGGCTAACCCAAGTTGCCTCTCACACACTATGGCTCAACCAGCAGTACACTGTGGCTAAAATGCCTATAAATAGAGGGCTTGGGGTGCTGATTTTGAAAGGAAAAAAGACAGGGAAACCCTGCACAATTCGCTCCACACTCGCCCATACAGTGTATTTTCCCACTTTTAAACACCTGTGAGGTCATATAAAGCCTATTTTGTACCCACAAAAGTCAGTGTTTACCCACTCTAAAGATATAGAAGCCTTTTTTAGCAGTCAGTTGTAAGCCTTCTTACACACTTTAGAGTTTTTCTCTTCATCTTTGTACACACCCTTCTACACATTGAGAGTCGTGTTGCTTGCTTTTGCGGGACTTGATCCAGTGGTTTAATTCCAGTCTGTATATATATTATATTATATATATATATATATTTATATATATATATTGACTAACATTATCGAGTTATGCCTCGATTGAGCCTGAACTTTTTGCGGAGGCGTTTATTTGCTTTTCAATATATATATTTATATATATGAACTATGTGTCGAACTTTGTTCGATGAGCCTGAACTTGATGCCTCGAGTTTCTTTGCTTTAATATATATATATATATATATATATATATATATATATATATATATATATATCTTATATATATTAATCGTATGTCGAACTCGCTCGATGAGCCTAGTTTTATATCTCGGTGCATTTATTCGCTTTTATATATATATTTATACTTATATATATATGAATTGTGGTCGAACTCTGTTCGATGAGCCTGGATTTTACATCCTATGCGTTTATTGCCTTTATATATATATATATATATATATATATATATATATATATATATATATATATATATATATATATATATATTTTGTCCGCACTGAGTTTCCTTCGTGGCGATTGATCGCTCTTACGGCTTTATTTACATTTCGATCCCCATGGAGGTGCTTTCGTGGTTGGTGATCATATCTCGTATATATATATTATCGCCTTTTACATATATATACCGCTTTACTACTTTCATACAAATTGCGGATTACATGCGCTTCTAGGAATCATGTGATCACAGATTCATCCCATTGGATCTAGATTCGGTTCCCATGATGGACATTTTCAAATTTATGCGACTTGTAAATTATTCTCATTATGTTCGAATTTCCTCGAGATGGTTTCCATACCCATGAGGAAGTCGGCATTATTTTTGTATATTATTTTCATACGGATGCCTCATGATCCGTCAAATAAAATCAATCAAGTTGATCACTTAATAAAATGAAAGTGTAAAAGGTTTCAATTCCTATTGAGCATCAGGGTTTGAAAAACCTCTTTTATAAAACATCACTGCCATATCTTGCTAAAAACTGAATTTTTACATAAATTCAAACCTTGTGTATATAGGTTCGAACGAGGCCTCGCACAACTTCCATATAACAGCACATTGACCCACACACACACACACACACACACACACATACACTCAGATAATAGTTTCTTGAAAAGAGGCGGTCACCGTGGTAACACGGATATCGGGGGGTGCCTAACACCTTCCCTCCGCATAACCAAGTCCCCGGACCCTAAACGAATCTCAGTTTCACCGACCCGTATATCAGTGTCACACCACTGGGTCAATGTGCAAACCTTTTCTCGGTTGTGTTGATACAACAATTTAAAAAACCAACTGGCGACTCTTAACAGTCCCATCGTCGACATCATACATGTCGGACCTTTTTCACTTGTTTTTTCAAACAAGTCTCACCTAAAAATGAGAACACCAAAGAACAAGTAACGGAAAGGGACATCCAAAAATCCCGACGTCGACAGGACCCTCCTTTTCTATGTAGTTAGATAGTAGAGCTTTGTTCCCTGTCATATGCCTCGAGCATCCACTATCCAGATACCATGTTGAGGTCGTGGAGCTCTTTTCCAGTCAAAACATTTGAACCTTCATTTTGGTACCCATATTTGCATGGGTCCTTCATTGTTAGTGCCTTTGGGGACCCAAACCTGTCTAATCTTGGGTCTCACATTCATGGAGTTATAATAACATTTTGTAGCCCTATGACTATATTTATTGCATATGAAACATCTATTATGATGCATGCCTGTGTGTGTATGATGATTCATCTTCCACTTGGACTCGTGTGGTTCCTTAGTTAACCTTCTGTTAAACAGATTCTCTTTCTTCCACATGTCCTTAGGTTTCATAAATAGTGATGAGTGTGCCTTACCTCTACTGTACCTTCCCAGTTGATTCTTAGAGTTGGTCTTGCTTGACTCTATGATTCTTCGAGGTTGGTGAGTAGAGGTTGGGTTACTCTTCTCTTTTATGAAGCCCAGGCTAGCGTGAGATCCTTTACTTCTCTGAGTATAACTAGAAACAGTAGAACAAGGTTGAACTGGCTCTTCCAACTGTGAGGATTTCACAAAGGCAATGCCTCTACCAAAACTTGAGGCATTACTAGTGCTAGTTTCCATTGTCTTTTCCACACATGACTCTGAGATGGATTCCCCAAAGCCTAAACCTGTTCTGTCGAACGTGCTTCTCTGACTAGAGAGCAGGCAGTCCATGGATGATGAGGATTTGTTCCATGCAGAGATAGTCTTCTCTAGATCCTCAATTTTAGAGGTTAGCTTAGACTCTCTTTGTGCATTGAGTGTGTTTGTCTGTTTTAAAGTTTCATTCTCAGCCTCAAGCTTGGAAAGAAGATTAGTACTTAGAAGGGCTGTTTCAAGCTCTTCTTGAACTTTCTTCTTCTCCTCTTGAAGAAGTGAATGATCTTTAGACAAGACTCTGAACCACTTCATGTATTGATGTAGATCAATGGTTATGCCATGCAAAGCAGTTCTTAAATCACTTATATCTACATCAGGAGAGTTGAAATCAAATACCTCATCGAGACTTACATCATGTATGTTAAGATTTTTGCTGTTCTTTGCATGTTTGGCCATTAGACACAGATTGGCCATTTATGGTTCTTCTTCATCTCCGGAGTCAGCATTTGAGTCATTATCTGAATCACTCAACGATCCTCCGGCTACCAGGCCTTTGTCTCTTTTCTGAGGCCTCTTGTTTCCTTTGTATTTCTTCTTTGCATGTGTTTTCTTCTTTAGTTCTTCTTTGATAGGTTTATTACGAGTTAGTTGGCGATAGAAGTGGCTAGGCTTTTCTTGCGGTTGTAGCATAGGTCATTCATTTGCTCTCGGTCTGCTGTAATTCTTGACCTTCTTTTGGCTTGTTGGTTCTCGCTTTATCGCATGAACCTTCTTAATCTCTTTATTAGCATAGAAAGTCTTCATCATCGTCTTCATCATAATCAGTCAACCTCGGTGTTGACCTTTGGTGCCTTCATTAGCCTTGAGAGCAACACCCTTGTCTTTCCTTCTTCCTTCCGATAGGGTTTGACGTTGGGTCACTCCGGCTTTCGTATGTCGAGATTGCCATATAGTTGTTGAAATCTGTCATCTCGTTGAGATTCTTTGACTCTCTTTAACTATCCACATTAATCAAATCAACCCTTACTATTTCAAAATAATAAATAAAGAAAATTCCTTTTATTGCGGCGGTCTTGGCATCCCATACGCTTGGTAGGGCTCTCATCATGAACGTTAGGATTATTTTGAAATATTTGAAAATCATTTATCTTTTACTGACCGTAGTTTAAAATGCAAGTGCATCCTTCTGTCGGAGTTAGGTATCAATAGAGGTAATGCGTGAAAAGAAGAATTTTATTTTTAAATTGAATAGCAAATCCTCTATCGTGAATAGTGCTCTGCTCGAATAAAACTTTTCTTGACTAGGAAATTCTGAAAACATCTTCACGCCTTCCTATGAATGATGCTTAAGTGAATAATTACCTCAAATCCTCTTCGTGAATAGTAACTCATTGAATAGTAACCCGTGAATAGTAATGTGGGCATTGAAAAAAGTTCGATTTTGATAAAAACTTGAATCGACATTTGACATAATGATATTGAAAATAATATCATTACGAAAAAAATAATAATGAACACCTCGAAAGCTCTTTGAGTCCGCATAAGGAATAGCTACATTGAACTTACCAGTATATCGAAGTATGGACCAAAATCGTGGATTGAGTTCGCCGCTGATTTAATATAACTCTTTTATATAATCTTATGCCGCTTTTGTACGCTTAGCCCTCATTTGGATCAAACACAGAGTCCACGCATTTAATGATGTCAAAAAAAAATACTGAAAAACGTTTTCTTAACAAAAATATTTAAACCCAACATATCGAGAACTTCAATAATTCATAATGCTCAATGGAGCCACACCTCATTTCGAATCATGCGATATTATAAGCAGGAGAATTCTCTACAACTTTGTAAGAAGTAAGTTTTTATCCAAATTCCAACTTGAAGTCTAGAAACCTGAGCAGGCGATTTCATCAAGAGTTTAGATATCCTTCCGGATTAAAAATGGGGCTCCACCATCTTATAACTAACATGTTTTTAAACATTTATTGGCATAGTTAACCTTAAAATCTCAGCTTCAATCCTAGGTATACGATCATATATCCCGATCTGATTTGTAAAAATGCCATAGATTAATTCCATATAAGAATCACGATACATTTAGTACTTCGGAGATGGTTAGGAACCACAAGCTAGTTAGAGTGTTCAAGTATTCCTTCTTCAAGTTCATTCAAGCGAATTGACATCTACATGATCCTTTTCCCTCAAGATATGATCTTCCTTTCACGTCGATATTGGCGTTAGGTCTTCAATTCACGACAAGCAAATCTAGCCAAGATTCTTATTAGATTTCTAAACTTATGGTGCATATATCACTTCTCTTTCCCATATAGATAGTGCCTCCATATCTTTGAAGGAACGATTTATGAACTCTAGAACCTCTCGCTTATGGGAAATTCTCTCAGAGAGAAATTGTCTACTGAGGCGTATTGAAAGCAGAACCTTCCTATCTTCACGGCATTCTTCATCATCTCAGATGATCTTCCATTTTTGGAATATATAAGGATAATAAATTGATAAAGAAACTGACCAACCAATGATTTTCTGTACATGTCTTAGGGCGAATAAGAGTTCTTTGTTAGGAACGATGATGCGTACCTTGCGCTTCGGTTTGATTCGATTAGTAGCGTTGAATCTTCGTTATTTTCACAGTTATAATCAAATTTAAATTAATAAATGGGGTCATACTCTTCCTCTGTCATACTCATATATCCCACATTGGTTGTAAAAATATCACTTCGTTAATATATTATTAAATCTTATTAATTTTCATGATTGTCATTTTAAAAAATTTTCTCCATCTATATCCACATAAAATCAATATTTTCCTCATCATATAAATCAATAATTAATTATTCACAAATAATATTACGAATCACAATATCGATGACCCAGGCGGTTCCAGGAAAGAGGGCTTTCCAATAAGAATTTCTTCTTACTTGGCGCCTTGATTAGGTGACCAAACCTCTCTTGAAGCCAGAACTTTCTAGACATTGTCAATAATGTTATCTAATAATATTATTCGGAATAATATGAATTATTGCTTCGATAATGAAAAAATCGTGTATGTGATTATTGGAAACAACAAAGGATTTATTAACTCAGTAAAATACCATGCGATAATTCTCATTATTGAGTAGTGCCTTTCTACGTAAGAATCAATAATTGGTGCAATACCCGTGCGTAACCGGATGATCTTGGCCCAATAAACTACGCCCGTTATATAAAACACAACTTTTTATTCCCAATTTGATTTTACCACTTTATTTTGAAAATATTTTCTTTGTTAGATAGACCTTTCCAATGCTCGTAAAGAGTTGAGCGTGTTGAATCTTTCATAAAATGGCGCTTACGTTTCTCCTCGCATACGAAACGAACATTTCGTCATCAATTAGGAGAGACTGTTTGTTCCATCTAACTTCTTGATTCCTTCTTGCATGATCAGCAGTGCTTCCCAAACTTCCTTAGCTGTTTTTCTGTTTACAACATTTTCAAATAGATTGTCCTCTAAGGATTGGAATAGGATGTTCTTAGCCTTTTTGTCAAGTTGGACAGCTCTCTTCTCTGTGTCTGTCCATTCTTCTTTAACTTTGATTTGTACTCTATTTGGATCGTCAGTGGTTGGTGAAAGCTTTGTTGGTATATAGGGCCCATTAAGAATGGTCTCAAATAGATCTTCATCTATTGAGTCCATGTAAGCTTGCATTCTGACTTTCCAGTTAGCAAATTTATCCTTGTTGCACATTGGTGGCTTGCTACCTCCCTCGGTCCTGGATTCACTTGGTACGAGTGCCATTGGATCTACTAAAGCTTGTAAGCTATAAAATAGAACATGCTCTGATACCAATTGTTAGTTCCTAGTTGGCACAATAGTTATCTAGAAGGGGGTTGAATAGATATTTAAAAATCTTTTCGCTTTAAACTAGTTCTTTGATAATGATTAAAACTTAGCAGAATTAATATTTGTTTTAATCTTCTTTACTAAGCAGTGGAGTTATGAGAGTGAGGCAGTTATGGCAGTTATAATGAGATATAGCGATTATGGTATGAATGTAAAAGACACGTATGTTTTAAGTGATTCAGAGCACTTAAAGCTCCTAGTCCACTCTTCTACTCAACGAGTAGGATATCCACTAAGGATGTCTATTACAACTTCTGAATCACACAGATTCCTTCTAGACCAGCAGTCTAGGAACTTCTTAGTTCACTCTTGAACTCATCAAGTCCAGCAGACTTGGCTTTCTTATAGTTCACTACGAACTATTCAAGTCCAGCAGACTTGGTACTCTTCTTCAGTTGGTTGATAATGTTTAGTTCTTGATGGTTGCTACTCAGTTGCTGTGTAAGCACTTGTTCTAAAGAACTGAGTAGCTGAGCAAGCTTTGCAATATCTCAGATCGTAGAGTTGAGCTTGAGAGAGATGTTCACATTGTTTGTTCAATGCTTGCGTAAATCTCTCTCATCTGTCTGATCTGCATATATGTGATCTTGAAAACTATCCATTGGATCCATCAGTTGAGGCATTGAATGCGTCTGAACTTTCTGTACTGTGATAGAGACATTTCTGCACATCTTCTAAATTCTGCATTCTGGCCCACTGACACTGCAGACTGTTTTCTCACCTACCACCTGAAAAGGTGTTTTGTCCCTCTTACCCATGGTATTATCCTTAGCTTCTTCAATACGCTTCTTTGTTGCATACTAAGGATATTTCATATACTGGACTGATGAGTACTTTACAGTTGTCTAGAATCCATTCCTCATATGTTGAAATCTACCTTTACACAAATCATGAGGCTCGACGTTTTCTGACATGAGACAGATGATGCTCTATGATTTGGATCATGGTACTCTACGATTCCGATCGTAGCGTCTTGACTTCTTTGCACTCTACGATGCTATCAGTCGAGAGCACTACGATTTCCCTTAGACCTTTGCACACTACGATTTTCACTTGCTTGTGTTTTTTACTCTACGTTCTCGAGAGCACACTACGATCGTTGACTTGTAAACTTCATGTTTCCTTCAGCACACTACGATCGTTGAGATGGCTCGAAAAACGTTGGGACCACTTTACGATTTTCGAAGAGTCCCTTCAAGGCAGGCACACACTACGATCTTTGAAGCTCTACGTTTCTGCCTTGACTTCTGCAATGTTGATCAGATGATACACTACGATTTCTTCGAAGCCTATCTATTACATCTTAAGATCAACCTAACAGCTTTGATCTTTCTATCTATACATTCCATTACAGAATGATACATGTTTAGAGCTTAGATCAACCTAACAAATTTGATCTATCACTAAGTCCTTGTACATATATTACTTGGAAGGACTTTACAATTAATCATGAGCATATACATTAAAACATCAAATCATAATATGCATTCTCCCAACACAACTGGCGACTCTTAACAGTCCATCGTCGACATTATACATGTCGGACCTTTTTAACTTGTTTTTTCAAACAAATCTCACCTAAAATGAGAACACCAAAGAACAAGTAACGGAAAGGGACATCTAAAAATCCCGACGTCGACAATGACATGGAGGTGACATCGATTAATCACGGATGCCTTCCCTAGAGTCAACACCTACAGAGAATATGAGGGTAATGTACCTCTCAGTGCTTGACCATAACATGTAACTGCATAATATGGTGCAGCACCAGAAGGAAGAGATCAGTGATCTCTATGGAGCGAAGGAGTCTGCAGAGTCAGACTATGAGATAGAGCATGATGAGAAAGTGCTCATGACTGACAAGGCTAGAGACTATAAGAACGAGGTCGTAGAACTTCATAAGAAACTGGCTGAAAAAGACCAGAAGATAGCACGAATGTCATATATAAATGACAGTGCGCACGAAGATTTCAAGCTTAAGATAGCTTGTTATTCTATTGAGTCGGGACAGACTCGACATACTATAAGTCGAGATATTGTGTTGATTCTGGCGAACGAGAAGCATGAGAATGTTGTTAGGCAGTATTAGAAGTAGTATGGTACATACTTTTGTGTAGTGACGTAAAACCCTCTTTTGTATAATTAAAGGGTAGTCTTTTTGTAAATTCCAATTTTTGTAAAAGTCAATCGCGGGATATATATGTAATATCTTTTGGGCTATGGAAAGCAACTTCTAAATAGTTCTGATCTATAAAGAAGCATTTTAATATAATGAAGTTTTTATTTTAATTTTCTTTGTTGTGTATGAGTTATTCTTCAGTTGTTTTGACGACTAAAAACGAAGTAAGCAAATAAGTAATAATAGAACTTTATTTATTTAATCAGAAATGCCGCCAAGAAGAAGACAACGTAATCAAGAGGTGGAATCGTATAATGATAACGAGGGGGGTCCTAATAACCCAATGCAAGAGTTCGTTAATTTATTAACTAGCATTTAACCAAGTCAGGGGTAGAGCACCAAGAGACCTAAAGGTAGCCCGAACGACTACCTTTAAAGAATTTAAGAGTGTAGGTCCACCCGAATTTAAGGGAACGACGAACCCAATGGAGGCCCAGACATGGGTCAAGGAATAGAAGGCGTTTGTTATTACAAACGTAGCTGAGGCGCAAAAGACCTCTTTTGCGACCTATATGATGAAGGGAAAGCCAACTACTAGTGGGAGGCTCACCAGGGTGGGGCTGGAATATGTGTTATTACATGGGAACAGTTTAAGAAGATATTCTTCGAGAACTATTTCCCTACTAGCATGGAAGGGAGAATGGAGATTAAGTTCCTCGAACTTAAGCCAGGGGACATGACTGTTCCCCAATACGCGGCCAAATTCAATGAATTGGCAAGGTTTGCTCCACACCAAGTGGACACAGAGGAGAGGAAGGCTCGTAGGTTTAAGCAGGGCCTAAAACCCTGGCTCTATAGTAAGATATCAGTTTTTTAGGGAACTTCCTACGGGACCATTCTGGAGAAGGCAATAATAGCGGAGGGTGGTAGTGAGGCGTTGACCCAATACCACAAGGATAGAAAGAATAAGAGTAAGGGAGAGGGAGGAAATAAAGGCGGGGCGTTGCAGTATGACATGTGCCTAAGAGGAAGAATTTTAACCCTGGGAATACTGGGGCAAAACAAGGGGATCCTAAACGTAGGATGGAGGCATGCAAGACATGCGATAAGACTCATCTAGGAGTCTGTCTGAAGGGGAAGACTGGTTGTTATAACTATGGGCAGGAGGGTCACATATCTCCCAACTGCCCTAATCCTAAGAAAAGCCGGGGATGTTTTGTTTGTGGGTCGGTGGACCACATGGCAAGAAATTACCCGAAGAAAGGGGTGGATGGTACTAAAGGTTCTGGTAGTGGCAATTTAGTCATTACTGGAACAACACCATGTAGGGTTTCGATGCAGAAATGCACAGCGGAAATAGAACAATTTAAACCAAATTCGAAACCCTAAATAGGATCCATGCGAAAAAAACAGTTAATTCAGTGGTTAGAAATTATACCGATTAAGAAAGCGATTAAACGATGCGGTCGAATCTCTAACGAAATCGAACTAAATGCTGCGTCTCTCGGTATCCACACGAGCGCTCCACAATCGTCCTACGATCTGCGAGAAAAAGGAATCATGCAGATTAGCCACCACGAGGATGAGGATTTACTGAAACTATTTTCTCTAGTCTCTCTCTAAGAGCGGTAGGGTTTTTCTTTTGATTAACTTTCAAAAAGTGATGATATATCATATATATAGCAATAAATCGAAATTAATCAAAAACCTAATCTACTTAAAATAAAATCCAAATATATATATATATATATATATATATATATATATATATATATATATATCTTAATTAAGTCTTACTTAATTAATATATATACATATATAAAGCATCCTTTTAATTTAAATTCATGATTTAAATACTATCAATCATATTGATATATTTAAATCCTTACAATTTAAATTAATTCCCTTTTAATAACGTTCTTTGTGTGTGACCCTATAGGTTATTATTACGTTGGCAATAATTTTATAATCATATTATAAAATTATAAATAGTGAACGACATCTAGTAATGCATCACTGCTACCCAAGTATTAATAAGATCGATGATTCGATGCAACCTTTTCGTGACCAATGTTTCAATGTAATTTAATCCTTTTAACCTTAATATCCTAGATTAAACTTGAAATAAATGGAATGTGTCATACTCTTCATAATTTAATCTGAGTTTTTTTTTATCAATGAGTAGACTATATGAAACAAATCACTATTTGAGCATGGCCATGCATTTCATAGTCCTACTCAATCAAGAGGCCTATGGATATCACCCCTAATATATAGGATGGTTAAATTCCATCTAGATCACTCATATTCCTCACACGATTCATGATGTACCCAATAATCACCTTTATAGTCCACCCTATTAAAGGTGACATTTGATGATATCAAAGTACATAAATTCTCATGTAGAAATATAGTGATTTCGTGCCTGGAGGACCATTACATCATTGTCACTATGAGAATCGCTAATGACACTTTGATGCTCCATACGAAATTCTCATGGTGGGTCCATCCCAAAGACATCGTTCTCTAACACATACCTATGCATTGACTTAATATCTCATATATTTATGACCAATGAGATTTGGTCATCAGTCAATCCACATACTAGTCTCAATGCATCATTGTTGTCCTATCAACAATGGTACTCGACTAGGGACATTTAAGAGCAATGATACTAATTGTAATTATATAATCTCATGTTCAAGTCACATACTTGAAACTATATAAATTGTATCATTATTCTAAGGAATTTTATTATGTTAACATTTATATAACGCAGTAAATAAAACCATAATAAAATCATTCATTTATTTAATCAAATATAATATCAAAATGTTAAGCAATTATATCAAATAATTGGCCTCTAGGGCATAAACTCTAACACACCATCATTGGGTAGACCCTCAGCCCGAACGTTTAATATGACCATCCAAGATGCAGTTGCATCAACGGATGTAGTAGCAGGTATCATTCCAGTCAACGAAATAAATGCTTACGTGTTATTTGACTCGGGTGCTACTTGTTCTTTTATAGCATGTAGATTTGCTAAGCAATTGGGATTAAATCCTGAAAAATTAGAAATACCTTTAGACGTTAAGGTAGCAAACGAGGAGATAATTCCCATTGAACACATTCATAGGAATTATTTCATAGATATCAGGGGTAACAGGTTATCGGTAGATCTTTTACCGATAAGGTTATTGGAATTCGATGTGATTCTCGGTATGGATTGGTTAATTAAGCATAGAGCGATAATAGACTGTTATAGAATGAGTGTAAACCTAAGGCTTTAAGAAACACGAGGTGGTGTTTTATGGTAATAAATCATGGGGCGTTCTTGTTGTCTAACCATGACACAAGCTAGGAAGATGTTGAAGAAGGGGTGTAAGGGTTATCGTGTCATGTGGTGGATACCCAAAGAGTGGGAACATCATTGGAGCAGAGATAAGCGGTAGTTCAAGAATTTGTGGATGTGTTTCCTGAGGAGTTACCCTAAGTATTCACCCATTGGGATGTAGAATTAAGTGATTGATTTGTTCACGGATGCAGCACCAGTTTTAAAGGCACCATATAGAATGGCGCCAGTTGAAATGAAGGAGTTAATGGTTCAGTTACAGGAACTATTAGATAGAAAGTACATTCAACAGAGTATGTCTCCATGGGGAGCACCGGTATTGTTTGTAAAGAAAAAGGATGGATCGTTACGACTTTGTATCGACTATCGAGAGTTGAACAAGTTAACGATTAAGAATAAATACCCGTTTCCCAGGATCGATGATCTATTTGATCAGTTAAAAGGAGCAAAGTATTTTTCTAAGATAGATTTGTGCACGGGGTATCATCAACTGAAGGTGAGGAAGGAAGATATACCTAAGTCGGCATTTAGAACTCGTTATGGGCATTACGAAAATTTGGTTATGTCGTTTGGGTTGACGAATGCGTCAGCCGCATTCATGGATATGATGAACAGAGTGCTCAAACAGTATTTGGACAAGTTCATTTTAGTGTTCATTGATGATATTCTAGTTTATTCTAAGACGTCAGAAGATCATGCTGAACATTTAAGAATAGTGTTGGAAATACTACGGAGGGAGAAGTTGTATGCAAAATTCACTAAGTGTGAATTTTGGCTCGAACAAGTGCAGTTTCTAGGACATGTTATAGACAAAGATGGCATATCCGTAGATCCAGCAAAGGTGGAAGCAGTGAATGAGTGGGAGCAACCGAAAACACCAACCGAGGTTTGGAGTTTTCTGGGGTTAGCGGGATACTATAGAAGGTTCATTCAGGACTTTTCTAAATTAGCTACTCCATTAACGAATCTGACAAGGAAGTCGCTGAAGTATGTATGGACAAAAAAGTGTGAGCATAGTTTTCAAGAACTAAAAAGGAAGTTGAGTGAGGCACCTGTATTATCTTTACCAGATGATACGGGGAATTTGGTAGTTTATAGCGATGCTTCACATAGGGGACTAAGTTGCGTGCTCATGAAGCATGGCAAGGTCATTGCATATGCATCACGTCAGTTAAAAGATTATGAGAAGGTCTATCCTACTCATGACCTAGAATTGGCAGTTGTAGTGTTTGTTTTAAAAATATGGAGACATTATTTATACGGGGAAAAATGTGAGATATACACGGACCATAAAAGTCTGAAATATATCTTCACACAGAAGGAGTTGAATATGAGGCAGAGAAGGTGGTTAGAGATGATAAAAGATTATGATTGTGATATCTTATATCATCCGGGGAAAGCGAATGTAGTAGCCGACGCATTAAGTCGGAAGGGTAGAAAAAAGCTATCAATGTTAACGACTCAGAATGAGTTAATAACAGAGATGGCAAAGATGGAATTAGAAGTTAAGTTACCAAGTGAAATGGGGGAGATGTTATTCTCAAAAGAGACTCGACCAACGATAGTGGAATGGGTTAAGAAAGTACAGATAAGTACTGAAGAATGCGAGCGTGTGAAAAAGATAATGAAGGATGACGTAAAGACTAAGTATAACCTTGATAAAGAAGGTTTACTTCGTTTTGAAGGAAGAATGTGGGTTCCAAATAATTCCAAGTTGAAAGAATAGATTATGTGTGAGGCCCATAGTTCGAGGTACTCGATACATCCTGGTAGTACTTGTTAGGTTTGTAATATTCATGGGCGCAATCAAATTGCAAAATAATGCGGAAGCGTGTAAAATCAGAGTTTAAAAATTTTACAAACCATATACCCGGATCACCCTTTATGCACAATTATTAATTAAACGAAAAGATAAAGAATAAATCATACCCTTGAAGATCGAGCTTCCTCAGGTACAAGTTCACCTCCAAATCCTTTCGCGTTCAATCTTGAATCCACCGGGTTTGGTTCCTTCCTTTGATCAACGTTAGCCACCCAAATGTTTGGCCTCTAGAGGTGATCCACCAAGGAAGAAGAAAATTCAAGAAGATGGGTGTTTATGGCTCAAACCCTAGTTTTTCCTATCTCTATAGAAAAGGGTACTCTCCAACAAATTGGAATTATTACGTTGTAAAAGTCAACAACCCATACACCCATAATAAGACTCCTCTTATTTATAGATGTGGACAACCCACCTTAACAATTAAGGAATTGGGTTTTATTTAATTAATTAAATTTCTTTTAATTAATTAAGCTCCCTAATCTTATTAGGGATAATTAATTAAACTCCTTTAACTAATTTTCCTCCTAATCCTATTAGGAATAAATGAGAATACTTATATTAAATTAATTCCTAAACTCTTTTAGAAATTAAAATAATAATAATTGTAATAATATTAATAAGACTCCTCTTATTAATTTATATTTAATATTTCAAAATATTAAATAATAAATATTAAGCTATTTAATTTATTCTATCACCATAGATTAAATTAAATATACTTAACATATTATTACGATTATGCCATTAACTTCTTAAATAATTATTCTTCCTTTTATGGTGTGACCCTTTAGGTTCTCCATATTAAACCTGGTTGTGAATAAATCAATTAGAACAATTCTAATCTTATTTAAATAAATAAATTAAACAATTAATTTATTTAAATAATATTTATTCTACAATAGGGATAAGCCTCATAGCGATCAACGACTTTCCAGGATAATATAGATTTCAACATTAATCATTAAAGAACCTTTGAGTAAATAGTTACCGTACAATTCAATCCTTCCACCATACAATGTCCCAATTAAATATAAGGCATGGAATTCTTTCATCAAGTCTTATTTTATTTAATTATATGTATTTCGACTCTTAAATGCACAACTCAAATAATGCAAATTAGAAACTTCTTTCTAATTTCATTACATTGGCCAAGGACTCACTGGGTTGTCATTTATCGAATCACATAGGACATTTCTCTTCTTTATTAAAGTGGTAGATTCTTTATTGATCATACATTATCTCCATGTATACAACTTATTATACCCAAGCATACCCTTTGATATACCCTAAGGGTCTTAAGGAATAAGTCAAAGTATAACTCATCATACACAAGATACTATGATGATCTCAAGTCCAAGGATTACTTGTACTACTATCACTACAGAATTCCTGATTGACGGCAAATAAAACTCCATTAGGTATTCCTTAGCGAGCCACGTTCAAAGGAACTTATTCTCTAATAAGCACCTACATACTTGCTTTAGTGTCTCCACACAAAATGATCATGAGATCAATCATCCTCATCCAATGAGCAAGCAACGTATGTACCAATCTATCCGGATTCACTAATCCCCAATTTAGTAATCCAACGATTGGGAACTATTTTAGTTTTAAGCTTTCTAAGAATTTAGATCTCATTAGAATAATCATCATCATTATTCTAAAAGCATTGCTTAAAACTATGGGTTTATCACATATTATAAAAAAATCATGTAGATAATTAAAAGCCTTTAATAAATTAATACTTTTTATTAATAAATGAATAAGATTATTACAAAGTATATGCTTTATCATCAAACATGATTGGCTTGTGTGCATACTACTTTCAATCTCCCACTTGCACTAAAGCCAATCGCCATTGTATCTTATACTCTTCTTCTCTAAGTGACGATTATCCTGCTGTTGGATAAGCTTTAGTTAATGGATATGTAATGTTGTTCATGAGAGTCCACTATCTCTATAGTGATTTCCCATCTTTCAATGATTCTAATAATCAAATGAAAGTGCCACAACACATGTTTAGATCCAAGATGAGACTTAGGAACTATTCCTAGTTACGTAATGAACTTTTAATCCAAACAATCAACTTGCGACTTCATTTATAGCTATATACTTTGTCTTTATCACTAAACCAAAGAACTCTTTCTTTGTTTGGAACCTTTCCAATTCAACGCACCACTTTATTCAAGATAACACTTTACCTTAAAGTGGATTTTGATCGTCTTTAGTGCATCTGAAAACTTGAGTCTGTAAAGCCCTCTAGTTTTAATTCGGACCCACCATGATTATCACATCCCGACGAGCTGCTTAAGAACTTTAAGATGTTTTTCAACGTCTTTACGGTGATCTTCTCCAAAATATGACCGATCAACATCGGGTCTCAGTATATTTCATTGCATACATGATTGTCACTCATGCGATCTCTCTTCTTTGGAGTCTATGGGGACTATTAAGAGATACACTCCATGGCTCATCAACATGAGACATCTCTTGAGTTTGCCATGCTAAACGACTTTAGCATCAAATGAATATACGTTCCTTGGGTTAAGTCGAGCATCCTCTTAAATCTATTTATATAGATTTTATCCCCAATTAAGATACTCTTCCCAAACCATTCATGGAGGAATGTTTAGACAACTTTATCTTTCTTGATTGTAGCATTGGTATGTAATTTCTCATCCGTAGTATATCAACATATAATACTAGAAATTTCACGGCGCTCCCATCGACCCTTTTGTACACACTTAGAACTCTTACCTCATCAGATGTAACTCGGATCATCATCTTCTATGATGCATACCTCATCATCATCATCCATGATGAATCCATACCTCCTAGGTATCTTGATTACTTATTCGGTTATGATTCGGTTGTGGTACAATGCAGGTACATCTATCTACGAGTTCCTCTTATTTGACTTATAGTATTTTGTGGATCATGAACTTTTCAAGATATATAATCCTCCCACTAGCCCCTTCAATAATAAACACATTTATCTTAGAAGGCGTGTTTTCTGTAACAAACACCTTTTTTGCTAAGTAGGATTATAGAACATATACCCTAAACTTACTTTAGGATGTCCCACAAATCGACACTTGTCAAATCTTGTCCCAAGCTTATCCTTTGAAACCTTTTCACATAAGTTGGACAACCACTTATCTTAACATACTTAAGATTAGGAATCCTCCTTGTCCATAACTTTTATGGAGTCTTGGGACTGGATTTCGAGGTTACCATTTTCGTAGATATGCAGCCATTTCTAGGACATGACCCTAGAAGGATACTGGAATGTCGGTAAAATCATTATGGACCGTACCATGTCCAACAAGGTATGATTTTTCCTTCAGATACATCAATCAATTATTGCATATCAGGATGTGTCCATTATGAGAAAACTATTTGAGATGATCTAGAAACTTATTGCACAAGTATTTATCCCTTGATCCGATCAAAGAATTCTTAATACTTTGAAAATTTGTTTCACTTCTGAATTCTTTGAACCTTTCAAATAATTCACACTTGTATTTCAGCAAATACACACATTCAACTCTTTGAACGATCATCTCCTTTTCTTATACTAATTTGTTCAATATGCAAAATTATTTTCATGTAAGTCAGTATACAAAATCCATTAAGTAATCTTTCCGTTCTATTACGAAACATTATTATTATAAATAGAACAACAATTGTTCTTAATTATAATACCAAAAATTTTATTGTCAACAATAAAATAGAAATAATATTTCTAACAAGAACTAGAATACAATAACAACTTATTGACTTAATAGATTTTCCGTGAGGCATTGCTAAACTATAAGTTTTATGGCTAATATCAAACAACCTTTGCTTCATTTTCCACACATAGGATTACTTATATTTGTTTAGCTTTCTGCTTACATTTGGTCCTTCATAAATCTACATTTATGATAACCAAAGTCGGTATCCAATACCCAAGTAGAACCTTGACTTAAAGAAAATTTATTTCAATCATGAACAAAATTGTATTGTGTACCGAACTTCACTAAGCTTCTTTGGTTAGCCTCTCCGCAAGATGCTTCTTGCGAGTTTCTTTCCGATGTCGGGCTTATTGCGATGGAAGCAAACTTCTTTGCTATCCGTTTCAGATTTTGTTCTTATTATCCTTTGTTTATGCCTTTCTATATACCTTATTTGAATCGTACTTCTTTTTTTAGAAGATCCTTTAGCCCTACCAAGTAAGACATGGTCTTTCTTGGTTGAAAGTGACTCTCATCATTTTCAACATGTTAAGCAAATCAATGAGAGGTGATATCTAGCTTGTTCATATGAAAAATTTACAACAATTGTGAAAAGAGTCCGGAGTGAGTGCAAGATCAAATCTTGGCTCAACTCTCCATCCATGACAAAACCAGTTGTCCTAATTGATCAATCAAATTGATTATGTTAAGAACTTTTTATGCATCTTATAGTGTCATTGGCCATTCTAGATCGGAAGAGCTCCTTGATATGTCGATATCTATCGGTCCTACTTTCTCTCACCATCAACTACTTAATGTGCGGGAGTATAGTAGAAGTATCCATAGTTTCAGTGCCTTTGAAGCTTGTTACTCATGGATCTGAGCATGATGCATTGAGCCAATTGTGCATCATCTTGCCACTTTCTAAAAGTAGCATGTGTCTTCCTCGGAGGCATTATGCGCAACCATTCTTGAGGGATAGGCGTATTAAGGACATAAGATAGCTTTTTCAACTATGAGAACTATTCTCAATTTCCTTAACCAATCCGGTTTAATTATGGTCTCGTTAAATAACATCTAATATGTTTAGCAGTGATAGTAATTTAGACATTGTAAAATTCTCAGCAAATGAATTTGTAATCAACAACATTTTTAACATACATTCTTTTATTAATTACCAAAATAATTTAGGTCTTGTTTTAAATTGGTATCTCCCACTATTTTCTTTCAAACTATATTACCTCACTTATATAGTTAAGCAAAATCTAATTAAAGATTTGCTAGTGAGAATAAGGATCCCATTTCAAATGTATATAGCCTTGTGGTGACACAACAAACTATATATAAATAAATAGGTAGACAACTCTTTGTCAATTACATCAACTATCAACTCCTTGTATTTTGCCTCTTAGATTATTTTGATCAAGTGGTGGCACATCCGAATCAAAATTATCCAAGTTAAGTCCACCCTAGCACTCCATATATTCAAAAAGAAAAATATCATCCTTGTGGTGACCTGAACAAAACAATATTGTTCAATTTTCTTTATAAGCATCAAATGTGATAAATTAACATCTTAAATACTTAATACTTGCCTTGTGGTGACACAACAAACTCATATTAAATATTTAATACTCTATTAATTTTATCATGCTTAGAAGGCTGACGTTCGATATTCCAAATATCTTTGAGCGCTTAGGACTTAATATAAAAATTGAGGGTTTGTTATTAATTTGTCTCATCTTGTTTAGCGTTGGCATTTATATATATATATAAAATATCGTCGTATTAATGAACATCTGAAGCATGTTTGCATAATATATAATATATATAGTATAAGCATACACATATAGAATACTATATTCTACACGGATTGATTATGGACTTTTATTCTAGTTTGGTTCACTAGAGCCACCAAGTGAACCAAAAGGTCAAACCTAGGGGTGCAAGAAATAATATTTAAATATAACTATTACATTTAAACCCGGGCTCCATAACAAAGCGGGTCTTCACGCGCTCGTTGCTCCTTGATCTCCAATTTTTCAAAATTAATTCTAACTATTCCTATTACAAAACTATTTAAAATAAATAGAAACCTTGATCGCCGATCGAGGGAAGTACATAGAGGGGAATAGAATTTACATTAAGAAAAATTAGAGAAGGCAGTCTGCAGACCCATTTAATAAAACCCATACATTCATGCATCCAACTAAAATAAAATCCAATCACATTTAATCGATAGTCCATAATCAATCCCATTTATTATCATACACATCACCATATGCATCGATAAATAACATTCATCTCATGAATAATAAACATTTAATATATATATTGATATCATTTAATGGGCAAAATTAGTTAGTATAAAATCTATTTTTGAATTAAAATAAACTCCTTTATTTTAATCCAAATTTAAATCAAAATAAAACTATTTTATTTTAATTTATCTAATTTTGAATAAAATAAACTATTTTATTTTAATCAAAATCTTTAATCAAAATAAACTCTTTTATTTTAATTAATTATGGAATCCAATTCCATGTAAAAAAAAAATCTTTAATTAAAATAAACTCTTTTATTTTAATTAATTATGAATCCAATTCCATGTAAAAAAAAAATCTTATTAAAGGAAACACGAATTATCTTTCCTATTCACAAATAAACTCCTTTATTTTGAATAATATGAAATCTTATTTCATATTTAAATAAACTCCTTTATTTAAGGAAACACGGATTTTCTTTTCCTATTCACAAATAAACTCTTTTATTTTGAATAATATGAAATCTTATTTCATATCTAAATAAACTCCTTTATTTAAGGAAAAATAAAATCAAATTTCAACTCCAATTAGTTATCATGGAATCAAATTCCAACTCTAATTAGTTAGCATGAAATTCTAATTTTAAAATTAAAATAAACCTTATATTTTAATATTAAAATAAACTTTTATTTTAAGATTAAAATAAACCTTTATTTTAATTATAAAATTATTTAAAATTAAAATAAAACTTTATATTTTAATATTAAAATAAACCTTTATTTTAAAATTAAAATAAAATTTTATTTTAATTATATAATAATTAAAAATATATATAATATTACGGTAATAATATATATATATACCTGCGTTCCTTTTAATCAAAAAAAAAAAATAAACTGCGCACTTTTTTTCAAGAAAACAACTCTTTGCGCTTCTCGATTTATGGAGTAAAATGATCCACAGCCACTTGACTTTTAATGGGCCACGTAACAGCTTGAAATCCTTTTTTAAGAAGAACTTTTACGTGCTTGGCATGCCTTGTTAAAAAAAAGTTATTTTGAAACATCCTGATTCACGTGGCTGAACATTGCCCCATATTTCCGTGACTAGCATGTCCGGTTTTTTTTTTTTTTTTTTTGATTTCTTTATTAAATTTTATACAATAAAATTATGCTCAATTAAATTGTTTTAAACACATATCAACATACATATCAAATCTGAACAATTAATAATTCGCATAAAGGTTTGGCTCTGATGCCACTGTTAGGTTTGTAATATTCATGGGCGCAATCAAATTGCAAAATAATGCGGAAGCGTGTAAAATCAGAGTTTAAAAATTTTACAAACCATATACCCGGATCACCCTTTATGCACAATTATTAATTAAACGAAAAGATAAAGAATAAATCATACCCTTGAAGATCGAGCTTCCTCAGGTACAAGTTCACCTCCAAATCCTTTCGCGTTCAATCTTGAATCCACCGGGTTTGGTTCCTTCCTTTGATCAACGTTAGCCACCCAAATGTTTGGCCTCTAGAGGTGATCCACCAAGGAAGAAGAAAATTCAAGAAGATGGGTGTTTATAAACTCAAACCCTAGTTTTCCTATCTCTATAGAAAAGGGTACTCTCCAACAAATTGGAATTATTACGTTGTAAAAGTCAACAACCCATACACCCATAATAAGACTCCTCTTATTTATAGATGTGGACAACCCACCTTAACAATTAAGGAATTGGGTTTTATTTAATTAATTAAATTTCTTTTAATTAATTAAGCTCCCTAATCTTATTAGGATAATTAATTAAACTCCTTTAACTAATTTTCCTCCTAATCCTATTAGAATAAATGAGAATACTTATATTAAATTAATTCCTAAACTCTTTAGAAATTAAAATAATAATAATTGTAATAATATTAATAAGACTCCTCTTATTAATTTATATTTAATATTTCAAAATATTAAATAATAAATATTAAGCTATTTAATTTATTTTATCACCATAGATTAAATTAAATATACTTAACATATTATTACGATTATGCCATTAACTTCTTAAATAATTATTCTTCCTTTTATGGTGTGACCCTTTAGGTTCTCCATATTAAACCGTTGTGAATAAATCAATTAGAACAATTCTAATCTTATTTAAATAAATAAATTAAACAATTAATTTATTTAAATAATATTTATTCTGAATAGGATAAGCCTCCCCAAGCGATCAACGACTTTCCGGATAATATAGATTTCAACATTAATCATTAAAGAACCTTTGAGTAAATAGTTCACCGATACAATTCAATCCTTCCACCATACAATGTCCCAATTAAATATAAGGCATGGAATTCTTTATCGAGTCTTATTTTATTTAATTATATGTATTTCGACTCTTAAATGCACAACTCCAAATAATGCAAATTAGAAACTTCTTTCTAATTTCATTACTCGCCATCCAAGGACTCTTGGGTTGTCATTTATCGAATCACATAGGACATTTCTCTTCTTTTATTAGAAGTGGTAGATTCTTTATTGATCATACATTATCTCCATATACAACTTATTATACCCAAGCATACCCTTTGATATACCCTAAGGGTCTTAAGGAATAAGTCAAAGTATAACTCATCATACACAAGATACTATGATGATCTCAAGTCCAAGGATTACTTGTACTACTATCACTACGAGAATTCTATTGACAGCAAATAAAACTCCATTAGGTATTCCTTAGCGAGCCACGTTCGATGAACTTATTCTCTAATAAGCACCTACATACTTGCTTTAGTGTCTCCACACAAATGATCATGAGATCAATCATCCTCATCCAATGAAAGACAACGCGTATGTACCCGATCTATCCGGATTCACTAATCCCCAATTTAGTAATCCAACGATTGGGAACTATTTTAGTTTTAAGCTTTCTAAGAATTTAGATCTCATTAGAATGATCATCATCATTATTCTAAAAGCATTGCTTAAAACTATGGGTTTATCACATATTATAAAACAAAGATCATGTAGATAATTAAAAGCCTTTAATAAATTAATACTTTTATTAATAAATGAATAAGATTGTTACAAAGTATATGCTTTATCATCAAACATGATTGGCTTGTGTGCATACTACTTTCGATTACTAAGATGTATCAAGACCTTCGTCGAGAACTTTTGGTGTAGAACATGATGAGAGAGATTGCGAGAATCGTTAGTAAGTGCTAAACTTGTCGTAAGTTAAGTTTGAACACCAAAGACCGAGAGGATTAATCGACCCCACCGAGATTCCGGAGTGGAAATGGGAACATATCACCATGGACTTTGTGGTGGGACTTCCAACAACGAGAAAGGGATACGACGCTATTTGGGTAATAGTGGATCGGTTAACTAAATAGGAGTTAGGTATAACCTAGAGCAGTTAGCTAAGCTTTATGTCAAGGAAGTCATTTCTAAACATGGAGTACCTGTTTCGATTGTGTCTGATCGTGATCCACGATTCACGTCGGACTTTTGGAAGAGTTTGCAAGAGCAAATGGGAACGCACTTGAGATTAAGTACGGCTTATCATCCACAGACGGATGGACAAAGTGAACGAACGATTCAAACGCTAGAAGATATGTTAAGATCTTGCGTAATGGATTTCAAGAGGAGTTGGGACGAACATCTACCTTTGGTAGAATTCGCTTACAACAATAGTTTTCATGATAGTATAGGCATGCCGCCTTACGAAGCGTTGTATAGAAGGAAGTGCAGAACACCACTTTATTGGGATGAAGTAAGTGAATGTCAAATGTTGGGACCTGAGATGGTACAACAAATGGCAGACATGGTGAAGCTGATAAGAGCTCGATTAGTAGCGGCTCAAGATAGGCAACGGAAGTATGCAGATCCTCATCGAGAGAAGAAGGAGTTTGAAGTCGGTTCATATGTCTTTCTAAAAGTATCGCCTTGGAAAGGAAAGATATGTTTTGGGAAGAAAGGGAAGTTAAGTCCAAGGTTTGTAGGACCTTTTGAGATTTTAAGAAGGGTAGGAGAGGTAGCTTATGAAGTAGCCTTACCTCCAGAAATGGAAAGAATACACAATGTGTTTCACGTGTCTGTGTTGCATCCTTATAAACCGGACTACAAACACGTAATAGAATATGAGTCTATTCAAGTACAAAAAGACTTAACGTATGAAGAACTTTCGATTCAGATTATTGATAGGAAGGAGCAAGTCTTGAGAAATAAAGTAATACCTTCAGTAAAGGTAATTTGGAGTAACCACGATGCTGAAGAAGCAACGTGGGAGCTCAAAAGTAAAATGAAGGAAAAGTTTCCTCATTTTTTTACGTAAGAATAGAAAGATTCTGGGGACAGAATCCTTATACAAAGGGAAGAATGTAACGCCCGAGAATTTTGAATTTTGAATGAATTAAATTTTTATTTGATTATGTGAATTAAATGAATTTAATTGATTTATTATGTGAGTAAGATGTTCGAAGGTCATTCTATGACCTAGAATATACGGATGTGGTTAGTATTCTGGATTTGTGCTAGTATTAATGGTTGTGAATTATCAAGACGAAAATGAATGTGAGAATGTTTGCGTAAAAACACTATTCATCCGATTTCGTTCGGAGCTAGGGTTTGAAATTTTGACAAATGCGTAATGATAGAATACGAAGATAGTATGGAATATCCAATAATAATTTTGTTATGGCAAACGAAGTTTTCGCTTGCGGATGTAAAACCTAAGGGTTTTGTGAAAGAGATTTTTGAAAGGGAAATCAAATGCGTATAGTCGTTTCGGATATTATACGTATGAAATGCGAGTATTATATTAGTATGAATACGAGTATGGTATGAAGAATAGTACGACGTATAATACGATTATTGTATGAGTATTAGACGAAGAGAATACGGGAGTTATACGCGTAGAATACGAGAAGTATTAATGGAGTCTGAGTAAAGAATTTAGGTATAATTCAATTGGACTTAAACCAATAGCAAGCCCAATGAATTATATAAGCAAGCCCAAGTCAAGGCCCAATACTAATTATGTCAAGCCCAATCCAAAAAGTAAACCGCGGGTCGAACCGGTGGGTCATGGGTTGGGTAAAACCCATGGGGAAACCCATGGGATGATCCAAGGGGGGAGTGGGTCGGCCACTTGGTGGCCAAGCAAGGTAGGAAACTTTCTCACCAAGTACTTTACTTGGTGACAAAGTTGATAAAGGAGGTGGAATAGTACGGAGGTGGGGGAATTGGACCATTTTGCCCTCATGTTGTTTACTTATAAATACAAAGCTTGGGTTGAGCTTTTGTTGTTTTGAAAATCTTGTTCAACCTATACTGAGAGAGAGAAAAGCTAGAAATTCTTAATCATTCTACTTTCAAGCAAACCAATAGACGTTTATCAAGAACGTTAATTACTTCAAAGGTAAATTCTCATAAACCAAAATCTTCATCTTTTTCGATTTCTTTCTCGTAGAAAAATCGTAGATTGGTGGAGCATGTTTTTTAAGGAGATATAAGGATGTCTATTAATGACCAAATCATTTATAGGTCATGACCAAATAGAAATCGGAAGTGTTTACGTGAGTTAAAAACCATAGAAAGTCTTGAACGTGAATTTAGTTTTGGATGAACGTTTTGAAAACCTTTATAGCTAAGGAATGTTCCTATTATTTGGTTAGGATGACTATGATGAATCAATGGAGTTTTCCATTTGATTTGGCTTATATAACACGAGTAACAAAGTTATGGCGAATTTTGCGAAAATAGACGTTAAACGTCGAAAACGTAGAAAGCCCGGATTAAAGGTCAAAAGTTGTCGTGTGGCTTGAAAACGTTGGTTTCCAATGTCAACAAGTGAGATAAGGTAATTAAGAGTCGTTGGCGAAAGAATCGTCGCATTCCGACTTATAACGAAGAAAACGAGTATTGAACGGTCGAAAACGTTAAACGAACGCTTAAAAATGAACTCAAAGGTGAATTCCGAGTTAACGGATTCGAAAATGTGAAATTCTTATATGAACACATAAAGGATGTAATTTGTGAGTTGTAGGCTTTTGAATGGGTCAATTCGGATGTAAAACGAACAAATTAGGAAGCCGAGAGTTTCATTAGAAAAGTAGACTATTTTGGCCAACTGGTGCATTTAGACTTCGTACAGGCACAAAGACCAAAACCAAGATAAAGTGGTCAGCCACAACAGACTTCACTCGAAATTACCACCGCTAACTTCAGCTGCATGACTCCACCACTAGAATAAAGGATGTCGCATACGCAAGCTGTACGTAGAGAAAAATGTTGACCAAGTTAAGTTTTGTTCCATTTGAATGTAGACTTAAGGTAAGACATTAAAGGTACTTAATTTACAAAATAAGACTGAACTTAAATCACTTATAAGGTGATAATGTAAGAAGATTTAGGAATGTTTAAATAGAAATTAAACAAAGAACGTGAGAACGTAATAAGTAAACTGTAAATGACGTTCAACGTTGGTACTTAACCAATAATGATCGAATGTCGATTAGTAACGTAAAAACATTAACGAACCGTAATGAAGTAGAGAAAGTCAAATCGACTTTAATAACGAAGTTAATTCAAATAAGACATAGAAGAGAAAGAAGTTGGTTATAGACAATAAAGTTAGTTTGTTTGATAACTAATTATAGTGTGCTATGTGAATATATCATGTAGATCCTGTAAAGACTGAGAATTGTTGAATTGTTTATTCGAAGACACTTGAAGGCAAGCCTTTCTTAACGCTTGTATAACCTTCGTGTTAGCCAAGTTTTACATGATGCATGTTATACAATGCATGAATGGTTTTAAAGAAAGAGTCGATACATGTTTTAACTCGGCTAGACAAGTATTAAAGAATGAATGGATTTGTTTGCAAGTCTGATGATATAGAACTGTTAACGCTATCTGATGCCAAGTATTTGGTACGGATGAGAAGGTAAGTGTGTCTATGTACAAACAAAAAGTATTTTCATCGATTATTCGATGGGCACGCGAGGTTGCCAAATGTTGAACGTAAATACGTTTAACGTAAGAGTGTTGATCAACATAGAGTACAATAGGCTGATCACCTAGAAGTGCTCATAAGTAAAGACGGATAAATGGCCTTAGTGTCGGATGTCCTTTTCAAGTATGAAAACGAAAAGAGTATTTTCATGGTCTATTGATTGGTTCATCATTCCTAAGCTATTATATATATATATACTTTGGAATTGTTGTTATGACACGAGAAGTACTAGTCAAATGTTTCATAGTGCTTCGTAGATAATTGTTAAGATATGGAAATAAAGCATGTAATTGTTAAGGTGATATTCATATGATTCTTTGTTAAGACTTGATGAGCTAGTTATGCTCATTCTTGCTTGAACCATATGTTTGCAGCTAAAGTCGAACGAATTGAGAGTTCTAAGAGAGATAAAGGCAAGGCTAAGATGGACAATTAAT
The DNA here is from genome assembly GCA_020205615.1 of Panax quinquefolius. Lineage (NCBI taxonomy): Eukaryota > Viridiplantae > Streptophyta > Magnoliopsida > Apiales > Araliaceae > Panax > Panax quinquefolius. The sequence continues at coordinate 110,954,840 of CM035172.1, forward strand.
CATCTTGTAATAGATTAGTGTATTGTATGTAATATACTTATGAAGAACAACGAATGTATTCGGTTAAGAACCTGGGAAGGGATTTGTTACAAATGTAATACAAAGATAGTAATTACACTCATTTTGTTGTTATCTCAATGGAATGATTGTATGGATTGTAGTATCGTGGAGCACCATCATTCCGGGTTGGAAGATACCCGGATTTAAGGCGTCATAGGTTGCTCCACAAGACAAATCGCTTTCGTGGATGGAACCTATATATATATATATATATATATATATATATATATATATATATATATATATATATATATATATATATATACATCAAAGAACAAGAGCATTATTCTTAAATAGCATTCCTCCTTAAATAAGCTCTCTTTATTAAAACTACGTAGTTTTGGAGTGAATGTGGGTGGCATTTTGTAAATAAAAAGAAAACTAGTGGGACCACTCTCTTTAAGCCACTCCAAAACGCAATGTAGTTTTAATAAAGGAGTGCTATTTAAGGAGGAATGCTTTTAAGAGAATGTTTTGATCCTTGCTATATATATATATATATATATATATATATATATATATATATATATATATATATATATATATATTCTCAATTATTTTATAATTAAAATAAAAGTTTATGTTAATCTTAAAATAAAGGTTTATTTTAATATTAAAATAAAAGAGTTTATTTTAATCTTAAAATTGGATTTCATGCTAACTAATTAGAGTTGGAATTGGATTCCATGATAACTAATTGGAGTTGAAATTAGATTCCATGTTTACTTAAATAAAGGAGTTTATTTGGATATGAAATAAGATTTCATATTATTCAAAATAAAAGAGTTTATTTGTGAATAAGAAAGAGAATCAAGATTTCCTTAAATAAAGGAGTTTATTTAGATATATAATATGATTTCATATTATCCAAAATAAAAGCGTTTATTTTGACTTGGAATTGGATTCCATAATTAATTAAAATAAATGAGTTTATTTTGATTAAAATAAAATAGTTTATTTTATTCAAAATTGGATAAATTAAAATAAAAGAGGTTTATTTTGATTTAAATTTGGATTAAAATAAAAGAGTTTATTTTAATTCAAAATTAGATTTTATGCTAACTAAATTTGCCCATTAAATGATATCAATATATATTTTGAATGATTATTATTCATAAGATGAATTTATTTATTGATGCATATGTAGATGTGTATGATAATAAATGAGATTGATTATGGACTATTGACCAATGTGATTGGATTTTATTTTAGTTGGATGCATGAATGTATGGGTTTTATTAAATGGGGTCTACGAACCTCTTCTTCTCTAAATTTTTCTTAATGTAAATTCTATCTCACTCCTATGTACTTCCCCTTAACTGCTGATTAAGGTTTCTATTTATTTTAAATAGTTTTGTAATAGGAATAGTTAGAATTATTTTGAAGAATTGGAGATCAAGGAGCAAGGAGCGTTTCAAGACCCGTTTGTAATGGAGCCCGGGTTTAAATATAATAGTTATATTTAAATATTAATTCTTGCACCCCTGGGGTTTGACCTTTTGGTTCACTTGGTGACTCTAGTGAACCAAACTAGAATTAAAGTCCATAATCAATCCGGGTAGAATATATTATTCTATATGTGCATGCTTATACTATATATATTATATATTATGAAAACATGCTTTGCATGTTAATTAATATGACACGTATTTTATATATATGTGTGTGCATGCACGCTAAACAAGATGAGACAAATTAATAACAAATCCCTCAAAGATAAAAATAATAGAGTATCAATTAATTATTATAAGTTTATTGTGTCACCACAAGGCTAATCTTAATTCTTTGAGATGTTAATTTTATCACATTTGATGCTTATAAAGAAAACTGAACAATGTTGTTTTGTTGTGTCACCACAAGGACAATATTTTTCTTTTTTGAATATATGGAGTGCTAGATTGGACTTAACTTAAATCATTTTAGTTTGGATGTGCACACACTTAACCATTATGATCTAAGAGGCAAAATACAAGGAGTTGCATAGTTGATGTAATTGACAAGAGTTGTCTACCTATTTATTTATATATAGTTTGTTGTGTCACCACAAGGCTATAAACATTTGAAATGGGATCTTTATTCTCACTAGCAAATATTTTATTAGATTTTACCGAACTATATAAGTGAGGGTAATATAGTTTGTTGAAAATAGTGGGAGATACCAATTTAAAACAAGACCTAAATTATTTTTGGTAGTTAATAAAAGAATATATGTAAAAATGTTAAAAAACAAATTCATTTACAGAATTTTACAATGTCTAAATTACTATCACTGCGAAACATATTAGATGTTAATTAATCGAACCGAATTATTCGAATTGGTTAAGGAATTTGAGAATAGTTCTCATGGCTGAAAAGCTATCTTATGTACTTAATACGTCTTTCCTGCAATGGTTGCAAACAATGCCACTGAGGAAGAGATTGCTACTTTTAAAAAGTGGCAAAATGATGCACAGTTGGCTCAATGCATCATGCTCGCATCCATGAGTAACGAGCTTCAGCGTCAGCATGAAACTATGGATGCTCTTACTATATTCTTGCACATCAAGTAGTTGATGGTGAGGAAAGTAAGACTGATAGATATCAGATATCTAAGGAGCTCTTCCGATCTAGAATAACCGATGACACTACAGTACATACACAAATCCTTAACATTATCAATTGGGTTGAATAAATTAGGATAACGAGTTTTGTCATGGATGGGGAATTGTGCCAAGATTTGATCTTGCACTCACTCCCGAACTCTTTTCACAATTATTGTGAATTTTTCATATAAACAAGCTAGATATCAACTTCGCTGATTTGCTTAACATATTGAAAAATATTGAAAGTCACTTTCCAACCAAGAAAGACCAAGTCTTACTGGTAGGGTTCAAATGATCTTCTAAAAAGAAGAACAATTCTAAGAAGGTAAATAAAAAAGGCAAAAACAAATGATAATAAGAACAAAACTGATACGGATAGCAAAGGAGTTTGCTTCCACTGTAATAAGCCTAGACATTGGAAAGAAACTGCAAGAAGCATCTTGCAGAGGATAACCAAAAAAAGCTTAATGAAGTTTCGATTACAAATACAATTTTATTCATGATTTAAAATAAATTTTTCTTTAAGTCAAGGTTCTACTTGGGTATTGGATACCGACTTTGGTTATCATAATTATAGATTTATGAAGGAACCAAGGTAAGTAGAAAGCTAAACAAAGATAAGTATTCTATGTGTGGAAAATGAAGCAAAGGTTGTCAGATTAGCCATGAAACTTATAGTTTAGCATTGCTACGAACAAATCTATTAAGTCAATAAGTTGTTATTGTATTCTAGTTCTCGTTAGAAACATTATTTCCATTTTATTGTTGACAATGAAATCTTTTGTATTATATTTAAGAACAATTGTTATTCTATTTATAATAATAATGTTTTGTATAGAACTGGAATATTATTTAATGGATTTTGTATACTTGACTTACGTGAAAATAATTTTGCATATTGAACAAATTAGTATAAAAAATTAAAAAAAAAAGAGATGATCATTCAAAGAGTTGAATGTGTGTATTTTCTGAAATACAAGTGTGAATTATTTGAAAGGTTCAAAGAATTCAGAAGTGAAACAAATTGGCAAAGTATTAGGATTCTTTGATTGGATCAAGGAAGGAATACTTGTGCAATGAGTTTCTAGATCATCTCAAATGGTTTTCTCACAATGGATGCCTCCTGATACGCAATAATTGATTGATGTATCTGAAAGGAAAAATCATACCTTATTGGACATAGCGCACTCCATAATGATTTTACCGACATTCCAGTATCCTTCTAAGATAATGCCCTAGAAATGGCTGCATATCTACGAAAAGGTAACCTCAAAATTTTCTCACATAAGCTGGACAACCCCTTATCAAAATTCCAAATCTTAAGTATATTAAGATAAGGGGTTGTCCAGCTTATGTGAAAAGGTTGTTCTTAAATCTAATACAAAAGATTTCTTTGTCCAACAATAAAATAAAAATAATGTTTCTAACGAGAACTGGAATACAATAACAACTTATTGAACAATTAGGACAACAGGTTTTGTCATGGATGGAGAGTTGAGACAAGATTTGATCTTGCACTCACTCTCAAACTCCTTTCACAATTGTTGTGAATTTTTCATATGAACAAGCTAGATATCAGCTTCGCTGATTTGCTTAACATCTTAAAAAATATTGAGAGTCATTTTCCAATCAAGAAAGACCAAGTCTTACTGGTAGGGGTCAAAGGATCTTCTAAAAAGAAGAACGATTCTAAGAAGGTAAATAGAAAAGGCAAAAACAAAGGATAAGCTTGGGACAAGATTTGACAAGTACAGATTTGTGGGACATCCTAAAGTAAGTTTAGGGTATATGTTCTATAATCCTACTTAGCAAAAGGTCCTTCTAAGATAAAGATGTTTATCATTGAAGGGGCTAGTGGGAGGATAATTGATCTTGAAGAGTTCAAGAACCACAAAATACTATAAGTCAAATAAGAGGACCCTGTAGATGGACCTATTGTACCACAACCGAATTGTAAATATGGAATAGAACCGAAGATACCTAGGAGGTATTGTGACGCCTCCAAATTCAGGTACTTGAAACCCGAACTCGGTGCTTCACGATACCATTTCTATGAGCGGAATAATAATAACAATAATATAAATATCAAACTTAATTTACATATATCAATGTCTAAATCCCAAGTACGCGGCCTTTAACATTCATTACATCATAGATAATAAATATCATTGTCTTAATAAACTTTAACTATTACATAGAATATTATAAAACTCATTCGAACAGCTTTTCTTTCCCCTTGTTCTTGCCTGAACCTTCTGGTTGATCATACTTAGCTGAAAATATTTAAATTTAAAGCAAGAATGAGCATTTGATTGCCCAGCAACTAATAACAACAATATATATTAGCTGAAAGAATTAAATGTTTTCTTTGAAAGACACTTCTACAACAAATCAACAGTTGTGAAGTAAGTTGAACAAATAATAACAACATATTACTTCCATACGAAATTTTTGAAACTATGTATTGACTATAACTGGAGATCAGTCAACATACTATGAATATTATTTTCTATTTTCGAAAAGGTTAAATGAAATTCATCACATGAACTGTCATAACTTACGAACACGGGGGTGATCACCCATTATGCCTCAGATTGATCAATACTACATGCAAGAACGATATTATCGTTCACTCAATCCACCTTAGGTGTACAAAATTTTTCCCATGTTCGGGATGTTCATACTTAGTCGGGAATCCAAACCAAAATAATCTGGTTGGATACAATAAAGTTCTATCTTACTCAATAATATTTTTAAATATGTGTCTAGCTGGATCAAGTAGCTTAGACAACTTTTAATTAATGTATACATACCGGAACTCAATAGGTATGTATTAACATGTGATTAAATACAATGATTATCCATGTGAAGACACTTTTCTAACCCTATATAGGAATTAAAGAACAGAATAAATATCTGAATTATACAATAATACAATGATCGGATGATTTAAGAACTTGTATGAATTCAAAGATTTGATACATAATCGATAACAATAGAGTTAATAATCTGACATAATAATAATATAATTCTGAAACTTCTCATGACGCCCCCCCAAATTAGGTATACGTCACCCATCTTGAATAATCACTTACATGGTACATAAATTCAAATACAACTTACTAATATAAGCGTAGTGTACAATACGACATAAACTATGAGTTTGAATACAAATATTGTCTACTAGATATTATACAAACTCAAAAGGAGTCCTCATTACAACTATTATCACACTATTTCACGTAATAGTGAGGACTATTAATGCTATCCTCTGGACCATTACTTGCTCCTCGACTGGCCCCAAACTATGTTCTCATTTCAAGAGAATGAAAGAAAGAAAGGTGAGCTCAACTAGCCCAAAGAAGAAATATTATGACTAAGATAATGCGTAATAAATTATCATTAGCCTTCAACAAGTTAAACCGATAAAATACAATAGACAACCATTTAATCTGCAGTGGAATAAGCAATCCATTAAAAGAGTCAAGTAGAGAATAAAGTCTACTATCTTTTAGGTTTTAAAAGGTTTTCATCAATTTTTATCACGAGACTCACCACAATAAATAAACCACCACATCTAATCATCCCCGTACCACACTTTCGAGGATTTTCATCAAATTATCAATGGTCATGACTATCTTAATCACCCCTCGGTCATAATCATACCAAAATTATCCATCACCGTGCATTACGAAAGCCACCGAGGACTTGTCACATCATTTATATCAAGTCATGATTATACCGAATGATCCTCGGTCATAATCATACTAAGTTCATCTATGCACGTAAGCCAAAGATAACATAATATAACATGAGGATGATGACAATGACATAATAATTCAATAAAACAAGTTCAAGAATTATTTAATCCATGAATTATTAACGTCCAAATTGTCAACATGATATCTTTGTTTACGTGAGTAAAATTCAAGAATGATCGGAAGAATATTTCCATGAAAGATATCGGATGAAACGCAAATATCAAGGATATTCTACTAATTTCATGGAGTATAGAAGTCAAAGTTTTAACCAACTGGGTATAATAAAGAATGGAATAACAAAAGAAATCACCATGCATGCGGTGCTTGCAGCATGTACGGGTTATTCCAACATAATAATAATAACGGAACCAGTCGTCGTGAAATTCACAATTCAAGCGGATGTTCCAACAGTAATAATAAAGATGGAACCAGGTCCGTGTAAAAACACATGAATAGGATATTCCAATGTAATAATAAAGATTTTAACCAGTGTCCTGTAAAACACACGAGCTGTGATGTTCCAATGTATAATAAAGATTTTAACCAGTCCTGTAAAACACATGACAATGTGATGTTCCAAATGTAATAATAGAAGAATGTCACCAAGTATAGGGTAAATCATGATACAAAAGTTATTCCAATGTAATAATAAGCAATGGAATAACATAAGGATTTCACCAAGTATAGGGTATGCCATATCACAAAGTTATGTATAGGGTATGCCACTTTTACAAAGTTATTCCAATGAATAATAGTGAATGGAATAATGTAAGTTCTCTTCAAGAAGAAAGAATAACACCCCTTACCGTAAAAGAACCGAATATAGAAGTAGTGAAGTAGCGTAATACTCTTCTTCTTTCTATAACTTTCTCTATAAACTTCTCTCTCTATAATTTCTCTCTGTAGTTTCAATGAATTCGTAAGAAAATAATGAAGGAATGAGCTTCTATTTATAGAAAAATGGAATGCATAAGAATTAATCCATGAACGGTCAGATTGATTTACTTTTAATCGACGGTCCATATTTAAAGAAAAATCTTTTAAATAAAATATAATATATTCTATTTATATAAAAACATTTTACTATGCAAACACAATGCAATACTATGCAAAACACTATGCAAAATACTATGCAACACTATGCATAATAAAATATAATATATTCTATTTATAGAATAACTTTAATAAAGTATTCTATTTTATATAAAGATGTTTCGCTTTTATTACGTTAATAATACTGAATAAAACAAAACGTCATTATCGCTTATAATAATTCATATTATTAATCGTGAATAATGGAATCAAACCGAAGTGACTTCTCACATAGGCATCAATAATCAATACCGCGCTACTTATGCAACCACACGACATCGTATTTACTTTTACTACCGAGTAGTTCAACAATGATCAACGGAAAACTTCCGCCGTTATTTTAATAAAATATTTTTATCGCTTTCGATCAATCCGACAATAATTACATTATTAGGGTCCACCAATGATTGAGCCATTGTATTTAATATTCCCTCGCTAAACCGAATATTCCCAGACCAATCTAATATAATATAACCACTTGCATACTTTGCAAAATTTATAAATACTACCCACAACTATAATATTATCTCAAATTCACACCATAATATTAAAAAATTATTTCGACCAAATTTAAATCTTTATTAATAAAATCTGGGGTCTCACACTTTCTTACTCATGTCCATTGCATAAAGTAAATGTAAAAGTAGGATACTTGCCTGAGCTGATACTTACAATAACGCAACTTAGATTAATCTTTTATACAGTGACCTATCAGTAATAAGATCATTCATTCGATTAGAATTTTATATCATATCACATAGTACTGCTATTTGCAGTCTGCACTTAACCTAATCACATTGTCATATATGTTAACAGTTATTGATTCACTAACAAACACATATCTAGTCAATTTATCTAAGTCTAGATCAATTTCTGAAATATTTCGGTGTACCGACGGCTTTATCGGATAAATAATCGAGTTTATATTTACTTTAACTTTATTCTGGAACTTCAATACTATAGTAGATAATTTAAATATTAATCATATTATTTTTCAAGGTATTATAATAATTTTGAAATAATTATTATAATTTATCATGATTTTTCAAACACTGAAATTATTTTTAATTGATTTAAATATTAACTAATTCTATTATCATTAATATTTAATTATTAATAAAACCATTGCCAAAATATTAAAATTATTTATAATAACTTAAAATATGTTTAAAGTATTAATATTACCCTTAAATGATTTTTATTATATTTAAAATTATTTTTAAATAATTACCATTAATATTATAATATTAATTTATTATTTATCAAAATATTAAAAGTCATTTATTATAACTTAAAATATTTTTAATTCATTTATATCCTTTTTAAATAATTTTAAATAAATAAAACCATTTTTAATTTATTTATTCAATATAATTATTAAATAAGTTTAATATCATTAATATTTAATTATTAATAAAATTTACCTTTAAATATCAAAAGTTAGATTTTATAACTTAAAATATTTTTAAACTATTAATTTTCATTTAAAATGATTTTTATAATATTAAAATCATTTTCAATTAATTTATTTAATATAATTATCAAATAAATCTAATATCATTAATATTAAATAATTAATGAAACTTATCTTAAAATATTAAAAGTTATGTTTTATAACTTCAAATATTATTAATTACCTTATTGTTATTTAAAATGATTTTTAATACAATAAAATCATTTTTAATTAATTTATTTAATGCATTTATTAAATGAATTAAATACCAAAAATATCGAAATAAATATTAATATTTATGAAAAATATGTCAAATTATTAAAAGTTAATTTTTATAACTTAAAATAATTTTAAAACTATTTTTGTAATTTACAGAATTTATTTACTATTTTTAAATAATTTTTAGAAATTAAATTAATTAATTATAATAAGTCTGTCGCTAAAGCCCTTTGGCGACAGTAAGTGTCGCCTTAGGTGTTCTTGAGAAACCCATGTGTTCATACTCGGTGTTCGAGTGAGCTACTTTGACCAAGCTTAATTCCATGTGTAATGTGTTTCTGGTCTAGTTAATGGTTAGATATTATAGTACGGATGTAATACACAATCTAACAACAAACATGGTCAAAACATACATCATCTGCAAGATCTAAGCTCAAGAAAAATTTGTCAGAGCTGTTCTTGACGTTTCTGGGCTGCCTAGAAAATAAAGTCGTGGCCGGTTAACCTTTTTGATGGCCCTCTATCATACAATCTGTCCATGGTAAATGTGTTCTGAACGTCGAGCTGTCTAAAGTAATCAACAGACAACATGTTTCAATCCATGTTCAAAGCTAAACATAATTAATCAAAACGATTTGGGCTCAACAAGTTCTTGTCAGAACGTTTCTGGGGTTTTCCCAGAAACCCAGTAGTTTAACCTATCACTTTCATGCTCGATTTCCTTTATGTTATGATCATGATTTATGTCGTTTAATGGTTCAAATCTATTCTATACATGACAAGGAACATTAATATATAACAACAAATCAATTTAACAATAACAGATCCACAAGCTATGACTCGGTCAAAGCTTGTCAGAAAAACATTCATACCTTTTTCTGGAAATTCCATAAATGTAAAATCAGTACAAGTTGCCTACTTTGACCAGTTGTTACATTTGATCTGTTGATTGTTTATGGAATCTTAAGGCATGGGTCTACAGTCCATATTACCAGCTACAACATGTTCATAACAACAACATCAAATCACTTATTACCTGATAGATCAAGAAGCTAAAAGATGTTGTCAGACTCAGTTTTATAATTTCTAGGTTACCCAGATTTGGCCCGGTCAATGGGTTTTGACCGATTATAACTTACAATCTACACATCCAATGACCATGATTCTACTTGCAGATTAAAGACCACGTATCAGGCTACAGTATAAAACATTTAAACCACAAAAATCAAACACAGACAGAGATCTACAAGGCCTGACATTCACTGTCAGACCTCAAAAGCAAAATTTTCCAATTTTTGTAAAATGCTAGATCTGAGCTTATAGATGTTATGGATCTAACATCTATCAACCCAGTTCACTTAATTAGACTCCATACTACATATTTAACACAAAAAAGCTAACATCTAATATAAGATCAAAAGTCAGATTTCTAGTTTAGGGTTTACCTTTTTATGAACCAATCTTTGATTCTAGGCTTCTGATTTGTTAGAGGATTTCGTGGGGCTTGTTTTGTGACTAATCTAGCAAGGAAATTTCATGGGTTTGAGCTTGAGAGAGTTTGGTTGGGTGTTGGTTGCACAATTGAGTAAATAATACACTTTCTCTTTCTAAATCTATATGTAAAACATGTATGCAATGAACTTGGTTGATCACATGGCTGAGATTTGTAGCTTGTAGGCTCATAGCTAGGTAGACTAGGGTGTCTAGCAAGATATTGCTAGATTTGGCTAACAATAATTCACCAAATGGACCAAAAAGGGTAAAATGGCAATTTGTGTTTTAATTTCAAGGGTATTCTTGTCCAAGGTGCTTGAATCTAGGGTTTAATCACTAGATTTTACATCTTAAAGTTTCCCAAATAATTACTAGGGTTTGAAAAATTAAAATTAATGTGTAATAAAATTTTAATTTAAAACACACTAATTAAATTAGGGTTTTTAATAGAAATTAGGGTTTTAAATAATTAGGGTTCCTTAACATCATTAGGGTTCCCAAATTAACAATTCAATTTGCTAAAATAATAATAATTAGGGTTTCTAAAATTTGCAATTAGGGTTCCTAATTAGAAAATTAGGGTTTTTAATTTTAAATTAGGATTTTCAAATATTAATTAGGGTTTTTCCTAATTAACAGAAATTCTATAATACGCTACTTAATTCATATAACACCATTCCTGACCGATCTTAAATTCCAATTTTGAGTTTCCAATTAGGGTTTATGATAGTATTACTAGGGTTTCTCGTGATACACCGTAATTGTTCTAACCAACATCGACCTACTCATATCTTTGTATATATTTATAAAGAATCGAAAAATCAAAATATAATGAATATTATATTATTATTCTCATCCCTCGATAAAATCCCAAATTTAGGGTTTGGATTCCGTATCTGGTTTATCTTTCATATATAACATTTTTAATTAAGTTAAAATAATTAACTTAATAATCAGAACTAAAATTCATATAATAAAATAATATAATTATTATAATAATTCTTTAATCATTTCATATATTATTTAAATAATATAAAAATCATATTTTCATAAAAAATAAATAATAAAGACATCTCTACTATAAAATTAATTATTATAAGTATATACTTTATAATGATCAATAATTCTAAAATAAAATTATTTGAAATTATTTATGTAATAAATAAATTTTATTTATCACATATATACATACACATTACTTGGCACATATTCCCATCTTTAAAATAAAAAAAATTATATGCAAAATTTCTTATTTATTTATATAGAAAATATCGGGTTATTACAGGTATGGATTCATCGGAGATGATGATGATGAGGTACACATCATAGAAGATGATGATCCAGTTACATACGATAAGGTAAGAGTTGTAGACACTTAGAGAAATGGATTGAAGCAAGCTTCTCAAATATGGAACATTCGTTTTGATGAGATAATCAAATAAGTTTGATTTTATCAAAAACAAGAATAAACCTAGTATATACAAAAGGGTCAGTGGGAGCGTTGTGACATTCCTAGTATTATATATTGATATACTACGGATAAGGAATGACATGCCAATGCTAGAATCGGTAAAGATAAAGTTGTCGAAATATTCCTCCATGAATGATTTGGGAAGAGTATCTTAATTGGGGATAAAAATCTATATAGATAGATTTAAAAGGATGCTCAACTTAACCCAAAAAACGTATATTCATTTGATGCTAAAGTCGTATGACAAACTCCATAGGATGTATCATATTGATGAGCCATGGAGTGTATCTCTCTTAATAGTCCTCATAGACTCATAAAAGAGAGATCGCATGAGTAACTATCGTGTATACAATGAAATATACGAGACCTGATGTTGATCAGTCATATTATGGAGAAGATCACTGTAAGACAGTGAAAAACATCTTAAAGTACTTAACTGACACTAAGGATGTGATTAAAATTTATGGTGGGTCTAAATTAAAACTAGAGGGCTTAACAGACTCAAGTTTTTTAGACAGACCAAGACGACAAAAATCCACTTTAAGGTAAAGCTTTACCTTGAACGGTGGTGCAATGAATTGGAAAGGTTTTAAACAGCAAAGAGTTGTTGGTTTAGTGATAAAGACAAAGTATATAGTTGTAAATGAAGCTTCAAGTTGATTGTTTGGGTGAAAAGTTCATTACAGAACTAGGAATAGTTCCTAAGTCTCATCTTGGATCTAAACATGTGTTGTGGCACTTTCATTTGATTATAGGAATCATTGAAAGATGGGAAATCACTATAGAGATAGTGGACTCTCAAGAATAACATTACATATCCATTAACTAAAGCTTATCCAACAGCAGGATAATCGTCACTTAGAGTAGAAGGGTATGAGATACCATGGCGATTGGCTTTAGTGCAAGTGGGAGATTGAAAGTAGTATGCACATAATCTAATCATGTTTGATGATAAAGCATATATTTTGTAACAATCTTATTCATTTATTAATAAAAAGTATTAATTTATTAAAGGCTTTTAATTATCTACATGATGCTGCTTTATAATATGTGATAAACCCATAGTTTTAAGCAATGCTTTTAGAATAATGATGATGATCATTCTAATGAGATCTAAATTCTTAGAAAGCTTAAAACTAAAATAGTTCCCAATCGTTGGATACTAAATTGGGAATTAGTGAATCCGGATAGATTGGTACATACATTGCTTGCTCATTGGATGAGGATGATTGATCTCATCATCATTTGTGTAGAGACACTAAAGCAAGTATGTAGGTGCTTATTAGAGAATAAGTTCACTGAAAGTGGCTCGCTAAGGAATACCTAATGGAGTCTTACTTGTCTGTCAATAGGAATTCATGTAGTGATAGTAGTACAAGTGATCTTTGGACTTGAAATCATCATAGTATCTTGTGTATGATGAGTTATACTTTGACTTATTCCTTAAGACCCTTAGGGTATTGTCGACGTCGAGATTTTTTAGTTGTCCCTTTTCGTTACTTGTTCTTTGGTGTTCTCATTTTAGGTGAGATTTGTTTGAAAAAATAAGTGAAAACGGTACGACATGTATAATGTCGACGATGAACTGTTACGAGTCGCCAGTTGGTTTTTAAATGGTTGTACCAACACAACCGAGAAAAAAAGGTTTGCACATTGACCCAAATGATGTGACATCATAAACGGGTTTGGGTGAAACCGAGATTCATTAGGGTCCGGACTTGATTATGAGGAGGGAAGGTGTTAGGCACCCCCCGACATCCGTGTTACCACGGTGACTGCCACTTTTCAAGAAATTGTTATCTGAATGTGTGTGTGTGTGTGGGTCAATGTGCCGTTTATTTGAAAGTAGTGCGAGGCCTCGTTCGCACCTATATACACTAGGTTTGAATTTATGTAAAAATTCAATTTTAACAAGATATGGCAGTGATGTTTTATAAAAGAGGTTTTTCAAACCCTTATGCTCAATAGTAATTGAACCTTTTACACTCCCATTTTATTAAGTGTTCGGCTTGATTGCTTTTAGTTCCGAGATGCGAAGCATCTATAAGAAAATAATGTACAAAATAATATCGACTTCCTCGTAGGTATGAAAACCATCTTAGGAAATTCAAACACCGCAGATAAATTTACAAGCCGCTTACAGCTGAAAAAGTCCATCACGGGAACCGAATCTAGATTCAATAGACTGAATCTGTGATCACATGATTCCTAGGCTCACATGATGCTGCAATTTGTATGAAAGCGGTAAGCAAATATATATATAAGCTATAAATATATATATATATACACAGACATGATCACCAACCATGAAGCACCTCCATGGGGGATCAAAAATATAAATAAAGTTGTAAAAGCTATCAACCGTCACGGAGGAAACTCCTGGCGGGACAAAACGTAAATAAAGTTGTAAAAGCGATCAACCGCCACGAAATAAACTCCAGGCGGGACGAAATATATATATATATATATATATAAGCAATAAACGCACTTATGTAAAATCGAGCTCATCGAGAGTTCGACAGTAGTTCGACAATAATTAATATATATATAAATATAAATATATATATATATATATAAAAGCAAGTACACACTCCAGATGTAAAATTCAGGCTCATCGAACAAAGTTCGACACACAGTTCATATATGTATAAATATATATATATATAAGCAAATAAACGCTCCAGACCGAAGTCTAGGCTCAATCGAGGCATAACTCGATAATGTTAGTCCATATACATATATATATATATATATATATACAAACTAAAATAAAACTACGGACCGAAGTCTGGGCAAACACACGCAACACGACTCTCAACGTGAAGAAGGGTGTGTGCAAAGATGAAGAGAAATACTTTAAAGTGTGTGAGAAGGCTTACAGTGGGCTGCCAAAGAAGACTTCTATATCCTTAAAGTGGATGAAACTTGGCTCCCACTGGTACAAGAGTAGCTATATGTGAGCTCACAAGTGTTTAAAATGAGAAAACACTCAGTATATTGTAAGTACGGAGCAAATTTGACAGGGCTTCCTCGCCGTCTCTCTTCTTAAAATGGCCACCCCAAGCCCCTTATTTATAGAGGGGGGAGCAGCAGTGTACTACTGCCCACCGCAGTGTACTGAAAGGTCCGCCTGTTCTCCCCAGGTTTTCATGGGTCGCGTGGTCTCGCAAGATCGTGCGAAGAAACCAACGCAATGTCCGCTCGAACTTTCAGAATTACAATCCGGGCATCCGACTGAGGTATGTAGGACCTATTTTGGACCGCCTTGTTGAGAGTTATACAATGGCATGGGATTAGAGGTTGTAAGAAGTCAGGAAGATGGGACGGTGCCCTCCGGTCTTTAAGTTTCAAATTCTATCTGTTACCCTGCATAATAGTCACTCGGGATTGGTTTTCTCTGATTCTTGTGGGACATTTTTGTGTATAAAATGTTAAAACGGCGTGATGTGGCTTCAAAGTGGCTAGATGATGACTTTGCCCCTCACCGGAGTCATCGCCGATTTAGGCTGATAAAGAAAATGTTGCTCAGGGTTATTTCTGAGATTGGACTACTACAAATGTTGAAGGTCCTCAGTGTCATCTCTGAGGTGCGCCTGTATTCCCGGTGTTATCTCCGGGTCTTCTACTGAGTGCCTAGAATTGTTCTAATTGATTTATTCACAACCGGTTTAATATGGAGAACCTAAAGGGTCACACCATAAAAGGAAGAATAATTATTTAAGAAGCAAATGGCATAATCGTAATAATAAGTTAAGTATATTTAATTTAATATATGGTGATAGAATAAATTAAATAACTTAATATTTATTATTTATTATTTAATATTTTGGAAATATTAAATATAAATTAATAAGAGGAGTCTTATTATTATTATTACTATTATTATTATTATTATTTAATTCTTAAAGGAGTTTGAGAATTAATTAATAAATGTACTCTCATATATTCCTAATAATATTAGGAGACTAATTAATTAAAAGAGTTTAATTAATTATTCCTTAAAAGATTAGGAGTCTAATTAATTAAAGGAGTTTAATTAATTAAAATAAAATAAAATTCCTTAATTGTTAAGGAGGGTTGCCTACATCTATAAATAAGATGAGTCTTATTATGGATGTGGTGGTTGACACTTTCACAACAAACGTATTCACGTAATTCCAATAGTTGGGAGAGTACACCAGTCATGAATATTACAAACCTAACATATCTCCGCTACACCAGTCATATTTACTCTCTTACTAAGGTAAGGGGTATTATTTATTTCATATTCGTAAGATATATTATTTTTCGTATTTGTAAGGAATATTATTTTCGTTCAATATTCGTAAAGAATATTATTTTCGTTCAATATTCGTAAGGGATATTATTTTCGTTCAATATTCGTAAGGGATATTATTTTCGTTCAATATTCGTAAGAAATATTATTTTCTTCCATACTCTATAGTATGTAAGTAATATTATTTTGTTTTAAATTCCTAAATCTACACTTATTTTGATAAGTATTGCTTCCATAATCCCAGAAATTAGTAGAATATCTTTGAGTTTTACGCTTCATCAAGTATCGTTTCACTAGAATTTTGGTCTGAACTTTCTTATTAATTTTCAATATTTTCATGTTGGGTTACTATACATATGGTACTATTTATGGGTACTATTCATGGGGTACTATTCATACGGTACTATTTACGGGGTACTATTCACGATAAAATTGGTTTCTTTTCTGTTCAAATTATTTTTGATACATGAATATCATTCTTGAATTTTACTCCACAATTAGTTATCATGTTGAGAATTTGGACATTTTTGAACTCTGGATAAATTGAATTATAAATCTCTAATATTTATCTTTGATCTCACTTGATTGATTCCTTATATCATTGTCATCATCCTCATGCTTATATTATAGTGAAAGTCATCTTTGGGCCGTAGTGCATAGATGGACTGTAAGACTTCGAATTTTATGAAATAAAAGTATTCAATTTTTTTATAATTATTATTATATTCAGTAAATGGTTAAATTGATAAAAAGATAAAGTTAAGGGTGATATGTGAAAATTTTACAAAGTAAACAAGTTATCATAAAATATTCATTTGGTCGGGGAATATTCTTTTTGTCAGGGAATATTCGTACGATGGCACAATTATTGGTGGACCCCATAATGGAATAACTGTCGGATGTAGAAAGCAACAAAAATAACGTTTTTATAAAAATAACGGCAAAACTTTTACCGTTAAACTGTTGAAATACCCGGTGATAAAAGTAAAACATTAATACGCGTTGTTGTAGAGTAGCACACGGTATTGCACAATATCTCTAATTATTGATGCTCACGTAAGAAGTCACTCAGTTTTATTCAATTATTGCAACAGTAGTTGCTGTATAGTATCTCATATTATTGATTCAATTATTATCACAGTATCATATGCACAATATTTTATATTATTAAATCAATAATTTAGACGACACAGTTATTCATATTATTATTTGCATTATTGATAATGTCTAGAAAGTTATGTCGATGAAAGGAGTTATGTTATTTAATTGCCCGCCAATAAGGAGAAGTCCTTATCGAAAAGCCTCCTCTTTCCTAGGAATGATCTGGTTGTCAATATTGTGAGTTATAATATTAATAATGAATAATTTTTGAAAGATTAAAAATATGTTTATTGAAGATAAGTGATTTGTGATAAATATTATTCAATTTTTGATATAAATAAAGTGGTTTGTCATGAAGTATTTGTTATAAGTTTGACTTATTACATGGACCCCCACTTACTCATTTTTCAAAACCGTCGGTAGAAAGTTATCTCAATTTTGTTTTATTATTATTATAATAGTAATAAAACAGAAAACTTTTTATATAAAATAGAATACTATTATATTATATATAAAGTTATTCATTTTATTAGATTATAAATAGAATATATTATATTTTATATAAAGTTTTTATTTTATTAGAATATTTTATCAAGATGTGATGAATGGTAAAAATCGGAAAATCGCGAAATCAATCAATCTTGACTTAGTGAAAAATTTTTTTGTGGTCCAAATAGTGCCCTGCCATTCTCCTATAAATAGGATGTTTAGTTAAAAAATGAAAATCACACCAGAATCAGAGAATTCTTCTTCTATAATATCGTGCGTATTTCTTTCTAGTATAAGGATACTTTGAGTGTAGCAAATAGTGCAAGT
Source organism: Panax quinquefolius (assembly GCA_020205615.1). Taxonomy (NCBI): domain Eukaryota; kingdom Viridiplantae; phylum Streptophyta; class Magnoliopsida; order Apiales; family Araliaceae; genus Panax; species Panax quinquefolius. The sequence continues at coordinate 110,973,165 of CM035172.1, forward strand.
TTTCCTCAAGAATATATCCACTATACCAGTCAGAATTAGTCTCCTACTAAGGTAAGGGGTATTATTTATTTCATATTCGTAAGAGATATTATTTATCGTATTTCTAAGGAATATTATTTTCGTTCAATATTCGTAAAGGATATTATTTTCATTCAATATTCATAAAAAATATTATTTTCTTCAATACTCTATAGTATGTAAGTAATATTATTTCATTTCATATTCCTAAATCTACACTTACTTTGATAAGTATTGCTTCTATAATCCTTGAAATTAGTATAATATCCTTGAGTTTTGCGCTTCATATGAATATTGGTTTGTACTTTCTTATGAAATTTTAATATTTTCATTTGGAGTACTATTCACGGGTTACTATTCATATATACGATACTATTCATACGATACTATTCATGGGTACTATTCATACATACGATACTATTCATGCGGTACTATTCACGGGGTAATATTCACAACAAAAACTGATTTCTTTTCTGTCTAAATTATTTTTTGTACATGAATATCATTCTTGAATTTTACTCCACAATTAGTTATCACATGATTGATTTCTCATTGTCATCATCCGCATGCTTATATTGTGGTGAAAGTCATCTTTGGCCCGTAGTGCATAGATGGACTGTTGATTGGTATGATTATGACCAAGAATTATGTATTGGTATAATCATGACCTATAATATTACTGATAAATGATGTGGTAAAAGTCATCTTTGGCCTATAGTGTATAGATGGACAATTAATTGGTATAATTATGACCATGAATTATGTATTGGTATAATCATGACATGTAATGTTACAGACAAATGATGTGGTAAAAGTCATATTTTGCCCGTACTGCATAGATGGACTATTGATTGGTATGATTATGACCAGGAATTATGTATTGGTATAATCATGACCTGTAATGTTACAGACAAATGATGTGGTAAAAGTCATCTTTAGCCCGTAGTGCAAAGATGGACTGTTGATTATTGATTTTACAGTTGAACATCTTTGGCCCATAGTGCAAAGATGGACTATTGATTATTGGTTTTACAGTTGTATGTCTTTGGCCCGTGATGCAAAGATGGAATGTTGATTTACATGATTATAAATATGAATTGTGAATTTAACTATAATCTTTGGTGGTTCAGGTGAAGACAGGTGATGAGAGTTCTCTTTGTCTTGAGTACAACAAAGAACTGTTGATGGGTATTACAGGGATGAAATATTAATGATGAACTTTTAATTTGGAGGAGATAGTAGACATTATGTTCTACTTGACTCTTCTAATGGATTGTTGTTTCCACTGTAGTTGTTGATCTAAAACTTGTTCTCTATTGTATTCTATCAGATTTTTCCCTGTTGAGGACTAAGGATAATTTGTTATACATTATCTTCATCATAATATTCTTTACTGGGCTAATTGAGCTCACCCTTTTACTTCACAATTCCTTTCAGGTAGTAAGAGTGTAGCTAGGTCGAGCGGGGATAATAGGGAAATAGTGTGATGATCCGAGATTGTGGAAGTTTCTCAATACATTATAAAGCAGCATGACATGCAATATATAATTGTATTGAGGACTTAAGATGGGTGTGTCATATTTTATACGTCACTTAATAATTGATTTTGGTGAATAAAAATAGGGTGATGAGAACCCGACTTTGAAAGCGTCGAAGATACACACCATTGGAATGAACAAGATAGTAATATTCTCGTTCTTCTTTGGGGGTCTATTGGGTCAACCAAGGTTAATGCTCAAGTCCTATGATATCTATTATAACTTAGATGCATGGCCTCCCATGTATAAAGGATTTCTTAAATATTTTTCAAAGATTTTAATTCCTAAAATAGTTATCAACTGTACCTTTATGTAGAGTATCATTAATTTGGAGTGTGAGAACTGTTATTTGTATTCAAACTCACAACTTATGTGTTGTCGTATTTTGCACGACAGTTTAACAATTATATTAATAAAATTTGTATTTAGATTTTGTACCATGTATCCTGGCGATCCAAGATGGGTTGTGTGGACCTGTTTTGGGGGCGTCAAGTGGACTGTTGATTGGTATGATTATGACCAAGAATTGTGTATTGGTATACTCATGACTTGTAATGTTACAGACAAATGATGTGGTGAAAGTTCCCTTTGGCCCGTAGTGCATAGATGGACAGTTGTTTGGCATGATCATGACCACTGGTGATACTAACGAATATCATTGGCTCATAGTGCATGGATAATTCGTGGATGTGATACTAACGAATATCCTTGGCCCGTAGTGCATGGATAATTCGCTGATGTGAAATATTTATTGAGTTGTGTTACAGAGATAAAATATTGATAATGAACTTTTAAATCATAGAAGATAGTAGACATCATGATCTACTTGACTCTTCTAATGGATTATTTGTTCCGCTGCAGTTGTTGATCTAAACTTATTGTCTATTGTATTCTATCAGTTTTTTACACTATTGAGGACTAAGGATAATTTATTCTGCATTATCTTAGTCATAATATTCTTTACTGGGCTAGTTGAGCTCACCCTTTTCTTTCATTGTTCTCTTTAGGAGATGATAATATAGCTGGGACTAGTCAGGGAATGGAGTGATGGTCCAAGATTGTTGCTATAGTAGTCATCACTATTCCATAAAATATTGTGATAATAATTATAATAATGACTTTATTTGTTTTTATATATTGTCTACAAGACAATATTCGTATTAAAACTCACAGTTTATACTTTGTCGTATTTTGCACGACAGTTCAATAGTTGTATAAATGAAGTTGTATTTAAATTATGTACCATGTATTTGGCGACTCAGAATGGGTTGTGTTGACCTATTTTGGAGGCGTCACAATACATACACACACACACACATATTATTTATATTTAATATGGGTTATGTGATTTTGATTTAAATGGTTATGGGTCGAGCAATCTGAATGTACTTGATCAACGCAGCACATATAACAGGAAAGACGATGGAGTTCCATACACACTAGAACAACTAAATTGTAATGCGTATATCATAAAAAATTTATGTTTCATGCATATACTTATAATAAATTTTATGTTTTATGTTTAGATATTTTCTATATATTTTGTAAAATTAAATAAAATTATATTAATTTAAATTTAAAAATGTATCAAATTGGTTTTAAAGTTAAATTATATCCTGGATGGAGTACTATTTTTTTAATAATAATGGATCCTAAAAGATCTCTAGTTATTTTATTCAAATATAATATTTTTATTATGGTCTACAAGTTTTTAAAACTATGAGTTACGTCATTAAATGATATTATGCTATTATATTGTAAATTTGGAACTCACAATTTGATATTTTTAAAAACAAATTTACATAAAAAAGGGAATTAATTCATTATATTGAGGTTGGTGGGAGTATATCACAAACTCTACTTGTTAGTTATAGTCAATATGAACCAAAACTATTATAGACTAATGAGTCAAAAACTAGTTAAACCAATTCCAATCTATATTTATAATTAATAATATGGGTCCAAAACTGAACTAACCCATAACATAAAAATTAGTTAACCAACCTAATATATCCGAGTGGTTTTGGTAAACTATATGGTGCTCAACCTAAATTGTCAGGTCTATATATAATGATTTTGAACATTTAATTTAAGATTTTGTCTCTTAGATACTAGAAGAAGTATCTTTCAATGAACGTATTCTCATATATTTTGTTGTAGTCGAAATTCTCATATATCTTGTTACAGTCGAATTATTATTTTTTAAACTTCAAAAAGACACTTTTTAAGAAACAACTTTTATTTTTTATTTATTTAATTATTTTATTTTGATAAAAACAATATTTCAAAAAAAAATCTTATTTTTATTTTTCGTCATGAATCACCAAACCAAAATCTTAGGAAAGGCCATATTTGCAATAGTGTGGCTAGCCTTAGGGGTGCTCATCGGTACAAAACCGAACCGGTATCGAAAAAACTGAACCAGTACCGATCCAAAATTATCGAAAAAACAAGAACCAGAACCAGTACCAAATTACTGGTTTTAGTACCGGTTCGGTACAAAATCAGTTTCGATTTTTTCAGTTCGATTTTCTATTATACTATAACGCCCCTAAAATACGTCCAATCCAACCACCTTATTCTGAGTCGCCAAAAACATGGTACAGAAAACAACTACAACTTTATTACTACAATTATCGTGCAAAATACAACAACACATATGTTGTGAGTTTTGATACAAATATATACCAACTGTGACTCATGTCCCAATCTTGGATAGTACGTCACAATGACACCTTACATAAAGGTACAGTCAAAAACTATTTTAAAAATCAAAATCTTTGGAAAGTGCTCAAGAAAACCTTCGTACATGGGAGGCCATGCGTCTAGGTTATGACAGATATCATATGTCCACAAAATTATCCTTGGTTGACCCAATAAACCCCAAAGAAAAACGAGAAGATTACTATCATATTCTTTCCAATGGTGAGTCTTCTCTTGACATATAAATATCTCCGTTGTCTCCAAGTGAAAATTATATTTCAAATAAACTCCAAGATCATATAGGTAGTGCTCGTAGATATATTCAGCAAGTGGATGTGCACAACCATGTCTTATGAGAACACGAAGTCGCATGTCATTAGACATCTTGTATGATAGTGGCAAAACACCCTTCCAATGTTGGGTTCGCCTCACCCTATTGGATTCACCAAATATAACTACTAAATGATGTATACAATACAACACACTTTTCTATACTACTTAGGGAGAACCTCCACAGCTAGAGACCACCGTTCTATTCCCCTGTTATTCCCGCTCGACCCAGCTACACTCTTATTATCTGAAAGGAATTGTGAAGCAAAAGGGTGAGCACAACCAGCTCAGTAAAGAATATTATGACTAAAGATAAATAAATTATCAATAGTCTTCGTCAGTAATAAATCAGAGATTTAGAACATATGGTAGATGATAAAACTTTTCAACCATAGTTGCAATCTTAACGAAGCAAAACATTAGAAGAGTCAAATAGACCATAAAGTCTATTATCTTCTCCATGTTAAAAGTCCACCAACAATGTTTTATCCTGTAACATCCATCAACGCCTCATCCACAATCATGTGAATAACTCATAATCATAATTGTAGTTCTAAATTCCTTTTCGCATTCGTGATTTAAGATAATTTTCATCACTTGCCTTTACCCTCGAAACATCAAAGATCATTGTTATACCAAATCACGCCTCTGATCATAATCATACTAATAAATTCATCTTTTGCCACTACGCCAAAGATATTCATCAACAGCTCATCTTGCACTACAAGGCCAAAGATATTCAATAACAGTCGTCATCTTTGCACCATACAAAGCCAAAGATATTCATATCTCAAAGAAATACATAATCATTTCGAATTTATATAAACCATAATTATAACCATGTTGATCAATTCACCTTACACTTATGCTAAAAATATTCCATTGTAGATTCAATGGTCATGATCATACTAGTCAACAATTCAACTTTGCACTACTGGCCAAAGAGAACCCATAGTCACGATCATACCAATACTTTACCTATCTTTACACTCAAGTCAAAGAGAAATTCCATCACCAGGGTTATAAAAATGTTATATATGATAATAAAAACAATAGGATCAACAACTACATTTAATTTCAAGAGCAATATTCATAAATTAACGATAATTTGGTCAGAAAAAGAAACCAATTTTGCCATGAATAGTACTCGTGAATAGTAACTCGTGAATAGTAACTCATGAATAGTAACCCCGACACAAAAAGGTAGAACTTCCACAATAAAATTTATACCAATATTTCGGTATAATGATATTGAAAGAATAACATCATTACAAAAAAAACATCCCTTATAATCCCTTAAAATCTCTTACCTCAAAAGAATAGTACTTCTGACTGGAATACAAGATATAGTGCTGAAGGAACTTGCACTGTATAGCAATACTCAAAGTACCAAAATACTCACAAACTACGCTCGATATTATAGAGAGAGAAATCTTTAGTTTCTGATGTGATTTTCAATTCTAACCTAAGCACCCTATTTATAAGAAAATGCTTAGAACACCAAAGTAGAAAATTTAATAAAATATTAATATATATATATATATATATAAATTCCTACGCACCCCAATTTAGTCCAAACTTTAGCCACACATGTGCCAAAAACAACAAAAATGTTTTTCTTAATAAAAATAATTAAAACTTCCAAAAATCAATTATTTCGGAACTTCAATAATTCATAATAAATAGCCCTCTTGTCAGAAAAATTCAAACAACATGTCCTTTCCATAGAAAATTTCATTCTCTACAACTTTGTAAGTTTAAGTTTTTCCAAATTCCAAACAAAAATTGACCGAAATTCACAAACGAGCGATTTTACAGCCTATAATCAAATTTCAGTCAAGAAATGGGGTCCACCGACACACAAAATATGTGTTAATCATTTAATGCAACAAAAATACTCTTCGTCCTCATATACTCATTTATCCCACATTCATTGTAAAAATATCACCATTATTATATTATTAAAATATAATAATATATTTAAATAAATTATTTTATCGTAAAAAGATAAAATATTAATTTTCAACAATTGTCACATTAAAATTTTCTCCATCTATATCCACATAAAATCAATATTTTCCTCATCATATAAATTAATAATTAATTATTCACAAATAATATTACGTAATCACAATCATCGATAATCGTGTCGCTCCTGTGAAATGGGGGCTTTCCAATAAGAATTTCTCTTTCTTGGCGCTTGATTAGGTGACCAAACCTCTCCTTAGATGTAACTTTCTAGACATTGCCGGTGAATGCTATCTAATAATATTATTCAAATAATATGATTTATTGATTTGATAATGGAAAATCTTGTGTAGTGACAATTATTAAAACAACAATAATATAAAATATCAACGTAACAATTATTGAATCAATAAAATAAAATATTGAACCGTAATTACTGTAACAATTATTGAGTATTGCCTTCTTATGTAAGAATCAATAATTCAAAAATACTGTGAAATATTGTGTCTTCTTAACGACGCCAGATATTATTGTATTTTAACCAACGGGTATTCCAACGATGTTAATTCAGAATAACTACTGCCAAGTTATTTATAAAAACTCATACTTGTCGCTTTCTTTATCCAATCGCTTTTCCTGCTATGGGGCCCACAAAATATCGCTACTGGTCGCATTTAATATTCCCCAAACGGAAGAATATTCCACGACCAAACGAATATTCCCGACAATAATGAATATTTTATAACCACTTGCTTATTTAAAATATTTACATATATCACCTTTAACTTTAAACTTTTATCAATTTAACCATTTACTGAATAGTAATTATAAGAAAATTGAATACTTTTATTTCATAAAATTCGGGGTCTTACATATACCGCTTGGTAATATATATAATTATTAATAATAATTAAATAAATTTTTTAATATATTAACAACTTTTTTAAAACTAAGAAATCATCTATATAAAACGATTAATACAAATTACAAAACAATTACAAAGAATCAAAAAAACAAATAAAGAAATAATTTATGTTTTTGCTTTATAAATTATTTTTAAAATACATGTTTATGGAAGCAAATAAAGAAACAATTTATGTTTTTTTTATAAACAAAAAACAAAAGCAAAAACAAAAATAATTTATGGAAGTGTATAGGTTTTGAAAACAATTAAAACTTTATATCACTCTTCGTCTTTCACCCAGCCAATCAAAATAATTAATAACTATGTATTTATTTGTTTATTTGTTTATTTATTTATTTATTTATTTATTTCTATAAAATAATTTATTTATTTGTTTATGTGATTATTTTAAAATACATGTTTATGGAAGCAAAAACAAAAAATACATGTTTATGGAAGCAAAAACAAAATTAATTTATGTCATTATTATTGTGTATAATACGATATACCAAAGTCCAAGAGGAGAGCATGTATCATGTATGTATTCACCAAGAGAGAGCACCTCCTTTAACTTTTAAGTACCGCCGGTTTTTTAGATATTAGTTTTTACCGAATGCACAAAGGTAAGTACCGCTCACTAGCATCTGAAAAAGTATAAAAATTGAAAAATGCAGACCTGGCGATTTTGGTATCAACTGTTTGAGAAAAAAAAAAAAAAAACAAATTTTTTGAGCACCCCTAGCTAGCTTAATGAAAACAGAAAAAAAATGGGTTGTGAGCATTCACAACAGTTTTCCCAATCAACTTTCTATCCCCAATTTTGAAGAATACATCAACAAATCATTATCTAACAGTTTCTTTATCCTTATTTGACTCTCTATTTTAATCCCTATAAATGATTTTTCTCCCTAGTGTAAGACCCCAACTTTTTAATGAATAAAATCAAATTTTCTCTATTTATTATTGTGAATAATAAGGTGTTAATTTGATATAATATTTTAGTTATGGGTGAAATGTGCAAATTTTGCAAAATAGCAAGTGGTTATAAAATATTCATTTTGTCGGGGAATATTTGTTTGGTCGTGGAATATTCTTTCTGTCGGGGAAAATTTGTACGATGGCGCAGCCATTTGTGGGCCCCATAACGGAAAACGGTCGAATGAAGAAAACGACAAGTTGAGTTTTTATAAATAATGGCGTAATGATTACCGTTAACACTGTTGGAATACCCCGTGGTTAAAATACATGAATACGCTGGGTCGCATAAAGAAGACACGGTATCGCATAATATTTTTGAATTATTGATTCTTACGTAAGAAGGCACTACTCAATAATTGTTACAGTAATTACTGTTCAATATTTTATTTTATTGATTCAATAATTGCTACGTTGATATTTTATATTATTGTTGTTCCAATAATTGTCAATGCACAGTATCTCCATTATCATATCAATAATTTATATTATTTGAATAATATTGTTAGATAGCATTATTGGCAATGTCTAAGGAAGTTCTGTCTAGGAAAGGGGTTTGGTCACCTAATTGCGCGTCAATAAGGAGAAATCCTTATCGGAAAGCCCCCTCTTTCCTGGGAACGACCTGGTTATCATAATTGTGATTCTGTAGTACTATTTATGAATGATTAATTATTGATTTGTATGATAAGGAAATATTTATTTTATGTGGATATAAATGATGGATATATTTTTTGTGGTTATAAATGAAGGAATTAATGCTGATGTGTTTTATCAGTATTTTTGTCGGAATAGAGGTGTTGAAAATCGTCTGTATGTGGATTTCGGTCATTTTTCGTTTGGAATTTGGAAAAACTTAAATCTACAAAGTTGTAGAGAATTTAATTTTCTATGGAATGGACATAAAATTCATATTTTTCTGATAAAAAGGGCTATTTATTATGAATTATTGAAGTTTCAAAAATAAATATTTTTATTAAAAATATGGTGGACCCCACTTTTGGTTGGTGAGAAATGAAATGTGCTGAAATTTTATTTCAAAAGTGGTGGGCGTGAATAGTAGTAGGTAAAGCCATCAGGTAACAGGTTAGTCTGCTATGGCGTTTTAAGCAATTTCCTATAAATAGGGTGCTTAGTTAGAATTGAAAATTACACCAGAAACAAGTTCTCTCTCTCTCTATATTATCGAGCTTATTTTGTGAGTATTTAGATACTTTGTGAGTTGCTATTCAGTGCAAGTTTCCTTCAGCCTTATACTTGATATATCAGCTGGAAGTACTATTCTTTTGAGGCAAGGGATGTTATTTTCTTCGTAAATGATATTATTCTTTCAATATCATTATACAGAAATATTGGTATGAATTTTATTATGAAAATTTGACCTTTTCATGTTGGGGTTACTATTCACGTATATGGCACTATTCATGTATACGACACTATTCACGAATACGGTACTATTCATGGGTACTATTCACGAAGTATGAGTTTTCTTGTGGAATTTCTACCTTTTTGTGTCGGGGTTACTATTCACGTATACAGCACTATTCATGAATACGGCACTATTCACGAATACGGCACTATTCACAGAAAAAAATTAAATTTTCTTTTCTTTGTCCAAGTTGTCTATTATGGTTACTATCTTTGATCGTATCCATGTTTTGATCTTCATTCTTGAATTTTGCTCCACAATTGATTATTATAAGGTATTTTTGAACTTGGATAAACTAAAGTACGAATCCCTAATCTTTGATCTTTTATCTCAACTAGATTCATTTTCTTTAAGATATTTTTCATCCCTCAGTCCTAAATGATGATATTACTGAATATCTTTGGCCTGTAGTGCAAAGATGAATGATTAACTAATGAATATCTTTGGCCCGTAGTGCAAAGATGAACAAGTGATGAGATGAACATGACCAACTGGTGATACAAATGAATAGCTTTGGCGTGTAGTGCAAAGATGAATATTTGATTCAAGATGTATATTAATTGATGTTCCAGGGATAAAATATTGATGATGAACTTTTAAATCTTAGAAGATAGTATAATTCATTCTCTACTTGACTCTTCTAATGGATTGTTGTTTCCATTGCAATTGTTGATCTAAAACTTGTTGTCTATTATATTCTATCAGATTTTTCTCTGTTGAAGACTAATGATAAATTGTTGTATATTATCTTAGTCATAATATTCTTTACTGGGCTAGTTGAGCACACCCTTTTCCTTTTTGTTCCATTTTTCTTCTCAGGAGGTGGGAATATAGCAGAAACTAGTCGGGGTATGGAGTAATGGTTCTAGAAAGTTGTTTTAGTAGTCCTCACTTTTTTTGTAAAATAGTGTATCAATAATTATAATGAGGACTCCTTTTGAGTTTGAATACTGTCTATTAGACAATATTTGTATTTAAACTCACAGTATATGTGTTGTCGTATTTTGCACGACAATTATATTAATGAAGTTGTATTTATTTCTGTACCATGTATTTGGAGACTCAGAATGGGTGATGTATACCTATTTTGGGGGTGTCACAGTTGGTATAAGAGCTTAGGGATATGGTCTCTGACGGAGATCGGGGAATAGAACTAGGAGGGGTGAGACGAGTAATCCTTCGCTAGTGTGTCATACCTATGCTTATTTGGTTGGTCAGTCGGAGCATATGGTTAATATGTGCTATTTTAATTTGTTAATTAACCATTGTTTTGTGGCAATATTTGAGAATGTCATCTGAAAATATTAACAATGGAGTGAATGAGACCGTGGAGACACCTTTAATCACCACCCAGAAGAACGTGCAACAGGAAGGCAATATTCCTCCTGTAAACAACACTACCGAACAAATGATGAATGATGGGATGTTTAGAAGCTTTTTGCAGTTCATGCAAAATCAGACGAGGGAGACTCGTGTACAAAATACGGGTAGAAATGATAGCAATGCACGGCTTATCACAACCAAGCAGTTCAAAGAGTTGGGACCACCAAAATTTGTGGGAAAGTCGGATCCGATTAAGGCAGAAACGTGGGTTAAGAAAATTACCAAGATATTCGATGTCTTAGGATGCACGGAGGAACAGAAGGTTCCATTCGCCACCTTTATGTTCTGCGGTGAGGCAGATTACTGATGGGAATCTGTGAAGCGTACCCAGTCTGCCGCACTCAACATGTCTTGGGAAACATTTCAAAAATTGTTTAACGACAAGTACTTTCCTGAAAATATTCATCATATGAAGGAGGTAGAGTTTATTAAACTAGAACAAAACAACATGATGGTGTCCCAGTACGAGGCAAAGTTCGCGAGTTATCCAAGTTTGCACCTCATTTGGTAGAGAATGAGGAACGAATGACGCGGATGTTTCTGAGACGTCTAAAACCCGAGATTTAGTAATATCTTATTTCTCATCAATTTTCTCTATATTCAGATGTTGTAAACAAGGCTCAATTATTAGAGTGAGATAATGAATATGATCAACCGAGGGACCACAACCAGGGTCATACCGGTGGCAGCAGTCATCGGAGCAATGACAACTAGTGGGGAGGAAAACATTCGGACAAAAGCGGTAACCACTCTGGTGGTAATCGTGGCCATGATGGTAGAAGAAGTGAGTCAGGGAGAGATTTCAAAAAGAGAAGGTACAACAATGATAATGTGAAGACATCAACACAAACATCACCTGTTTCTAGAGGAGGAGAACGAGCACCGGTCGTTTTTTATAAATACGGGAAAGAGGGACACATCAGCCCAAACTGCCCACAACAATCCAATGTGTGTTATAATTGTGGAAAGGAAGGTCATATAGCTAGAGATTGTCTTTTTGCGAAACCAAGTTCAACGGGGATGGTAACTCCAAAGGCTGTCCCGGACAAGTCAAAGTCGATGGTTCCTAGAAGGGCGTTTGTTGTGACTGCCCAAAACATGAGGAACCCAAACGAGGTGATCACGGGTAAGCTAATCATAAACTCTTACGAAGTTTTTACCTTATTAGATACCTGTTCTACCCATTCTTTTATCTCTCCTGCTTGTGCTCAACGTTTGAACTTGACTCCGGAGAAATTAGACCTTGACTTATCTGGCTGAGACTCAGCTTAGAGAAACTTTCATTACATCTACTGTTTATAAATCTTATTTGATTCAAGTTGGAACCATCACATTACCTACCGATCTTATTTCGTTGAAAATACTTGCATTTGATGTGATTTTAGGGATTGATTGGTTAACCACTCATCATACTAAAATTAATTATTTTTATAAGGTTGTTAGTTTTCATATTCCTAACTAGCCTATTATGCGAATTCAAACAACCAAACCACTAAAGTCATCACTGTCATATCAAGCCATAAAGCTATTCGTTTATTGAAAAATGGATGTCAAGCTTTCTTAGCCCATGTCACGGACTTGAACAAAAACACGTCAGATTTGAATAATATTTCTATTGTTAGTGAATTTCCTAACTTATTTCCTGAAGAACTTCCCGGTATACCCCCAGAACGTGAAGTTAAGTTCTTTATTGACCTTGAACCTGGTACAAAGCCCATTTCTAAAACCCCATATCGAATGGCTCCTATTGAACTTTAGGAGTTAAAGGTCCAACTACAGGAGTTGTTGGACAACGGTTTCATTCGTCCTAGTACATCTCCTTGGGGTGCTCCTGTTTTATTCGTAAAGAAGAAAGATGGGAGTATGCGACTTTGTATTGACTATCGGGAATTGAACCATGTCACCATCAAGAATAGGTATCCGTTACCTCGCATTGATGACCTGTTTGACCAGTTGCAAGGAGCACAATTCTTTTCGAATATCGATCTTCGATATCATCATCACCAAGATTAAAATCGAGGATATTCCAAAGACGCCTTCGTAACTCCCATGCGGGCATTATGAATTCTTAGTCATGTCTTTTGGATTGACTAATACTCCTGCTGCTTTCATGGATATGATGAACCGTGTGTTCAAAGAATATTTGGATCAGTTTGTTTTCGTCTTTATTGATGACATCCTCATCTATTCCAAAAGTCGTGACGATCTCGAGCACCATTTGAAGCTGGTACTGCAAGGCTTTGTGATAACAAGTTATATGTCAAGCTGAAGAAATGCGAGTTCTGGCTTGAGGAAGTAGCATTCCTTGGGCACATGGTGTCAAAACATGGAGTATCTATTGACCAGTCGAAGATTGAAGCAATACAAAGTTGGGAGCAACCAAAGTCGGTGACCAAGGTACGTAGCTTTCTAGGCTTAGCTGGTTATTATCGGAGATTCGTGGAAGGATTTTCTAGAATCACTACTCCATTAACTCAGCTGACTAGGAAAGATACAAAATTCATATGGAGCAAGGAATACGAGAAGAGTTTCCAAGAGTTCAAGAGGAGACTCATTTCAGCAGCTGTTCTGACAATACCATCTGGTTCGGATGAATTTGTTATCTATAGCGATGTTTCAGGCAAAGGGTTAGGATGTGTTCTCATGCAACATGGGAAAGTCATAGCCTATGCCTCGCGACAACTCAAAGAATATAAGAGGAATTATCCTACTCATGATTTGGAGTTGGCAGCAGTCGTTTTTGCATTGAGGATCTGGAGACACTACCTGTATGGGGAGAAAGTGGAGATCTATACAGATCATAAAAGCCTCAAATATTTCTTCACCCAAAAGGAACTCAACATGACGTTGGCTCGAGCTGTTGAAAGATTACGATCATACCATCCAATATCATCCTGGAAAAGCAAACGTGGTAGCTGACGCATTGAGTAGAAGATCATATGCGGGTATGAGTGCAATCTTGTTAACACAAAGGCCCATTTTGTATGACTTTCAAAGGATGGAGATAGAGGTAAAGGCTCCAAGTACCCACGTGATGATATCAAACATACGAGTAGAACCAACTTTAATCGATAAAGTTAAAGCTGCTCAAGCTACGGACATGGAGCTGATGCGTATGAAGAAGAAAGTGCAAGAAGGTGGTGTTCCAGAAGCAAGAATCGATGAAGAAGGAATACTTCGAGTCAACTCCATACTTTGTGTTCCTAATGATTCTAGCTTGAAACATAGAATCATGATGGAGGCACACAACACACCGTTTGCGATCCATCCTGGGAGTACCAAATGTATCATGATCTTTGACATACATTTTGGTGGAGCAATATGAAGAGAGAGATCGCAGAGTTTATATCGAGGTGTTTAACTTGTCAGCGTGTAAAGGCGAAGCATCAAGTGCCAAAGGGTCCTGTAGACACTCAATTTTTTTTGCACACCTGTCACTGACATTACAGGAAGGCAGATTCGTCTTTCAATAGGTAACCCTAGAAGACAGTGCATATCCAGTCTGGATACTACCGGAAGTTCAACCTTAACCCCGGAACACACACCGAGAGTAACATATCCAACCTTGGAGATAACCTCGAGGCATGCAGTTCAAATACCAGAAAATCCACTGGAGAATACCGATCAATCTCGGAGATAACCCCGAGGTGTCCAGTCTCAGTCCCAACACTGGGAATAGCATTTACCAACCTTGGCGATAACCCCAATGAAGGCAGTTGCAGTTTTGGAGATAACCCCGGAAATGTTTATTTCAAGAGTCTGCAATCAGCTTCAACCTTGGCGCTCACACTGAGGCACTCAGTACCAGATCCACAGATAACACCGGAAAGACAAGCACACCTCAAAGATGACACTTAGGACCTTCAATACTTGCACTAGTCCAATCTCAGCGATGACCCTAAAAACGTCGCTTTATCAGCCCTAATCGGTGATAACCCCGGTGAGGGGAAAAGTCATCATCTTGCCACCTTGATGCCACACCGTACCGTCTCAACATTTCATACACAGCAATGTCCCACGAGAATCAAGGAAAACCAATCCCGAGTGACTATTACGCAGGGTAACGGATAGAATTTGAATCTTGAATACCGGAGGGCACCGTCCCATATTCATGACTTTGCACAACCTCTAATCCCATGCTATTGCGTAACTCTTGACAACAGCGGTCTGAAATAGGTCCTACATACCTCAGTTGGATGCCCGAATTGTAATTCTGAAAGTTCGAGCAGACATCACGTTGCCCGTGTGCACGTATTTCGAGACGACGAGACCCGTAAAACTCGGGGCAACCCGGGCAGCCTCAAGTACACCTGCGGCTGTGGCTCCCCCTTTATAAATAGAGGGCTTGGGGTGGCCATTTTGAAGAAGAAAAAGGCAAGGAAGCCCTGTCAAATTTGCTCCGTATTCACCCTATATGGAGTGTTTTCTCATTTTAAACACTTGTGAGCTCACATATAGCTACTCTTGTACTGGCGGGAGTCGAGTTTCATCCACTTTAAAGATATAGAAGTCTATTTTGGCAGCCCACTGTAAGCCTTCTCACACACTTTAAAGCCTTTCTCTTCATCTTTGCACACACCTTTCTTTACGTTGAGAATCATGTTGCGTGTGTTTGCCCGGACTTCAGTCCATGGTTTTATTTCAGTTTGTATATACATTGTCGATGTCGGGATTTTTTAGTTGTCCCTTTCCGTTACTTGTTCTTTGGTGTTCTCATTTTAGGTGAGATTTGTTTGAAAAAATAAGTGAAAAAGGTCGGACATGTATAATGTCGACGATGGACTGTTAAGAGTCGCCAGTTGGTTTTTTAATTGGTTGTACCAACACAACCGAGAAAAGGTTTGCACATTAACCCAGTGATGTGACACTGCTAAATGGGTCGGTGAAACCAAGATTCATTAGGGTCCGGGGACTTGATTATGCGGAGGGAAGGTGTTAGGCATCCCCCGACATCCGTGTTACCCGTGTGATCGCCTTTTTTCAAGAAACTATTATCTGAATGTGTGTGTAGGGGGGGTCAATGTGCTATTTATTTGGAAGTGGTACGAGGCCTCATTGGCACCTATATACACAGGGTTTGAATTTGTGTAAAAATTCAATTTTAACAAGATATGACAGTGATGTTTTATAAAAAAGGTTTTTTCAAACCCTTATGCTCAATAGTAATTGAGACCTTTTACACTTCCATTTTATTAAGTGTTCGACTTGATTGATTTTATTTCCGAGATGCGAAGCATCTATAAGAAAATAATGTACAAAATAATGTCGATTTCCTCGTGGGTATGAAAACCGTCTGAGGAAATTCGATACCTGCATGAATAATTTACAAAGTCGCTATACAGCTGAAAATGTCCATCATGGGAATCGAATCTAGATCCAATATATTGAATCTATGATCACATGATTCCTAGGCTCACACGATACCGTAATTTGTATGAAAGCAGTAAGTAGGTATATATATAAAAGCTATAAATATATATATACAGACATGATCAGCCACCACGAAGCACCTCCACGGGGATCAAAAATGTAAATAAAGTCAGTAAAAGCTATCAACCGCCAATGAAGGAAACTCCAGCGGACGAAACGTAAATAAAGCAAAGACAAAGCGATCAACTACCACCATGGTAAACTCCAAGCAAGACGAAACGTAAAGAAAACTGTAAAAGCGATCAACCACCACGAAGTAAACTCTAGGTGGGACGAAAATATATATATATATATATATATATATATATATATATATATATATATATATATGGATAAAAGCATCTAGGATGTAAAATCTAGACTCATCAAATTTTTACATCCCATACATTTATATATATATATATATATATATATATATATATATATAAGCGAGTAAATGTCTCCTATGTAAAATCCGTGCTCATCGAACAAAGTCCGACACGAGTTCATATATATATATATATATATATATATATATATATATATATATATATATATATATATATATATTAAAGCAAAGCTCGACATCAAGTCTATGCTCAATCGAGGCATAACTCGATAATGTTAGTCCATATATATAAATATATATGTATATACAAACTAAAAATAAAATCACGGACCGAAGTCCGCGCAAACACACGCAATACGACTCTCAACGCGAAGAAGGGTGTGTGCAAAGATGAAGAGAAAGGCTTTAAAGTGTGTAAGAAGGTTTACAGTGGACTGCCGAATAAGACTTCTATATCTTTAAAGTAGATGAAACTCGGCTCCCGCCGGTACAAAAGTAGCTATATGTGAGCTCACAAGTGTATAAAATGAGAAAGCACTCATTATATTGTAAGTACGGAGCAAATTTGATAGGGCTTCCTCGCCTCTCTTTTTCTTA
Source organism: Panax quinquefolius (assembly GCA_020205615.1). Taxonomy (NCBI): domain Eukaryota; kingdom Viridiplantae; phylum Streptophyta; class Magnoliopsida; order Apiales; family Araliaceae; genus Panax; species Panax quinquefolius. Next base: position 110,990,768 of record CM035172.1, read on the forward strand.
AAATGGCCACCCCAAGCCTTCTATTTATAGAGGGGGAACCGTAGGTGTACCTGAGGCTGCCCGGGTTGCCCCGGGTTTCTCGGTCGTAAATGTCGTCTCTCTAAAGACGTGCAATAAACCTTTACCGCAATGTCCGCTCAAACTTTCATAATCACAATTCGGGCGTCTGGCTGAGGTATATAGGACCTCTTTCGGACTTCCGTTGTCAAGAGTTATACAATGGCATGGGATTAGAGGTTGTATGAATTCATGAAGATTGGACGGTGCCCTCCAGTGTTCAAGCTTCAAATTCTATTTGTTACCCTGCACAATAGTCACTCGGGATTAGTTTTCCTTTATTCTTGTGGGACATCGTTGTATAGAAATGTATGTATGAGATGTTGAGACGACATGATGTGGCCTTAAATTGGCGAGATGACAACTTTGCCCCTCACCAGAGTTATTGCTTGTTTGGGCTGATAAAGCATACGTTGCTTAGGGTTATCTCTGAGATTGGACTGCTGCAAGTGTTGAAGGTCCTCAGTATCATCTCTAAGGGGTGCCTGTCCTCCTGGTATTATCTCCGGGTCTGATCTTGAGTGCCTTGGTGTGAGTGCCGAGGTTGAAGCTGATTGCATGCATTTGAAACAAGCATTTCCAAGGTCATCGTCGGAACTGCATTCCTTGTGGTTATCACCAAGGTTGGTAGTTGTTATTCCCAGTGTTGGGACTCAGTGGATACCTCGGGTTTGTCTTTGAGATTAATCGGTCTTCTCCGGTGGAATTTCCGGTATTGGAACTGCATGCCTCGGGGTTATCTCCGAGGTTGGAACTGTTACTCCCGGTGTGTGTTTCGGGGTTTAGACTGAGCGTCCGGTAGTATCCGGACTGGATGTTAGATGTCTTCCAAGGTTATCTTTGAAAGATGAATCTGCATTCCTGAAATGTCAGTGACAGGTGTGCAGAAAATTATGAGTGTCTACATACATATATATATATATATATATATATATATATTTATAGATATGGACTAACATTATCGAGTTATGCCTCGATTAAGCCTAGACTTCGGTCTAGAGCGTTTATTCGCTATATATATATATATATATATATATATATATTAACTGTGTGTCGAACTTTGTTCGATGAGCCTAGACTTCGATCTGGTGCGTTTATTGCTTTAATATATATATATATGAACTGTGTGTTGAACTTTGTTCGATGAGCCTGGATTTTACATCCGGAGCGTTTATTTGCTTTTATATATATATATATATATCAACTGTGGTCGAACCTTGTTCGATGAGCCTGGATTTCATATCCGGTGCGTTTCTTTGTGGTGGTTGATCGCTTTTACAGCTTTCTTTACATTTCGTCCCGCCTGGAGTTTTCTCCGTGGCGGTTGATAGCTTTTACAGCTTTATTTACATTTCTGATCCCCCATGGAGGTGCTTCGTGGTTGGTGATCATGTATGTATATATATATTTATAGCTTTTATATATATATATATATGCATGCTTACTGCTTTCATACAAATTGCAGCATCATGTGAGCCTAGGAATCATGTGATCACAGATTCAGTCTATTGGATCTAGATTCGGTTCCCGTGATGGACATTTTCAGCTGTAAGCAGCTTGTAAGTTTATTTATGGTGTCTGAATTTCCTCAGATGGTTTTCATACCCACGAGAAAGTCGGCATTATTTTGTACATTATTTTCTTATAGATGCTTCCCATCTCAAAAATAAAAGCAATCAAGTCGAACACTTAATAAAATGGGAGTGTAAAAGGTCTCAATTACTATTGATCATAAGGGTTTGAAAAACCTCTTTTAAAAAAACATCACTGCCATATCTTGCTAAAAACTGAATTTTTACATAAATTCAAACCATGTGTATATAGGTGCGAACAAGGCCTCGCACTACTTCCAAATAAACAATGCATTGACCCACACACACACACATTCTGTAGGGTTTCGATACAGAAACGCACAGAAAAATTAAAATTTTAAAGCAATTTCCAAACCCAAAACAGGATCCATACGAAACAGAAATTAATTTAGTGGTTTAGATATTATACCGATTATGAAAGAGTTCTGAAACGGCTTCGAATCTTTTACGCAATTCAACAGAACTGCGTCTCTACGGTATCCACACGAATGCTCCGCGAATTGTCCTACGATCTGCAGAAGAAGGAATCGCAGTACTAGCCACTAAGGATGAGGATTTTCGAAACTGTTTTCTCTAGTCTCTCTCTAAGAGTGTAATCCCTAAAATGACTGATATATATCATATATATATAGCAGTTAGGAGGAATTAATCAAAACCTAATATTATTAAAATTTGAATTTATATATATATATATATATATTAATTAAGTCTTACTTAATTAATATACCTATATATATATATAAATTATCCTATTAATTTAAATTCGTAATTTAAATACTATCAATCATATTGACATATTTAAATCTTTACAATTTAAATTAATTCCCTTTTAATTACATTCTATGTGTGTGACCCTATAGGTTATTATTACGTTGGCAATAATTTTAAAATCATATTATAAAATTATATACAGTGAGCGGCATCTAGTAATGCATCACTGCTACCCAAGTAATAATAAGATCGATGATTCGATGCAACCTTTTCCTGACCAGTGTATCAATGTAATTTAATCCTTTTAACCTCAATATCCTAGATTAAACTCGAGTCATGGAATGTGTCATACTCTTCATAATTTAATCTGAGTTTTTCTTGATCAATGAGTAGACTATATGAAACAAATCACTATTTGAGCATGGCCATGCATTTCATAGTCTCAATCAAGAGGCCTGTGGATATCACCCCTAATATATAGGATGGTTAAATTCCATCTAGATCACTCATATCCCTCACACGATTCATGATGTACCCAATAATCACCTTTATAGTCCACCCTATTAAAGGTGACATTTGATAAAATCAAAGTACATAAATTCCCATGTAGAAATATAGTGATTTCAGGTCGGAGGACCATTACATCATTGTCACTATGAGAATTGCTAATGACACTTCGCATAATGCTCCACATAGAATTCTCATGGTGGGTCTGTCCAGTACATCGTTCTCTAACATGTACCTATGCATTGACTTAATATCTCATATATTTATGACCAATGAGATTTGGTCATCGATTACATCCACATACTAGTCTTAATGCATCATTGTTGTCCCATCAACAATGATACTCGACTAGGGACATTTAAGAACAATGATACTAATTGTAATTATATAATCTCATGTTCAAGTCACATACTTGAAACTATATAATTAGTATCACTATTCTAAGGATTTTTATTATGTTAACATTTATATAACGCAGTAAATAAAACCATAATAAAATCATTCATTTATTCAATCAAATATAATATCAAAACATTAAGCAATTATATCAAATAATTGGCCTCTAGGGCATAATCTCTAACACATTCATATAACAGTTTCTTGAAAAGTGGCGGTCACCGTGGTAACACGGATGTCGGGGGGTACCTAACACTTTCCCTCCGCATAATCAAGTCCCCAACCTAATGAATCTCGGTTTCACCAATTCGCTTTAGCGATGTCACATCGTTGGGTCAATGTGCAAACCTTTTCTCGGTTGTGTTGGTACAACCATTTAAAAAACCAACTGGCGACTCTTAATAGTCCATCGTCGACATTATACATGTCGGATCTTTTTCACTTGTTTTTTCAAATAAATTTCACCTAAAATGAGAAGACCAAAGAATAAGTAACGAAAAGGGACAACTAAAAATCCCGACGTTGACAGGTCCATTACAACCACTTGAGATTCCGAAATGGAAGTGGGAACACATTACTATGGATTTCGTTACGGGTCTTCCCAAGGTTTCTCAAGGCATAAATGCGATTTGGGTTATTGTTGATAGATTAACCAAGTTTTCTCATTTCTTGCCTATACGAGAGACTTATTCCCTTGAACGTTTTGCTCGTTTGTACGTGAATGAGATTATGAGATTGCATGGCATGCCAGTATCCATAGTTTCGGATCGTGGCCCAAGATTCACTTCACGATTTTGAGTTAGCTTATAGAAAGCTATGGGCACAGATTTACGATTCAGTTCGGCATACCATCCTTAAACGGACGGGCAATCAGAAAGTACTATTCAAACTCTTGAAGATCTATTAAGACTCTATATCTTAGATTTCAAAGGAAGTGGGGATAAGTACTTGACATTGGTGGAATTCTCCTACAACAACAGTTATCAAACATATATAGGCATGGCTCCATTCGAGGCGTTGTATGGAAGAAAATGTCATTCTCCAGTATGTTGGGACGAGGTGGGTGAAGCAACATTGTTGGGACCAGAATTGGTACGCATAACTACAGAAAAGATCCAAACGATTCGACAACGTATACAAATGTCACATGATCGACAAAAGAGTTATGTTGATCTTCATCGAAAGGACGTGGAATTTAATATTGGGGATCATGTATTGTTATGTGTTGCACCATGGAAGGGAGTTACAAGATTTGGGAACAAAGGAAAGCTCAATCCATGATTTATAGGTCCATTTGAAATTCTTGACCGAATAGGAAATGTGACCTATAGACTCGCATTACCTCCAATCATGTCTCGTGTTCATAATATTTTTCACATATCTGTGCTTTGTAAATATATGAAAGACCCGAATCATATTATTGAGTTAGAACCAGACGAGATAACCGAAGATTTAACGTACGAGGAGGTACCTGTTAAGATCTTGGATAGGAAAGAGCATGTCCTACGCACGAAGGTTAGACCATAAGTTACGATTTTGTGGAGAAACCATGCTATTGAAGAAATGACCTGGGAGTTAGAATCAGAAATGAAAGCGAGGTATCCTTACCTTTTCGAAACACCAGGTACGTACGTCAATTTCGATGATGAAATTTCATAAGGAGGGGAGGTTGTAACACCCCCACTTTTTAATGAATAAAATCAAACTTCCTCTATTTATTAGTGTGAATAATAAGGTGTTAATTTGATATAATGTTTTGGTTATGGGTGAAATGTGCAAATTTTGCAAAATAAGCAAGTGGTTATAAAATATTTATTTTGTCGGAATATTCGTTTGGTCGTGGAATATTCTTTCTGTCGGGGAATATTCATCCGACGACGCAGCCATTTGTGGGCCCCATAATGAAAAATAGTTGGATGAAGAAAACGACAAGTTGAGTTTTTATAAATAACGACATAATGGTTACCGTTAACACTGTTGGAATGCCCGGTGGTTAAAAATACGATGAATATCGTGGTTGCCAAAGATGCACCAGATATTGCATTGATTTTTGAATTATTGATTCTTACGTAAGAACGCACTACTCAATAATTATTACGATAATTCTTTATTCAATATTTTATTTTATTGGTTCAATAATTGCTACGTTGATATTTTATATTATTGTTGTTCCAATTATTCTTGCCATGATATCTCCATTATCGATCAATAATTTATATTATTTGAATAATATTGTTAGATAGCATTATTGACAATATCTAAGGAATTTTTGGATGTCCTTTCCGATTACTTGTTCTTTGGTGTTCTCATTTTAGGTGAGATTTGTTTGAAAAAACAAGTGAAAAAGGTCCGACATGTATAATGTCGACGATGGGATGATAAGAGTCGCCGATTGGTTTTTAAATGGTTGTACCAACCTGGCCGAGAAAAGGTTTGCACATTGACCCGATGATGTGACAACGCTAAGCGGGTTGATTGAAAGAGATTCATTAGGGTCCGGGGACTTGGTTATGCGGGGGGAAGGTGTTAGGCACCCCCCGACATCCGTGTTACCACGGTGACCGCCTCTTTTCAAGAAACTATTATCTGAATGTGTGTGTGTGTGGGTCAATGTGCTGTTATTTGGAAGTAGTGTGAGGCCTCGTTCGAACCTATATACACAGGGTTTGAATTTATGTAAAAATTTAGTTTTTAGCAAGATATAGCAATGATGTTTTATAAAAAAGGTTTTTCAAACCCTGATGCTCAATAGTAATTGAGACCTTTTACACTCCCATTTTATTAAGT
>CM035172.1:110999317-111014148 GCA_020205615.1 Panax quinquefolius
AGACTACTTGAAATGCAACAAGATAAACGTGGTACTATGGGTAGCAAAATGATGCAAATGTATGATGCATGTGTGCGGGGTTGTAGCCCAACATGCTTTGGGGATGATTCTTTGGATCCTGTTGCTTCATTTGGGGATTGGCAATCTTGACGAGATTTGATGTGTAATCCAAATCATTGGGATGTTGATGTTGGAGTTATCACCAAATTCACATGTTCTTGATAATGACTTGATCCTGAAGATGTACCTCTTATGTGTAAGAGATCTGTGGGGATAAAGCTTGATCTGTTTGAGGATGTGTATAACATATTCCATCATCTATCCTCTTTGATAACATTGACCTTTCCTGGTTGGTATCGCCAGGACATGTCAAGATTACATTGGATTCTTGCCACAAACAAATGTTGTCGGGGATGCGACCTTCGTTGACGTGTACTTCAGACATGTGAATCAATGGTTGAAAATCACTGGGGATATCTTTGTCGAGGTTGCTTGACCTTGACGACGTGTGAATCGGCAATTTGAGACTACTGTGGGGTAGATTATCAAGGTTGCTTGACCTTGTTTGTCGTGTGAATCAGCGGAACATTAATTTGTGACCCCATGGGATCCATTTGGGGAATATGAGCGATTGGGTATGAAAACCTCGAATAGCTCTAGAGCTCGATAGGTTTAATCGCTTCGGTTGAAATAGCGTCAAGGTTGCTTGACCTTCGTTGATATGTGTGTCAGCGGTTGAGCATATCGTTGTTACTCCCTAGGGAGATATATCGTTGTAACCCCGTCGAGGATCTCTTTGGGGACTCATAAGTGCGTATACGTCTGGTTATCGAAATAGTTCTCGATGCTTGATGGGTTTACTTGCCATCGTTGAAATAACGTCGAGGGACTGCTTGACCTTCGATAGACATGATAGATGAGGGACATGTCAGCGGATGAGCGATTTGTTATAACCCCCCGGGGATCCGTTATAACCCGTCGGGACGTCGTTAAACCCGTCGAGACTCGTTAGGAACCCGTCGAGGAGGGACATTGTTTAGGAGTAACGACCCGAGTTGGTGACATCGGACTGTATAAGGTATTGCCGGATGTGATTTGTGACAAATGAGATCATTGGCGGGTATACCTTGTGTTTGGGTGACTACCGATGAGTGATGTCTGATTCAAAGTCTCATCTGAGAAGACCGAGGATTGTATCTTTGTTTTGCTTTCGATCGCGTGGCATTTTATTCTCGATTTGACCTTTCTGGTCATATAAGAACTCCTTTCAACTCGAATTGGACCGGCGGGAGAGGGTGGGGACCCACATAGGGTGCCGCGGTGCACTTCTTTGCCGCAGCCATAGATGAGCTGCGACGAATCGTGGATGATAAATCCTGCGGAGTTGGTCTCACTGAAGTCATTTTCAACTTGTTTCACTTAGAAAAATCCGTGAGCCATCTTGGATCTCTTTGAGTTAGACTGCTTTTACTACAAATTACATCACCGTCTGAGTGTTACACACTATCACAGTAGCGTATGCATGTATTTTTTCCAGTTTTTATCCGTTGGATTGTGAGTTATCGCATGAAATGCATCTAAACACATAGTAGTGATTATGTATGCACAAATGACTTGATAAAAATATTCAACATAGTAAATGTTAGTATTAAACCATCTTTGAACATAATGATGTGAAAAAATTTGACTTTTGAGACGATCAATTGGCACCTTTTTTACGCTATTTTTGTCTATTTGAGGTCCAATGAGCAAAAGGTAGAAAAGCAAAATACTCCTAGCATTGAGGTTGGCCTTATGCATGATGATTTTGATTTTTAATGCATATATTATGTATATGACTTTGGGGCGCGGTGTGTCTTCTTGAATGGCCACCTAGACATGCTATGTGCATGTGGATAGTCTATTTTCAAAGGGACTATGGCAAAAAATTTTCAAATGTAGGCATTGGGTAGTCATGCATTTTAACTCTATTATATATTAAAAGTAAATGCATGCATGCATATATAGTCATAAATGCATTTTTTAGAAAAGCTCGGTGAAAAATACCACACCCTTTACGAGGGTGATTTGGAGACTTGTTGTCCAGATATTATGGATCCGGATCGGTAGAAGCGGTTCTATAGGACCACTTACGGCGTCTGGCGGAGGGCTTACGAGTGCCTCGTCCAGATTACATCGAGATGACCTCGTCGGTTGGTGGAGGTAGTGATTAAATCTGTCCGGGTAGATGTGCGGACGTTGAGGGCGAGGAGGATATTAGATTGAGGATCCGCTCTGCTTGCATGTCCCCTCGTGAGGGAGCTCCCAGAGCATTCGGTGGTGAACCCGAGTTGTTTGGGTGATTTGAGCGAACATCCATCGATGTATTTGCATCTTAACGGTATGGCGTTAGACTTTGATCTTCCTTCTTTCTATTGATGAGGATTAAAGGGTTACGATGTTGATCGCATTTCATGCGGGTTCTGGGTTTACTGACCTCGAGGGAATTGGTTTAGCATTCACTCCATGTACGAGCGCTTCATCCACGACTATAGAGCGATGAGTGCGTGAGTGGGGATTGGGGCATTCTTCTCCATCCTTCCCGTCGTTGTCCACAGGGTTACCTCGGGGCATTATGCGGCGATGGTTTCATCGGACTTCGATCCTCCATCTGTTGGATTGCGAGGTGATGATGGCGCTTTATGGATTGGCGATTTATCACGGTATGGAGTTTGGAGGGCGATTGCCTTGCATGGCGAATATTACCCCTACTGGTCCGAGATCCTTATTAGGAGTTCGTGGGCGCTCGAAAAAGGGACTATCCGTTCGGGTCCTTTGGCGTAGATCTTATGAGTGGGCTTTTGGTGAGCCCATGCACGATGATGTCGAGGATCGAGGGATCGCGTTCTGCGGCGATTGTTCTGATGATCATTAGAGGCGCCATGGCAGATAACTCTTCTACGGTATCTTTTGCTTTGATCGATCGGCCACCACGCGTGATGGGGCCGTATTGGAGAGTATGATTGGGGCTCTTACACCTTTGCTATTTCCTCCGGGCGCATGCGTATGCTTTCTCACGGGGTTTGTGGAGAGGCTTGGCTGAGGATTTTACCCATTTCTGTTGGTGAGTATTTCTCTTGTCTTTTCCCATTCATAGGTTAAGAGTGTTTCTTGATAGCGGATGTTTTGCCATTGTGTTGGCGGTTTTGGGCTATGATGAGGCTCCCATGTTTTGCGTCTGTGAGTGTGTTAGGTTTAGATACCTATCCACGAGGGCGACGATGGCACCATTCTATTTTGCGGAGGTCCCACAGGCTGAGGATTCACTCATTTGCAGTGTATCTGGTGGAGTTCTTGACGGTGATACCATTCACATGGATTCCCTATTAGGGGAGAACATTTGACCATCGGCTTTGAGGATGGACACCGGCCGGAGTCGAGTATTTGATTTCCACCGGAGAGTTCCTCTCTTCAGAGATGGAGGTGGGAGCTCTATTTAGGAGAGCGTGCTATTAGGAGCACCACAGGGGAGATCCGTATCTGCGATCTTGCCTCTGCCGAGGCGTCGTTGGCACATATCACGATCACCCGTCAACGATATCCCATTGTTGGGGTTTGTGGTTTTGCATTATCGGAGGGTCCATGTACTCGAGAGCGTTCGGCGGTGGTGGTTCCCTCGCACTTATTGGAGCCCGATCCGCGCCCACGGTTTATGGGGATATGGTTCGGGATCTTTGATGATGATGGATTGGGTAGCTTGTGTCGAGAATCGACTCATATGACCCAGTTGATAGTTTGACCCGGCGGTTGGATCGAGCACATATATTTATCGGCATTTGGGCGAGATCCGGCGAGCGAGTCATTTGTTCCTTCCAGCTCGGTGGCCCCCCTCGAATGACCCATTTGGTTTTGCCGTGTGAGATCCTCCTCTTTATAGGCTGACATCCCATTGATAGAGATCCGGTGACTCGGGAGGAGTTACATCGGTGGGCGAGGATTGAGATGTGGACATCGAGACCCTGGTCTTCTTCTGATGTATATTCTCGTTATATCTTTTGATAGGCCTCTGTTAGATATTGGGTGGTTGTTCCCCATTCTCGCTATATCTTTTGATAGGCCTCTGTTAGTAGTAGGGCGGTTGTGCCCCATTTCCCTGTATTTGTAGTTGTACAGAGCTGATGTATTAGATGATGATATACTTAGGAATGTATGCACCATTTTTTCATTCCCTATATCATATTGCCATCCATTATCTGTTATGCATGTATCATGTTATGCATATGTATGTATGTCCAGAGATATTCAGCATTGACCCCTGGATGGTCTTATGACACGGCCCACATGAGATGTCTTCTTGACGATTAAGCCGTATAGATCATACCCACCATCGTTGGTGGCATTGGGTATCTGATCGTGGTATGATAGCATGTCACCACCGAATAGGGTGGCCGTAGATCGATTCTTTGCGACATACCATGACTTTATTGATGTTTCGAGTTCCTTGAGGTTTGTAGATGGGATCTTTAGAGCATTGGCTACGGATAAGCGGTATTCGATTTGGCACCCATGAGTTGACTCTACTTTACGGAGGTATGCACGTTTGACGATCTTTGCTTTAGGCGGACCTTGCGTGCATCTGGCTTTGGGAGACATGAGTAGACGATTCATGACTCTCACGGGGATTGCGGCGTGAGTAGTGCGGGGATGGTGACATCTAGCCACGTGATATCCCGGCATTTTACATGTATGACGAGATTTGGCTCGGAGGATAGCTATTCACGACATTAGGGATTTCACCATGCCGGGAGGATCATTGGCGTTTGGCGAGTTGATGTCTTGTTGTTGTGTGTCTTGTCGTATATATATATGCCACGATATATGGATGAGATAGACATTGGTGTCATCATGGTAGGTGAGAGCTCTTAGAGAGGTCGTACCATTGTACTATGATTGTAGCGAGAGACCTGCGGTCGACATCTTATTGTTGCACTTATCCTCGGGGAGTGTTCACTTTGGGAGTTCGGTCGTGTTTATATGTGTGGTTTATGTCACACTTGAGGCCAGGTTGGTACCCTTAGAGCGGCATGGGTATTGCTTCACCCATGATGTAGCCATATATACCTCCTTTCGACCATCGGAGTGTATAGATGCTCTGTCTTGGTCCGCATTTTTGGCGGATATCGAGAGATCCATTTAGCGATATATTGCGTGCTTGGGGGCTTTGCTCACCATAAAACTTCATTACTCATTACTCGGGCATGGACTTCCTCCCTATGGTGGCTTGAGAGGCGTGACTACTTATCACCCATTGGTAGTGATGTCGCGATTCGACCCGGTTCGAGGATTTCATCCTTTTGAGGGGCGATAGGTCGACGTTGACTTCTCGATATCTCTCGGCGGAGGACCGATCCGTGTGTATGCTTGTTGGGATCGGTGTGAGATAGCTTTTTTTACATCGGTCGTCCGGTTGTTACTGCGTATTTCGCATGGATGGAGCGAGATTTTATCGGTTTGCGGCGATATCTGCGATCTGGGATAGTGAGTCGAGATGATGTAGAGCCCATGGAGGACATTGATACCTACATCGAGGAGGAGCCATTCTTTGGGTTGCCGGCATTTCTTACGGATTCTCCTAGTACCGATCTTGTTGTGATTGACACTTTTCGGCACGATGCTTAGAGCGAGTCTTCATCGATGACCTTTGAGAGAGATCGAGGCTCGATCTATGATGTTGGCCCCCTTGATGGGAGAGAGCCTTGACTCTATTAGAGAGAGCGAGGCATTAGCTCGCGAGAGATGCTGCATTTTGTTGGCGGGATGAGGCTAGATCGGCCGAGAGATGCGATGATAGTTAGGCGGGATAGTGTTATATCTTGCCGGGGATGTAAGGCCGTCACGAGATAATCTTGCGATGAGGTCCTACCCTTTGGCATGATCGCGAGAGATGAGCATATATTGATGATCATATGGTCACCATGTGCGGATGGCTGCTGCAGATCTGTTGGGTCGTGTGGATATTCTCGTCTGAGAGACCACGACTTCACCTCCTTCTTACGAGAGGGGCGCCATGTTGGGCTTGTTAGCTCGCATATACCACGACTTGTAGATGAGCTTGTATTTTTACACCTTACAGACTAAACATAGCCATTTTGTCATGTACAGTTTACATTGTATATATCAAACAACATTATATATATGACAGGGAAATATATTTTTGGATCACTTCCCTTTTAGATATGCCTTGCTATTTGCTTGATATTTTGCCTGCTGCTTCAGGGCTTGTGATCTTGATGTATTCTGAATTCCTCCTGGGTGGATGGACATTGAGTTGTCTCTGGATAGTTCAGAATGGATCATCGATCTATGTGTATCCCTACCATCTTTGGTGTCTTGGGACTGGTTTCTGGATGGAAATGTGGAGAGGAGTGTGGCTTTCCTCTACGAGATTGTGCTTTCCACGAGATGGTCGCCGATACTTCTATTTAGGAGAAGCCTAGTTAATTCCATCTCTTATGGATTGGTGTTGCTCTTGAAGGTATGACCATGACTTAGATGGTCATGTAGAATCTCTATTTGGGAGGAGTTCGAAGTAATTCCATCCCTTTGATGCGAAGCGAATGATGAATGTAGTGGATTGAAGGATGATCCGATTACCAATTGACAAGGGTTTGTGTTTTGGTAGGGGTGAGACCGCTTTCATGAATGGTACTACGTACTCTATTGAAGAGGAGATCAGTCTGCGTGGTTCGAACACAGTGTAAGAGGTTCAACGTTGTATATATGGAAAAATGGTGTAGGAATGTTTTTTGTTTTGTTTTTGTTTTTTTGTGAAGGGTAGAAATGTTTTTGTTGTTTTTGTTTTATTGCGGTAGGGCCATATGAAATGGTTGCCTCGTACTCTATTGAAGAGGAGATCGGTCGGCGTGGTTAAGCCCCTCGAGGCGAGAAGAAAAGTAATCCATGTATGCGGTCGTCAGTGCGGGGAGGAAAAGTTTAATCTAGGTTGAGGATAAAGCTGCGGTATATGAAGTTTGATCCCATGTATGGGTAGCCAAAGCTATGTATGAAGAGGTTCAATCCAGCGGTGGGATGACCTAAGTTGTAGGAGCAGAAAAAAAAGCCAGATGGCTTTGGCTTGAAAAGTATGTTCCACGAGGGGCAAAGTGTAGAAAAGTTGTATGTGGTAAAGGGTTAAAGAACCGGAATGGTGGTGATCGATGATTATGCACACGGGGTGTTTGCTTGATGGTTACTTGAGACATAAATGCCGTTTCACGGCGTCATGAGTTGATGAGTTGTGGAAATTCATCGTCGTCCATTTCTTGCAATCTGAGAGCGCCTCTGTCGATACTTCCTTGACAATAAATGGGCCTTCCCGATTAGGGCGAATTTTCCTTTAGCTTGATCTTGGTTGTCGAGAATCTTCTTCAAAACCAAGTCGTGTTGTTTAAAGCTGCCGTAGCCGGACTTTTTTGTTGTAGGATCTGGCGATCCTTTGTTGATATAATGACCATGGAAGATAGCCGCGGTTACTTTTCGTCTATTAGAGAGACAATTGGTGATACATCTTGTACCCATTGGTCTTCATCCGGTGGCGTCTATCGACACACTCGAGGATTCCATTTCAACTTCTATGGGGAGTACTACTTCCATCCATAGGTTAAAAGCGTGAGGGTTGCCCAGTGGAAGTGCGCATTGAGGTTACGTAGGCTAACAAAGTCGGAGGCGATAGGTCGAGGCCAATCTTTGTGGTTGGCGGACATCTTTTGCATAATCTTCTTGATGTTTTTGTTAGCAGCTTCAATGACACCATTCATCTTGGACGATAGATGATGAGTTAAGATGTTTGATGTGGAATTTACTGCATAATTCCTCCATCATTTTGTTGTTGAGGTTCTTGGCATTGTCTGACACAATCACCTCTGGTTGTCCGTATCGACAAATGACATTGTTTCTGATGAAAGCAATGATGACTTCTTTAGTAACCCTAGGGAAAGAGGCTGCTTCTACCCACTTGGTGAAGTAGTCAATCATGGTAAAGATAAATCGATGACCATTACTGGCTTTAGGCTCGATGGGCCCGATAACGTCCATTCCCCACATTGAGAAGGGCGAGGTGAACTCGTATTGTGGAGTTCCTATGGAGGAGGCGTGTATAGCATTCCGTGAATCTGGCAGCGATAGCATCTCTTGGCGTGGTCATTGCAATCGACTTTGAGAGATAGCGATAATGTCACGTCACGAGGACTTTCTTGACAAGGAGGGCCCACTCGTGTGGGGCCACAGACTCCACCATGGATTTCATCCATAAGCCTTTGGGCTTGATCTTTGTCTAAACATCACGAGGAGACCTAGTCCTGCATCTCTTTTGTAGAAAGCGCATCTCCACTCGGGTAGAATTTCATAGCAAGTCGATGGATCCGCCTTTTCTCGGTCGGGCTCGCCTCGGTGGGTGTAGATCCATCTCGTGAGATATTCCTTGATATCTTGATACGAGGATGTTGGATGGGAGGTAGCTCATCAGATACTTCTCAACGTAATTCCCATATAGTTGGGGCCTTGTGCGGGGAAATGTGATGCTTGGCAAGTGTTCCTTGTCGATATCTGAATCGAGGAGGCCAAAGTTGCTAATCGTCCATAAAGTCATTCTATTACGAGGAATGTGTAGAAAGGAGATTTCTTGAACTCAAAAGCATCTTAAAACACTTCTTGATGGTAAGGCGGCAAATGTAGTTCCTTGGTTTGATAGATTAGGTGGATTATCGATTACCAACTCAAATCTCCAAAGGCGATTAACACTTTGATGCCCATTGAGCAGGCAAGTTTTAGCCCCATGAGGCGACCTTATACTACCGGTAGTATTGTTGGTGTTGACAAACTATAATTTGTGACGGCGGGATCTTGCTCCCCGTACGAATACTAGAAGCTGCTCCGGCTCGAACCTTCCATATTAACGACTCCATCAAAATACATCTTCCGTGATTGGCGCGTATCGTCTTGATGGTGTTCTTTGCCTTTATCATTACTCCTTCATCGAGGAAATATGTTTCGAGGGTTTGAAATCCCACGAAGGTCGCGGCGGCGATTGATCCATGATTCCTTGACCTTTGATGGACTTTTGAGTCACATATCGATGTCAAATTGTTGTAGGATCAAGCTGCCATCTGAACGATCGGCAATTTAACATGGGTTTGTTGAACACGTGCTTGAGAGGATCCACGCGGGATATGAGATGGGTTGTGTGACCATGGAGGTAATGTTGTAACCTCATGGAAGCCCATGCTAAAAAACCTGAACCGTCTTTTTCGATCGAGTGTACTTGTGTTCCTTCTTCTTTGAACCTTTTCTTTGAGGTAATAGATAGCTCGTTCTTGGCCTCTATCGTCCTTACTGTCCCGGCATGCGACCCATGGCATTGTCACTTATGGACAAGTACATGAATAGGGAACATCATCCACAGGTGGTACCAAAGGGGAGCTTTGACTAATTTGTTTCTTGATTGTAAGGAAGGCCTTTTGACACTCATCATTCCATTTCATGGAGGAGTTCTTCCTTAATAAGCTTGAAGATTGGCTCACGGGTTCTTTGTGAGTTGGAGATAAACAACTTGCTAATGAAGTTGATTCTTCCCAAAAATCCCGTATTTCCTTCTGCTATAGAGGAATGGGCATTTCGTGTGATGGCTTGGATTTTGGCGGGATCGACTCAATCCCTTTGTGGTGACTAGAAATCTAGCAACTTGCGATTTAACACCAAAAGCATTTAGGCTGATTCAACTTCAAGTTGTACTTACATGACTGTTTGAACAACTTTACGAGATGGTCATATATGGTCATCCTCCTTCGGGACTTGACAATGATGTCATCCACGTAGATCTCGATCTCTTTGTGCATTAAGTCGTGGAAAAAGAGCCATCATAGCTTCGTTGATAGGTAGCTCCGGCATTGATGAGGCGAATGACAACCGTCTATATAGCAAAAAGTTCCCCGAGGAGTGATGAAAGCGGTTTTCTCACGATCTTCCTCGGCAACCGTGATCGATGATACCCATGCAAAGCAATCGTGAAAGAGGTACATGTCGTATTACGCGATATTATCGATGAGAATGTGGATAAATGGCACGGAAAAGCTATCTTTTAAGCAAGCTTTGTTCAAGTCCGGTAATCCATGAAACTCGCACCTTCCCTCGGGTTTAGAGCACGGGCACAATGTTGGATATCCACTCGGGGATATGTAGACACCATGATGATGCCGACTTGAAATTGTTTCACAATTTCTTCTTTCACCTTTAAACTCCACTCGGGTTTTATCGCTTTGAGCTTTTTGCTTGGCGGCTTAAATCCCTCTTTAATGGGAAGGCGATGAAGGACAATGTCGATTGGACAAACCCACCATGTCTTCATGAGACCATGCAAACACATCACGGAATTGGGTTAATAAGCGTAACCATGTCATTCCTTTGGTTTGGGGTAAGGTCACGAACCAATCTGGATTAACTTAGGGCTTTCTAAGGTTAGAGATTGAAAGAAGTGGTTTGATCGAGGTTGGGTTTAGGTTTGTCTTTGACCCATTCTTGAATTTACGAGGCACCTCGATGTCATCTGTATATCCATCAAGTGAATTCATCTCTACATCAAAGTACAATCCTTGTGGAGAAGAGGCATCGTGTCGGCAAATCTGAGCACATCTAAATTGAGTCTGAAAACAAAATATGCTTTCACTTAGTATATATGAAATGTGTTGATCATACACGGTGTTAGCATATCTTGGCAAAATAAAGCTGCTATCTTTATCTGAGAAAAAGTAGCGGTTATTATATCTCTACGGAAGAAAAGAGTTTACGCCCATTTTACCCTGACGACCCGATCACGAGAATGTTGTTCCAATTAGCGAGGCAAAGTCCGGGTGGACCTGCGATGATGGAGGGATTGTCATCATCCTCCTCCTATCTCGAATGATGGCCATTACGTCAAGGCGATCATCGTGCAGGGTGTATCTGTTGGTATGTTCATCGTGAGCGATGATGCGTATACTGGGATCATCATCGGATGATGTCGTCTTGCTTGATTCTTCGTTCCTCTTCTTCCTTGCGGGATTTGGAACAAAGATTTCTTTTCCTTTCACCGTCTGCGGCTTTGGGAAATAACATAGCCATTACATTGGTGGCACCTTTACTGGGAGGTTGTGCGGACTCGAGTTTGAAAGCGAAGATAAACGCCATACATGGTTGAAGATGAAGGAATCTGCTTGATGTTTATGAGGATTCTGTGACTAGAATGGCGAGAATAGCCTAGCCAATTTGTTCCGGTTTGCACAGTTAATCGAATTGGGTACTTGATACCACAGGCAATCTTTACCCAACCCTTGTCTGACTTATGACCCAATGACATCATTTCTTGAGTGGTAGACATTACCTCGGCGAAAATCTTGGGTTGAGACGATGGCGCTCCAATAGCATGGTATTGGGTGTTGCTTATTTCAAAGCATGAAAAGCGGTTCAGGGTCCGCATCTGCATTGGCATTGATGAATGGCATGTCTCCGTCTTTGAGAATCTCTGGTTCGGCGTTGGCTGTGACCGGGCTATTGTTGATAATGTATTTCAAGCTTTGTTGGTGAAGAGTGGAGGGCCTTGACCCCTACCATATGAATCCATGGTCGTCCCAAAGCGGGTTGTATCCGAATCTATCTTGAGCACATGGAAGATCTGCGAGAATGTGTGAGGACCAATTTCAATTAGGCTCAATTACTCCGAATAGAATTTTGCGGGGCTCCATCAAAAGCTTTGATGATAGTATGGCTACTCAAGATTCGGTTGAGATTGATATTCATCTTCACCAAGGTAGCGTATGGGCGGATATTGAGAGAGGAACCTCCATCTATTAAGACTCCGGCTACCGTATATCAGGAGAATGAAGAGCCTTGATATGCAGCGGCTTTGCGATGGCCGGTCCCTTGGGAGGCGGTATGTCATCATCGATGAAGGATATCACATTGTTGTTGAAAATGTGATCAACCGGATGTTGAAACTTTTAGTATCCAGCGATGTCGGAGATGAAACTTCTTCAAAACCTTTAACAAGACCTTAGGGTGATTCTCGGAAGTTAGGACCAAGTCCAAAATTGATATTTGTTGTGGAGCTTCTTTCGAGCTTAAAACCACCTTAGCTTCATTATGACCCACAGTGCGGAGGAATTTTTCAATCTTCTCCATGGGTATTTTCCCCTTTGATTTGGTGGTGAAACCGTCACCCGGTGGGGAAGATCTGATGGATTTTCCTTGACAACTTATGGCGATTGTATGTGAGGTGGATCCTTCACCTTCTCTCATAATTCCACGGAACTTTGCTTGAAGCTAACAATAGGATATTGTGCTCTTGCACGACAAGTTGATTGGCTCGGGGCGGCCACTTTCAAAGGATTGTTGCCTCCTTTGAGTTGAATTATTGGCGTTGTGAGTAATGTATTAATCCCATCGGTTTTAGTGGATATATTTTGCTACCACACTTTTCCACTTAGTAGGGCTGCATTCTCACTTGCACGTAACACGATGTATCGTTATCCGCTAAGCGTGATGAGACACCACTTGTCGATTAGATTTTGAATAAGGTGGCGGAGTGCCCGACATTCTTACATCTTTGTGTGCCACGAGGCGGGGGAGTGATATTGACATACTCCATCGAGTTGTACCATCTTGAGCAGGGGTTGATTGGAGGTAGAAGGGCGATCCTTCCTTCATTGATTAACATATGAAGGATTTCCTCCATAGGTTGGCCCAGGATAGGTGAATTCCCTTTTGTTGGCGAAATCCGACGGGCTTTGGCATTTGCTCTCTTTGTCACTTTGTCTTCCGACATTTCATTTTACGAAAGTGATGAGGGAATATTCATGACAATAGGTAGGAGGCGGCATGCTCTGGTGATTAAACGGCGAGTCACTTGATCTTGATAAGTCACCGATTCCGCGATTGTTCAATTTGTTTGCGAGAGCTTTCATCTTTCATTCCATTGTGAATTGGAACTTGGCATAATCCCATCTGTCATCACCGTCTTTGAGGTGCAGGAAGATTCACGGTGAAATTGGAACTACATCCATTGCTCGATTAATCATGTTGACCTCTTCTTCTTTGTGTTGAGGAAGAGGTTGTCTTGAACATGAAATTGATCTGGTTTGGTGACCACGATCTCTCCGTTGTCTATCGAGTCTGGATCTTGTGTTTGAGGCCCAACAATCCACGAGTATCATGTCCAGTGCCCCGGCATGATAAGCACATTTCTAGCGACATTGAAACCCGAATCCATCCATTAGAAATTTGGTTGGTGGAAGAAGATCGTAATTTTTCTTCGTGTTGTCGGAAGATTGAGAATGTTCTCGAGGTATCCCCAAGGGTGTAAACACTTTCGAGGCGTTTGACTTCTCCACCTTTTGGTATTGGAGGGTTTATAGATTTGTGCTTGAAAAGGAGTGTAGTTTCTCCTTTGAATAGGCGTGTTTTGATTGCCTTTTTTGCCCTTGTAGTATCGAGAAACATCTTCCTCTTTCTTTTATGGACCCTCAGAGTTGTTCCCATAATTTCAGATTGGATGTGATCGACAACGACTTTGAGTGCGACTAGGTCTTGAATCTTTCGGACTTCAATCCCATCTCGGCCGTCTCCCCATGTTTGACCATTTAGAAAAATGGTTTTGCTTGATCTTAAACTAAAACTCTCTCATAGAAGGGCTTCTTGTATGTACATAAAAGTCGTGACCATTTCTGATTACTGTCATGGAAGGACTAACTTGGGCGACCAGGCGTCTCCACCTTTGAGCATACTCTACGAAAGACTCGTTAGACTTGTTTCTTGATCTTGGTAATTTGATCTGGAGTCGAGAAGCCATCTGAGTTTGAAAGCTGTATTGAGTGAGGAAAGCATGTGCTAGCTCTTCCCAGCTATGGATTTTGGAGTTGTCTAATCTTGTGTACCACGAACAGGCTTCTCTAGTTAGACTCTTTTGGAACAATTGCATTCTGAGCTTTTAGTCCTCTGCGTAAGATCCAGTTCTCGATAAACACCTTTAGATGTGTGTAAGGATCTCCCCAACCCATCGTATTTTTCAAAATCGGGAGTTTTAAATTTTTACGGATAATGAACACCGGGGAAAATACACGGATCGACATATGAAACACTCCGTGTGTTCCAATTCCTTTGATATAGCGAAAGGGTCTCTTCCATTTGGAGGACTTTCTTTTTGATGTCACCGGTGTGCGGATCTCGATTGGGATGGGCATCATCATGAGTTTTGTTGGTCGTATCCAGCTTGTGGTTCGAGTATGGTAATGGCCAGGGTTCCTCCTTGTGTGGAGGATTCGGCATGTACGGGTATTTTTGACCACATGTGGGCTGGTGTAATTCTTTGAGTAGAAACGACCAAATCATAATTTGTTTGCTTAATCAAGTTGATTCTTTGCGAGAAACTGGATTAAGTTCGATCTGGTCGGATGACGACATGATTGGCTGTGTAGGCCTGTTGCCTTTTGGACTTTGACCGGGTAGTAGGTCCGATTGATTCCCTACGAAAGACTTGCATAGTTTAGTCTTTAGGGAATGTGTATAATAACATGTTATGTGATGTGTCCATTTTAGGAATTTTATCCTGCAAATGGATGTCATTTGTTTAGTATGTGTTTTAAAATATGTATGTGTACACATTTCTTCATATTTCTCATTACATGGAGATAGATATGGAATGAAATTACAAGTAATTGTGTTTACAAGTAATTAAAAATGAGAGAGCATGAAGAGACTTTCCTCCGTTTTGGGTTTATCGGTGACCTATCTTAGGTTACTCTCGCGGCTTTTTGGCATGAAGGTTC